>JAGFPH010000232.1:208666-234101 GCA_018207615.1 Philaenus spumarius | reverse complement strand
CGATGTATACACTTATAAATTCCTTAGCAAATTAATATATACTAGTGGACCGGGCAATGCTTCGCTATTGCTCGATTTACCTAACCTAAAATTATATTCAGTTTTTGATCCAAATCAGTTGTTGATCAAAATCAGCTGTTGATCAAAATCAGCTGTTTTAAGCTTTTCATACGAACAGCTGTTTTTTGTGCCCCTGATAAAATCAAAAGAAATCTTTCTTCTTCTTCCTTAAGATTGACCATCCATAAGATTACATGGCAACTTTGAGGGCCACTGGGGCGAAGCCCTTAACATACATTGAGCTCATTTTAAGGGAAGCACAACTTCAGATGAGCTCTGTAAAATGACACCAAAAACATCAAAATCGGTTAAAAACTCTAGGAGGAGTTCTACTCACAAAATAACCCCTAGAAAATTAATTATGTATATAGATATAGATATATAATAATATTTTAGAAGACAATATGTTTTCTACTGTCCCAATTCCAAATGGCGGCCTTTTAAATTTGTATTAAAAATTTCGAATAAGATTAACTATACTAAACATAATCGACAAAAAAGAAAACATATTTCGTTTTTTTTTACATACCTCGGTTGACCTAAAAAAGCAAACCGCAATTGTTTGTAACTATAAAAGGCTACTGTTAAGATTTTGTAAAGATTGTAAGATTGGCAAACTTAATTATTGTGTCTTTTTTTCAAAGAAACTCTATATGAAAAATTTCAACTTAACATATCCATCCTCTTTTGAGGTGAAAATTAAAAAGTAAAAAATTAACTGAAGAAAAACAAGGGACTTTGTACTTTTTAATAGAGGTATTACACTTGACATATCTACGAATATCTAGTAGATAACAGGTTGTTACATATGTAGTAACAGGTTTGGTTAATTTACATCGGATAATTGAAGTCTGAATGTACAAACGTTTGACATAAAGTTATACTGCGGCAATTGATTATATCTTCTGTTAAATATATATTAGCTTCCATAATTGCTATGCCAGTATTGCAAACGGTAATTACAAACAATTCTTTGCAAACAATATATAATCAGATATTGACTATGTATGGAGTTTTCCTCTATCACAAGGGATCCAACGTATTTCCGTAAGAGAAGGCCTGGATCAAATACAGTAAACATTATTAAAGGTATACCCAGCTCACATAAACTGTGGAAGAGATTTATGTAAACAAGCAGATATTTACTAAACAGTAAGTACTACGAGTAGATATTACGAGCAGATGAAAAATTGACACTTTTTAACAATTTAACTGTGATCATAGTTCACTAAAAACCATTACTAAATGAATCACAGAAAATTCCTGGAAACAGGTTTAAGAATATTGCAAAGGCATTTAAACTGTTGCAAATAAATGCAATACGTTGTTCCTGTTACAATAAGTAAACCACTTTTTCCTAAAAAAACGGTTTCCTTAAAAAAACCAAGATTCTTTATGGGCAGTGGCGCCCGTATTTATGTTTTTTTTTACAATTTAACTAAAATAACTACATGTTTTATGAAATTTGTACTTATTGTGCCACAGGGTACTGATAGGTTCTGCAGCATTTTTTTATTTTTATTTTTAATTAGGCTGAGCAGTGATTCGAAATTGTACGACAAAACATGCTTCTATGTAGAGTGTTTTGGAGGCGAGACTTGGATTGATCTCGGTATCTTACGTTTTACAAAAGCAAATATCAGCATCCATCACATCACACAAAGACACACAAGGATCTCATTCAACTAGTTGTTATGTTCAATTGCGGTCAATTATGTTTCTCTTTGCACGATTTTATTTAAAAACATCGTTATCAGCATGTTAAAATTATAAAAGTATACTTATTTCAAATAATTCTTGTAACATTAATTAAAATTACCTAACACTACCTGAATTATTAATTTCCTAGTATCACTCGGAAGCAACTTTTTTGCCTACCTCCGATAAGGTAACCCTTAAACAAACTAAACTCGTAATATTGTATTTATTTAATTTTCAAACCATAATACCTTTCCTTACAAAACTTGTCCTGAATTGCCACATTTGAATTGCAGTATATTCATAAATATTTAATAATATTATTCCGGAAATAATTCTGCGAGATGGGGCTTCCCCTTTCCTCCAAGACTCGAGTGTTTCGTAATAAGAGTTATGTGTCTCGTTCTTGTTTATCTGAATCACGAATCTCATTTCGAGAATAGTATACAAAATTGTTTAGAGTATGTATTTTATGCGTTTAGACACAAACACATTATACACAAGTCTAATACATATTTAAAGGATAAAAACTAAAGAAATACCTATGATTATGTTTGTTTTTTATTTGTAGTGGTTGTTTGTTATGTTTTATATTTTATGCTATAAAGTAGAATAATGAAGGCAGAGGCGTTTAACGAATGTAAATTGAACGCCAGTAACTAGGTCAGATACGACGCGACTGTTGTAGCAGACTTGCCGAATATCTTTAACCTCTCAGCCACTCTGTTTCATTTTTAATATTAAGCCATGTACGACAAGCAGGAACAAATACAGAATATAAAATAAAATAGTTCTTTAAGGGGACTTTATAGTAAATATGTGGCTTGTATTATTGTACATCACTTTCCAGACATTTTAATAAGTAATACATGTGTATTTGCCAAAAATTTTCAATAGAAAAAAATGTAAACTATATTTCGTCGGTTGAGTTTTTCGTTTTTTGTTCAAAAGTCCATCCTCTGCATGCACTCTGCCCCAAAGGAGAGCTATCATGGTGCCAATACCAAACACTCTTTCATACTCCTAACACTGATTTGTTAGAAATAAAACATTTTCCATGACCCATCAGATCAGAACTTGGTACAAAATTTCTGCAAGGACGAAACCAAAACCAAAATGACTCCGTTAAAAACATTACCATGTCGTGCATCCCTAAAAACAACTTCATTGGAATACAAAAATTGAACGTTTGAGTGTTGGATGTATTCATTACATTAAACAGTGCTAGTGCTGCTGAAAATATGTAGTATTGATGGAAGTAATTGCGTAATAAACGTAAATCATATTAGAAATAAAAGAGTTTTAGTCGCCTACACAGTTTTTTAATGTAGGCAACAGGAGGAAAAGGAAACATAAAAGAAATCTGAAATGAAAAAGGGACGACATGGAGGAAGAAAAACTGTTCAGTATGGTGGTTCAATGTTTTAGTGAAGTCGACAAGACTTGTTTACGGTTTTTTGGCTCTACCGAATTATCACATTTTCTAATACGCAGGCACACTTTAATAATAAAACTCTTTTTTTACTGTTGTAATACTGCAGCCTAAAATGTGATGTTATGAGTCAAACATCATGTTTTATATTATAGAACTCTAATTGTATGATGCTTTACAAAAACGAAATACAAATTAAATTTTTAACATTTTCATAAAAAAGCTATCATTGTTCAAAAAATCCCAAAATAAGAGTGTAATAAATTAAAGCTGTTTAAAGTTTATCCTTTTTTCAATGTCACCTAACGTTATTGTTTTTTATAAAGGAAACACAGCTGCTCCTTAATACAAACATTTTTTCCCATATTATCAAGCGTGCAAATCGTTTTGAAATGTACACAGGTCTCTCTATTACGCTAGAAACCACAATCTCGGAGCTTCTATGTAAACGGAGGTAGTGCCGGTGTTAAAATCTGATATAGCTGGGGGGGGGGGGGGGGGCTTGCTTTACGTGATTATATTAGAGTGTTCAATTAACTAGAGTTTATTAGAAGCTTACTTTATTATCCGTGAACGGGTCTTAAACTTTGAATTAAAAAAAACAAAGAATATATAAATCTACTAAAATGTACATTAGAAAAAATGTACTAAATAAATAATATAATTAAAGTTTTAAGTGAATTTACTAATAAAGTGCAATTTAGTTTTGAGTTAGGAATTAAACTTAAAAAATCAAACAAATAAATTGCTGAGGAAATGTATAGGAAAGTTTGATTTTTTTTAATAGGTGTTTAAGTGCAATAAAATGCTTAAACATATGTTTCAGTTATTACATTGAGATTTGACTGGGAACAACACATTCTTAGGATCCATAAACAAATTGACCTATCTTTAACTTAAGATGTATTGTACACAGACTGTCACCCAACACATATCAGAGAGGCTTCCGACCATCATATAATGTTATGAGAAAGCTAATGAGTTATAAACATACTGCACCTGTGCTACAGAGAGTTATTTTTCTTGTATGGCTCGTGAAGAAACAATGATTAAGCTCCTCAAGATATAGCTTTGAAATGGTTATAGTGTTGCAGGTAGATTTACCTTTGTAATGGTTTGGTAGTTCAGCAGTAAAACTAACACTGTTGCGCTAATAAAAATACCTTAGAACAAAAGCATTAGACTTAATGTTGACGTGGAGGTTGGAGTGTGATGGGCACAATCTGCTAATCTTTATAATATAAAAGTAAAATGTCTTAACAAAAAAGTACATGTAAAAAAAATGAAAATTTTGAAATGTAAATGGTTTTACTAAACTCTCCACCAGGACTAACAAAATCATTTTTTAAATATTTATAATGAAACATGTCATTTACGCAAAAAAGTCAGGCTTTACCGAACGTACGTTATGATATAGGTCACTTCTAATCCCACAATACTGCCCCAATCCAAGTGCATTTGTCATGACCAAACGTCATTTACAAATACATCAGAGTACAAATATGCATTTGCTTCACCACGAGTTGGCGAGTGGGTGGTGAGCGAAGCGAGCAAGAATTGAACCCTCTAGTATAATTAATGTACTAGTAATATTGATGTTGGATCGATAAAATTACAATCAACGTGCTACAAGGCTCGCACACAAAGAATATGCTGAAATCAGCCTTTAATTATTCAACGAGCTGACTCGATACTTTAACTGGTATAAGTTCTTCTGTTAGCTTTGTTGGTCTGAAACAGTCCACGTTTGACTGTTTTCCGAACCACTAGTTTTAGAAATATGTTCAGACCAGCAAAGAACGGCTTATTTAGCAATTGTACTAAACGAATCTAATGCCAATCGAGTCCACTACGTTTGCCAGCTAGCAGGAATGATTCCCGATGCGTGGAGTTTAACACCTCTAATTGGTAACGTGGAAGCGAAAATAGATAGCTACAGCGAGTGACATTGAGCAAATTTGTATGGAAATGATAGTCGAAACAAAATGCAGTAAACGAAATTGTTTTACATGTAAGTAGTATACGTTACTACGGAGCTTGTAAGGGGTCATCTCTTTTCAACAGTCCCCACTAGAAATGTATTCAAGCAATTGTTATATTAGGTGCAAAACATGTTTTTAAATAAACTGCCTCTGCATATAAGAACTTTGCCAGACAAAAAATTCAAAAATGTAATTAAAAAATGGCTTAAGCTAAAGGTGTTCTATTCGGTGGAAGAATTCATGGATTTTGATTTAATTGATGTAGGCCTATAGTTAAATACATGTAGTGTGAAATGATGTATTGTTCTCTAGTACAATATGACTGTTGCCTATTGCATGTAGTATGTTTAACGGCAATAAAGCTATTATTATTATTAACATTTTCGTAATTTTTTTTGGACTGGTAGTACGGATTACTAGGAACACGAGAAGGGAATCCCTACTGAAAATAGGGTTTTTCTATAATATGCCTTTTTTAATTATGAACTTTTTTTTACATTCATTAGAACTAAAAATTTGTTTACACTTATAGGAATTGGCAAACAAATATATTTTACATACCTTTTTGAGTTTTTTTTAAATTTTTTTAGACAAAAAATATGTTTTTTTTAAATCTCTTATACCTTTTTTACTACTGAACCAATTTGGATGTTTGATATCATGTTTTAAATTATATAAAAAGCACTAAATTTGTGGGTATATTCACATTCTTACCACTAAAAGTATAGTAGTTATGACCTTACAAAAAAATATATATAAAACACAAATTTGTGATTTACACATTCAAAAAAAAAAAAACTCTTGTATTTGTCCTAGAGGAATAAATATACCCAAAAAGTTGCATTATAAGCTACTAAAGATCTGGTAAAAATTTCATCACTGTAGATTTCGCAGTTAAAAAGTTATAAGAACTTTTGTCTAAAAAATATCAATATTGAAAAAGATGCGGGAAATCGCGTTTAAAGATTCCATTATTTATTTTAGCAGCCATAGAGGGGAATAACTTGCACAAACAGTATTTGTAGTCAAGATATGTTTTACTTACATATTGGAGGCATTCAAAGCCTAATAATAAACATTGTTGTCATTCTTTGCAATTACTTCAAAAAAATAAAAAATCTTTTTAGTCCAAATAGCAAACATAAAGATTCAACTCGACCAAAAGTAGGCGCGATGGCTTTGAATAAATTTTTCACACTGATATAAAGAATTTTTGTGGTATATATTATGTTTTTCTTAAACCTTATAACTATAGAACCAGGAAAAAAAGAAAAAATGATACTCCCGTTATCTAGTGATTAAAACTATAGGAACATGCAGGAACATAAACCTAGAGTCCTAGTTCTATGTGGCAGAAAGCCATAATAATAAAATTAAACTACCAATAATCTTAAACAATTAACGTAGTGCATCTCTGAATTCAAACTGGGTAGTCAAAACATAGATAAAATACAAGAAATCGTACAAGCGTACGCAGACTCATGTTGACAAAACTCCAGAACACAGAAACATGTATTCAAATAAAGTAAAATGCAATTTTAAATTGAAGTATGGTTTTATCATTGTCGGACGATTTGAAACAAGGTTTTTTTTAAAGTTAAGCGACAAATTTAATGAAAACATATTTATCGTATTTTTATTATAGTAAAACATTGTCACGGATTTAAATACTTTAATAGAATATTAAGTCAGTGTTTAACTCGCGGGAGAAAAATAAAGTAAGAAATCTTAAATTAAAAAAAAACTCGAATTTAATTTATTAAGAAAACTCCGGTCTCTCGGGTAATAGAAGACGAGGTATTCAAGAACCTTCTGACGGTAGTAAGAAGGTTTTGCATAGAAACGGTGTTTGTTCGCAGTGTTTACTCCCGTCTAATGAAATAAGGTAAAATTTAAAGGGCGAAAGCAACCCCCTAAGTCGTTGTAATTCATACGAGAGAGTACAGTTACAAACGTTCCTAGCACTGCTGTCTTGAATACAAAGTCTATTCGACGAAACGTCTCCGACTAATTCAGCCCGAGGGTTGGGGTAGGGGGTGACACTCTGGTGACTTCCGTTCACACCTCCCTCCTTCGGTAAACAACCCTTTCTCTCTTTCCATCCCTCTCTGGAGAGTCCATTATTTATGTTTGACTGTAAAGAAAGAGAGAGACCGCCATGTAGTGACGTTTGGCATAGACTAATGTACGTCCATCTATTGTAAGCCCCATTCCCCCGTATCACTACCCTTATCAACCGCCCTTATAAAGACGTTCAACGAGATGTTCTCTGTTCGGTAATTTGAACCTCTGTGCTACGTCGTTTCCGTTTAATTCTATGGTATGTAACGGTTGTATTATACTCGCATGACTTCCAATAAAAAAGATCATTATATTTTAATTTTTACCCATGCAGGTTTAGGTTAGGTTGGGTGCATAAGAACAACCTAGCAGGGGGGGGGGGGAGAGATTGAGTAACTTAAAATCTAAAGATTAGACTAGGTTGGGTTTGATTGGGATCTTAGAGCTGAAGAAGAGCGATTTGAAACACTTTCAACAAAGTGAACCAGTCGGAACAGAGAAACTGAAGCAGTGCTTGCAGCAATCCCATGGTGATGAAAAATGGAAATGCGCAGTAATGCGAAGTAGAGGAAGGTTTTAGTGATTGAGAGCCCCACACTACCGAGATAGATGTGTCCTAGTGTTTGCTAGTAGAGCTTCCACCTTCGGAAGAAGGGTTAGGATCAGGATAAGTTATGGTAGTTTAGTTTATATTAGAACAGGCTAAGTTAGTTTAGGATAGGGTAGGTTAGGGCTTTGTTAGGTTAGATGCACACAGTAAACTAACTTCTATGCTTTATTTAGGCCTACATATATGATCGGCTATGCGTCGGTAAACCACTAAAATACAACATTTAACAATAACATGAGCTAACTTCTAGTAGCCTAGCTTTGTGGAAAGTTAGAAAATACATTTATTTATAGGACTAGCTAGCCCATTTTATCCATTAGAGTCAAGTGTTCGAAACCGTGTGGTTCTTTTTCTATGTATCATTTAAGAAATCAATTCAAGGAATTTCAGCTCTCTTCAGGAGTATAAGAAATTATATTTATGTTTTATGGGTAGTAACTCCATTTTCCCCTCAACACAAAATAATTGAAATGCCTTTAAGGCATTCGCTTTCGTGTGCTAATTCCACTAGACAAATTTAGTACAACTGGTTTAGATAGTGACCAAACATACACAAACATGATCACCCTTGCAGCGATAAGGGCTAAACATCACGTATTCCGCCACTTTTTCCGCTGATAACTCGCGAAAATTAAAAATGAGGCTCCAAAGTTCTCCGTCCCACAATTGTATAAAATTTCAGTTCATTGCGTGCCGTTGTTTAAATTGAGCAAAGCACACAGCCGGACTTTCAGACACTTCCTTTATTGAATGATGCTACCAGTAAGTAATTTACAGGTACCTGTTTAAAAAAACTGTTCATTTTGTACAATTAAGAACTATTTAAAATGTATATGTACAGTTTCAGCCGCTACGTGTAGTCAGCAGGTTTCTAGTTTTGATTTACCAGCTCAAATAATCCAGTTCCAATCGGACATAAAATATTGCACTCAATGTTTATCCTGATGTAAGTGGCAAAAACAAAGTCATGGCTGTTAAACTAGTTTACAGAAAGTTTATTTTCAATTAACTTATGTTCGATTCGGGATCGTTGGGGTCAGCGAGTAATGCCGATTGGTCAATAGAAGAGCGTGAGTGATGGCACGACGTCTCTAGGGAGGAAGGAGTGGGGTAGATCATTGAATTACGTTGCCGAGTACATCACGTGATTTATGAAACTGTCAGCTGTTACTCTTGATGGATGTGGACCCACCCAACAAGCTTCCTTATCCGATCGATGAAGTTGTAAAGCTGTCGGTAATATTATAATATTACTAAATTTACTCTATTTTTATAATTTGGTCAGTCTATAAAATTATAAAAAGGTTAGAAACGCTAGTAATGAAATTGTTAAGGCTCTTCTTAACCTTGAAGAAAACTCCCGAGTGTACTTATAGTATGATTTTAATAAGGTCTAGCTCAAGCCGCAAAATCGTTGAAACATGCGTTCGTAATAACGTGTTTCGGTTTCTATTTATAAATTAATAATCTGGGAAACTACTATAAGTTATAAAAAAGGCTTTATATTTTTTACGTGTTAGCTTAAAACTCCCAAAAAATTCATTAAAAATAATCAATTTTTACTCAGTTAAACAGCTGATTAAAAGGAGTTGCCGTCGATATCTTTCAATTATGAGATGTAAAACAAAAGCACATAGCTTTTAAGAATAATTTAAGATGTTTCACTACTTTTTAGGTTGAAAAACGGCGTCCGAAACACGTTAGTACGAAGTGCATGTTTTTGCTGTTTTACGCAAGGTATAGAAGTAACTTAAGCATAGTTAATGGTGACAATTTTTGGAATTGAGAAAATATACAAAAGTCCACTCCTCTGAACTGGTTAGTCCACGCCTCTAACTGGTCAGTCCACGCCTCTAACTGGTCAGTCCACGCCTCTAACTGGTCAGTCCACGCCTCTAACTGGTCAGTCCACGCCCACAAATTTTATAGTCAGATAAACCGAACTCCGTTCAGATAATTGGTGTTTGAACCATCAAACCTAATTTTTGCCAGTTACTTGCAGTTATTTTGTGTAAAGTTTGTAATCTAGCTTGGGTTGGTTCTTGGACAAATATGGAACATCTAGAGATATGTTGCTGAATTTTAGTCTTTTGAAAAAGGAAGTTAATCTATATTCTCAAAACGTCGTGTGCTACTTTTAAATATGAATAAATGATTTTTTATTTCCCCTTTAAGAATACAATCGGCTATAGAAATATATACATATAAACACTTATATAAAATTATATACATAACATAATATCTACTTGTATATTACTATACATAAGTATTTTAAGTGTTTAATACAGTTTAATTAAATACAAAACATATACAATAATTTATATGAAATACCAACCGAATACAAAAAACAGGAAATTAGGCAACCTATACTCGTAACTTAAAAAGTGATTTTAAACTGTTTATAACTCGGTTCTACACAGAGTAATAATCCTCCCTAATATATAAGTAACATTGCAAATTCAACATATTCAACAACATTCAAATTGTTTTACAACAATTATTTTAAATTCACTAAAAACTTGAATAAAAACCCGCACATTTTCTGTTTTCGCGTTCTAATATTGTTTCATGTCAAGAATATGTAATATTGTAAAATGTTACAACAAATTTAAATCTCAAGATGTAAATGAAGTACATAAATGCGTATACGGTCAAAGCAAAAATGTCAAGAACACGTCATTTTCCGAATTTAATCCGTCAGTTGTTCCACTTTGACTGGGCGAGGATCGCAACAAAGTTGCAAATTTGCCTTTCGTATTTAGTCGGCCGTAACAAAACAATGTGTACACTTTTGCTAATGAAACAAAATAATTTAAACCGTTTACCGACGGATGTCAAGTAGAGATACACGGGTAATTCAGAACTCTTTGAATTCATTATGTGTTTCAAAGCGCCGGCAAGTTGAACAAAAGCACACAATACATTGAAGCGCGTATTTCTGTTTGTAACGAAGTTTGAGTTCTTAACTTATTGTTGAGGAAATTAGTAAATTATAAATCATCAGTAACATACTGTATTTTGTTTTGTATAAAAAAATATACGAGTACTACTAAATATGTTTAGGTTGGAAATTGGCACACAAAATGTGAGAATCATTGTTTTACTAATATTTATTTATATTTTCCACTTTCAGGCGTACAATAAAATCAAATGAAATGTCTTTTTATGGACCACTTTTGGATCACTTTAACTGTTAATCTGTGAGAAAACTGGAAATCGGGAACCATCAATGTACCAATGTTTACATTTTACAATATAGAAAGTACTATTGAAGGTTCTGTATAAAAGACTCGAGAAAATTAAAAAACTGAATTTTGAAAATGTCTAAAATTTAGATTTTCAATAATTTGATCCTTTAAAGCTGATTGGTTCGTTTGATCAAATAAAGCCTCAGAATAAAAATATAAAACGGTGTTAATACGACATATAAAATTTCTAAAACAGTTGTTGATGCCATACAAGAAGTTGTGGGCGTTCAAATCAAATTTGAAGGGCACATTTTGATCACTGCATTTATATAATAAATTGATAATATTGATCCTGACTGAAATCTTTAATTTCAGAAATTCGACCGCCATCTTAAATTGTTTTGTTTGAAATCCTTTAATCAACTTTTACACAATTAAGTCTTATTTAAGACTAGCTGGCCCGACCCGGCTTTGCACGGATAGACAAATCAACCTGATACTAATAATAATTAGCCCAAGTGTTTTAGTTCATTGTAAAAAAAAAGAAAAAAAGTTCATTGTAGGCCTAACCTAAAATTATATTCAGTTTTTGATCCAAATCAGTTGTTGATCAAAATCAGCTGTTTTAAGCTTTTCATACGAACAGCTATTTTTTGTGCCCCTGATAAAATCTAAAGAAATCTTTCTTCTTCTTCCATAAGATTAACATTGAAACTTTGAGGGCCACTGGGGCGTAGCCCTAATGTCCTAGGACTTCGGTAAATGGCCTAAAACCTTCCCAGGGTTAACCTGTGTTACTATGCAAAATTTCAAAGCAATCGGATGGACGGTTTGCTAACGCATAAAGGACAAACATACAAACGTACAAACAGACGGACATACATTGAATTTTATATATATAGATTATTTTTTACATATTATATTGCTTTCATTTTAAATTTACCTTTTTTTTCTTACTCCGACACGTGGCTTTCTTCTTCGTCTTATTAAATGGACGCGTTTCGAAGTCGAAACTTCATCATCAGTATATCATCACTCGATAGAGCTTCTCATATCATTAACAATCAAATAAAAACACAAAACATTACACATACACAAGTTTACACGTATACATTTACACGAATGTCTGTCAAGTGCACATCGTTCCGTGGTCCGCGGACTACTGGCATTTGCGGTACCAAGTTCAGTAGAGTACAAAAGCCATTCTTATCATCTAATCGTATCTCATTGCGGTTTCATACAATGGGTTCGACTGAAATGATAGCTTGTCATTTAGAATATTATCTGGTGTTCGTTTAAAAGCCTTGTATATCTCAAAATCTTCAATTGCGTCCATCTTTGGAACTTTTTTGCTGATATGGAGTGGTCTCAAGTCGGATTTAAAATTGGTATGTGGATGTTTGTTGTCGATCAAATGCTGTACGTAAGTCGACTTTTTAGCGTATAGGTTACTTTTGAGCAAATGTTCCTTATATCGCTCTTTTCTATGAAAGGTCTGCCAGTCTGTCCTATATAAAAACAACCACAGTAGATGCAATCTATTTTATAAACACCTGGTTTTTTTGTGTGTTGATTTTTGTTTTTACGCAGTATTTTATGCACACTGTTATATGGGTGCGGTGCGTTATAACGATATTGTGTTTTTGAAGGGCGTTCCTTAGAATTAAGGGCATTATTTCTGTGTAGTTGGTAAGGACATATTTGTTTTTCTTGTCTATTTGTTATCTGTGCAGTATTACATTTATTCTTTTTTGTTTTTGCCTTACTATGTTTTTCTACTAATTTGTCGATTATTTGGCTTTTGTATTCATTAGCTTGCGCTATATATTTAATGATGTTTAGTTCATACATGCAATCTATTTTATCCATCGGTATGGAAATGAGTCGATTTACAAAACATCTATAAGCTGCCGTTTTTTGCGCCAATAAACATTAAACAAATTAAAAGATAATTCGTGAATTTCGTTTAGAATTTCTACCTATTTGATTTCTTTTTCTAAATATCAACTGGTCATTCATTCACAGAGAGAAAATAAAGGCTATTTTTGTGTATATGGGATGCAATTTCCAACATTGGAAAAAATTATTACAATTTATTAATTGACCGAGCGTAAGCGAGGTCTCCGTTTTAACTCGACCGATCGGCATTTCGTCTGTGTGTCTGTATGTCTGTGTGTCTGTCTCACGATTACGGCCAAACGCCTTGACCGATTTTGATGATTTTTGCATGAATGTTCCTTATTCCTAGGCCGAGCCATGTATATAAAAGGTTTTTTTCCATTTTTCATTTTTAAGCCCTTAAATTAAATAAAAATGGCGGCCGGACCGTTTCTCTCAGTGTAAGCATTTTTCCAAAGCCAGTTTGTCGCTTAACCGTAAGTCGAATTTAAAAACTAATAAGATTTTCCTGAAAGCAAATTAAATTTTAAACAAAATTGTATTCTTGATTTTTTTCCGTATCTCTAACGGTAAGCTCACAAAATGGCCGTAAACTTCGAATTTGTTAAAAATCGTCCAAGTTTTTATATTTCAACCATGTTTTTATACGTTTATTCTAAACCAATTCAAAAGTGTTCCATAGCTTTTTTGTAGATAAAGATTTAAATAATTCATATATGCCAGTAAAAAAAAAATTATTGAAGTAAAATTAAGAAAGTTATTAGCTCAAGAAACAATCACGTTCAGTAACGAAAGGAAAATGTTTAACTAACATTAAAATTGTAAATTTTTTCATAAATGTAAAAAAGTTTCGTAATTTAGTTTTAAATAGAACTGTATACAAATATTTATCAATTTCAAATTTCTTATTTTGAAAACACCAGTTTTTATGTTCCTACTACAAGACTGCTAACAAAACTAGGCCTATTTTGAATAGTAATTTAGGAATATATCCTTTGCCCAAAAATGACATATTATTATAAGAAAGTGTAGAGAATAAATCAAAGAATTGAACTGTTTACTTGTAAATTATCATTGTAAATTTCGCGAGATGGAACTAAAGAAACCTCGCGGCGATAAAGGACATAAAAAATGGCCGTTGGACACCGTGGGAAGTGTTGGTACGTGGGTTGAGATCACTATCACGACGCTTTAACATCGTTTGTTTTCATTATTTCTAATATTTGAATGTGATATGGAACTGTAAATACATTGTTAAGTTTGAGTTATTTAAGTATGTAAATATTTAATTATATGTTTTCCCTCAATAACGCGATATTTTCAGCTACCTTAAGCATTATTAACCTAAATAAAACACAATGCCCCCTAAAAGAAAATCTTTAGCAGTGAAAGCTCAAAAAAAGAAAAAAAAGCGAACTAGAAACCCCGGAATCGCGGGATTTGTAAAATAATATTTCACTGGTTAAACCTTCTGCTTACTTCCTTACTGGCGTACTATTTTTAACCTAAGCTCAAAAACACATTTGTTATTTCAACGAGCGCGGTCTACTGTTCACAGAACTACTAGTATCGTTTAAATCATAAAAGTATTTGTATCTTATTTGAGTCTGGACAGATTTGTAAAGTAAAAACAATTTATTACTAAAAGTAATTATTGCAAATAATTAATGACTACCTAAGATCAGATATAATGTTATCTTTTTTTAAATTTTTAGTTTTGGGCAAGTGATTGATACAAATGATGTTTATTAACCATACTTTTTACAAGAGAAATTTTCGTTTTCAATTTAAACTTCTTTATCTTTTTTACAACCAAAAAAGAAAAACGTAACTTCTAAATATCGACCACAAATTGCGCTTTTAATATACCGAACACCCTTGCAGCGAGGCGTAATAGCAATAATTTATTCGCTATAAAATATAATTAACGATCAAAGGGTTTAAAGTGATGAACGATGAAGACCGTTTAGAAAGCTTTTAATTGCACGTCCGCCTATTGTACGACTATAGTCTAAAAGCTATTACGGCAACATTGTTTATTATTATCCTTTAACAGTTGTTCTTCTTAATAGGCCAAAGACTTATTACTTTATAAATTGCCCGCATCATTGAATTTGTAATTAGTGAGAAATTATTTGCAAATTCAAGACCACAAAAACAATAACTGGAAATTTGTTAAATATAAAAGTAGTTTATCCTGATTTGAAGCGTTAATACCTAAACAATTGTTGAATTTTAAATAAATTGTATTTTTACCAAGACAACTGGCGTGTAGATCTTATTGCATTTATACAATAGACTATATGAAAATTTGTAAGTAAAAGTGTGCATACTTTTGAATACTTAATACAGTATTAAAAAAAATACCTTAAAGCATAGTTTTAATGTATGTGTGTACAAAATATAAAAAACTGTTTTATTCGTAACGAAGGTACAACAAATGTTGACCTTCTCATTTTAAAGAAATATATATTTAAAATAACTTTATGGTTTTAACATTGTTATATCAATTTCCAAAATGGCTGAAAACTTAAAAACTTCTAATAAGAATTCTAATTAAAAGTCGCGATTCTTTAATTAGTTTTAGAATTTTATAAACTATTTATTTGGTGATTTTTAAGAGTAAATATCAATTTCGTGTAAACTGAACTTTAAAATGTGGATTGTTGGATTTTTAGAGTCTAGCTTCTTCAGGGTAGGAGATATAACAATAATAATTCCAATACAAATCCTCGAAGTTATATTATTTATTCAGTCACAAAAAGTACTTTTTCTACAGAAAATACCTTAGTTTTTTAGTTTGTTGCCAATCATTAAACAAATTGTTTTATTGGCTGTGTAAGTATCATGATATACCTTAATAAAACATGTAAATTAATGAATTATTTAATGGGAATTATTGCTTTACCTACAAGTAGCTAGAACTTTTTCAAACGTCTACAAAAACCTTAAAGTCAAGTTTACACGAAAACAATTGGGTTTATAAAACAAATAGAAAAGAAAAAAATGTATTTTAAATATACGAAACGTAATACGAATTGGGGGGTTTTCATTAAAAATTATAGGTTATCCACCATATTGGAGAAATGACTAATTTAATAACAATTTTAAAAGAAGCAATTATGTGAAATATTTATTTTATTCCTTTAAAATGGCAAGTTAAACATCTTTCTACCTTTTGTCTAGAAATCCATTTCTTACACTAAACCGAAGTTTCATTAAACACTAACCTTAGAAGTAATTTTTGCATATTTCAGACTTTATAAAGTACCAGTCTTTTTCTTCTATTAATTTTAATTGTGTTAAAAATAGAACTGTTAAACATGATTTTAAGGTTATATTTTAACGGGAAGTAACCAACGTCAATAAATCCACTTTCATGATATGTAGACTATCTGGAATGCAAGATAATACAATAAAGTATCACAAACAGAGGTATTTTTAAACATTTTTTGCCTGTTTTAAAAACAATATGTTTTTGGTTCATGTATGTTGTTTATTGAGAAAATTGAAACGTTACATGAAAATATAAAAAAGTAATATATATACTTCATGTAGACCCAAATACACAATACATGTAACACAATAAAATACAACAGAAACGGTATTTTTTAAATACGATCTAAATATTATGTCAAGAACAATTTCTTTCATTGCTAACCTTTTTCTTTATCTTATTATTTTCCTTATCTTTAATAGACCACCACCAAAACTGGAACAACTTTTTAATTCACTTAGACACGTTTTCCAAAAGAAAATTATGAAACATTTTTAACTATAATTCGTAGATTACAAAAATTGTAAATTATAAATTTTTCCTTGAAATATTAAATTTGCTTATGAAAAAATATTTCAGTAAATTTCTTCAAAATAAGAAAAAGATTGG
This sequence comes from Philaenus spumarius, assembly GCA_018207615.1. Lineage (NCBI taxonomy): Eukaryota > Metazoa > Arthropoda > Insecta > Hemiptera > Aphrophoridae > Philaenus > Philaenus spumarius. The sequence goes on along the minus strand of JAGFPH010000232.1, from coordinate 217,285 downwards.
ATGACCTTTTAGGTACTGATTGTACATTGAAGATAAAAAATAATATAAAAAAATAAGATCATAGTAATTATACAAAAATTGAAGGGCAAGTGAAATTCTAGTCGTACTCGAGCATCTTAATATTGCAAACAATAGCAAACTGCTAGTTTTATTATGGCCTAAAACCATTTTTTTTTCTTAGTTAGAAGTATTTAATCACGAGTTTAAGAAGTGTATAAGTACGCACTTAACAAACTAGTATATGTTTAATCGAAACTACTTAGATTTTAGTTAAATCGTTATAAAGTATACACATGTTTTTCGAGTATACACAATATAAATTTCACTAAAAAAGAACGAAAACAATTATTACAAGTAGGCCTAGATACCAATTTTCTTTATTCAAACTATTCAATGAACCATGTTTGTTATATCAAATAGAACGTATTTGAGATAATTCTGCATAATTCATCGTCTGCTTATGACAGTTCATTCAGACTACTCTGCAAGTTAAATGGGATATTAACTAACTCTACGTATCATATTCAACTGTGGTCTCTAATTCGTACATGTGGGAATATAAATTAATATATCAAATAGAGTCTTTGATAGTGACTGGTGTGTAAATAAAAGGGACTTATTGCGATTTCATACACACCCACTCGTACAAGTTTCCGTTGGTGTTCAGTTAGGATTGCAGACTGTTCTGACGATTGTAAAAAGAGGTCTTGACAATTTTAAAATAGTACGCACGACTAATTTGAACTCATAAATTATTCATTTTAAAATCAAATAAATTTAGTCAATAATAACAGCGAAATTAACGAACTTGAAAATACTACTACTTAATATACAACGCACTTAAACCAATTTAAAGTGTGTTTACGAAGTCTATGAAGAATTTTATAGATTAAATTTGATAAAGCGATGAGATGGAACGAAAAATACATTACAGGCAAACCCTTATTAAATTAAATATGAAGCTATTTCAGTATTGGATTGAACTTTGGCGATAAACATTTTACCCGTCATGTAATATAAATATAAAAACTGCAACAAGGAAATGTAATACAAAATAATAACTTTGAAACGAGACTTTTAAAACTCAATTCAATTTTACTCCACAGAAATCATGAAACATAGATTTTACAATTGTGATATTTATAGTAAAAAAATATACTTTAAGACACAATACAACATTTTTGAGTAGATTTTTTTAAATGATTTATTCCTTCTTCGTAATTATGTTGATGTTTTTTTTATTTATTTGCATAGTTGTATTTATTACTTTATAGTGTCTTTTGTTTATGTCTGGTTTATTTACATTAGTTTGAGCATGTAACAGACTGCAACTTTAGTTTAATTTTCTGTTGCTGCTGAAGGCTTAGCTGCTAGCCTTTTTTCAGTAATTTCCTTGATTTTCCAAATGAAAAAGCTTTTTCATTTTATGTATGGTACCTGCTTAACCTTAATGGATAAATAGTTTTATAATTTTTAAAGTAATATATTATTTTAATTTAACGATTACATCGTGCTTATATTTTGAATTTTTTTATTTTAAAACATTTATGGTCTTATGGTTAATATAGCAAAAATGAAATATTAAATAATTTTTAAATAAATATATCAGATAAATAAAATAAACACCGTTGTCATATTGCTATTTCGATGTAAGTTTATTAGGCTCAATATACAAAACACGAATACAAAACGGAGCACAAAAACTTTGACACAAACAAGAACTACAATTAAAATAGGCCTATATACATTTTATCTCTAAATTATGATGAAATTGCAGACCAAGCAAAGAATATTTTATGTCACTCTTATCATCACATTTTGTTAGTAATGCTGACCACCATAAAATTTACTTAGTTATTGCAGTTATATAATTTTCTATTTCTAATTTGAACAAAAATGATTCTACAAAATATATATATAACGTAAATGTACTTTCTAAAATATTTCTATAGGCCTATAAATGGTTGCTGAAAAGTCACTACGTTTTTGATGTGAAAATTTAAAACAAGAGATTTGAAAAAGAAATTACTTGAAAGAGGCATCAGTACAATTGATTTGGTGTAAATCATATCCCAACATAATCAATAAGATTCCTTAATTGTTTGCCAACACTATTTTACAGATTTACGACCAAAAAAGGATACTTACTCCTGTAAACTTATTATTTTGCCCATCCCCATGAAAATAATGTACAAGTTGTCAAATCGAGGTTCGGACGGGCCAATGATGTAGGTTATTTCTTCTCTGAAAAAATATTATAAAGCCAATATCGAACACGCCATATCACCAAGGCTTGCATAAGCATAATGTAATTGGAATTGGAGAACATTCAATAAAATATCTGTTGGTTGCTCTAAACACCTCTCTTCTTGAATAACAGATTATAAAACATCATAATGTTGAGTCAAATTTTGTTCTATTTCAAAATACCGGTTATAATAACTTCAAACTAGCCACATTAATTAATAGGGGGTTGATGTTCTTCGCAGTAAAAATTCAAATATACAATATTACTACTTACAGCTACAAAAATGTATTTAATTTATACTTGTTTTGTTTTCATTTTTATTGTTGTCAAAGTAAAACCCTTCATAGTTGTTAATTTAAATCGTATTGTTATATCTTTGATTGCATTTGTTATTTTTTAATGTTTTACTGTTAGTGTTTTTCTTTGTTGGTGTTTTATAGATATTCTTTAGTTTTTAGTTGTTTCTTTTGTTAATTAGTTTTAGTCGTAGCTGTGACCAATGTCAGTTATTAGATAAGTTTTTTTACAGATTGTATTTATCATTAACTGGCTTTAATTTTATTTACAATTATGTTTTGTTTTTATGTAGAGTTTTGTAAACTAAACTTATTGTTTGTCTTAAAAAAACAAAAACTAACTACGTTTCAGCCACACTGTATTATTTTGGTAGTTAATGTTAGACCTAGCTGCAAGTTTTATTATTAATTAAGTGCAGAAAGCTTGTATCTATCTGTTTATGGTTGTTAACTATATTTCATTATATTTTTATAACAAATTATTATTATGTACAACACACAATCAACAGTATTTTTAATTCAATTTAAGTATACGAGACAACTTACTTTGAATTATAAAGTTTAGGAGGTTGATAACTCTAGCCTAGTTGAAGAGGTTGGCCGAGAGCCTCTCCGCAATATCACTTGAACTATGTTCGAGGGCTAAATCAAAGACCTTTGTGTTACGTAGAAGGGAATATAGGATGATTCAATTAGGCCGAAACTGAACTATTAGCACTAGACCAAGAATGTGTCTACAGGAAGTATGTGCAAGCGAAGGAAGTTCTTTGAGCCGGAAATCATTTGTGGTAAATTAGGAACACCGGTAACAGCCTTCGACAATTCAAAATAGAGACATAACATTACCCAGTTTAAGGTATTGTTGTAAATTTTATTTTGAAACTATATAAGCGAGTTTTCTTGTGAAGCCTAAGAATTTAAACAGACAAAAAAAGAATGCTAAAGGTTTGCACATTTGTCGGTCGGTTACAAATTTCACAAGTGCATTCAATATTACTCAATTCCTATAGTAAAATGTGAATAGTAAATATATGATTATATATTTTGGGGACCAAAGTTATTAAAAATATCACAACTGGTTTCGTTGCATTCCTAATAAAAAAACATGAGTGAAATAAGTTTAGACGCAGTTCACTGAAGTGGGTAAAGTCTCTACTTAGTCGCTCATAAATAATTAAAGAGAATATATTTTTTAATCCAAATAAACCAAATGACATCTGGGAGAGGGTGGTTATTGAAGAAATTTAAAATGTTAACATAGACCGATAATAACAAAATTTTTAAAATATTAAAAAGTAATCTTCGAGGAAAAAGTTATTTACCTCATTCCGTTTCAAAATGATGGCCATTAACATAAAACTGCCAAAGTTGAACAGTGTTTGAAAAGGTATATCACAAACAATGTTTGGTATAATTGTTATTTCTGAGAATAAAACAGATAAATGACTGTAAATAAACATACAAATACCAAAGTATCTTGAAAATAGACCCCGTAGGCAATATATATATATATATTTTTTTAATTCCTATCACGTCAAATGGAATATTTAGGAGAGAGCATATTTATAATTTTAATTAAATTTAAACAAATGTTTGAGTGCTACACAATTTTAATTGGGAGGAGAAATAACAATTCCTAGATTTTGTATAAAGCCTTTTTTTGTTTTAAAGAAATTGAAACACTTTTGGAAAAATGAATAAGTTTTAGTAAATTATTATTGAATAAAATAATAAATAATCACTATTATGAAAATACAAAATTCATTAAAACATGAAAAAATAAAATAAATTTCTAAAGTATAATTATTTAGTTTTTAGTCTTCACTCATTTGCCACTTGCCACTAAAAATATAGTTTAGTGAATATAATAACTAAGGTAAATTGATTAACTTTTTCCGTATATACACATTTTTTTAAAGGGCTATATTAAGGGTCGGCTCTAGTAAAACAGAAAGCAACCTGCGACTCCAGCGTAGCGGCGGTAGGTTACGCAGACATTGCTCATCCTAAATCCATTTAAAACCCGCAATTTTTCAAATACCGTTTTTAAAAAAATACCAAACTCTTGGGGACAAAATTATACATCCGATTGGCTTGATAATTTTTCGCTATAATTAATAGTTACAACGTAAAAAAATATTTAAAATCACCCTATAGCGGCGGTAGGTTACACGGACATTGCTCAGCCTAAATCCATTTAAAACCCGCAATTGTTCAAATAGCGTTTTAAAAAAAATACCAAACTCTTGGGGACAAAATTATTCATGCGAATGGCTTGGTAGTTTTTCGCTATAATTAATAGTGACAACATAAAAAAATAATAAAAATCAATGTTTTAAATTGTTAATAAATATTAAACAAAATGTTTTTCTTAGTTTTGAAAAAGCCATTTGCATGCATATTGGCCATAGCTTTAAAATGACAGTACCAGGAGACCGAGCTAAAGCTCGATTATAAGCAGGGCTATGATTTCAATAATAAATATTGGATTATTGAGTTTTGAGGTTAGGCCTATAACATTAAACAACTAAATAAAGGGTATATACAACATTAGGCTTACCTGTAATAAAAATACAGTTTAAAGGATTAACCACAATCTCAACGCTATGCCTCAGAAATAAGTCAGGCCTAAATTAAAGTATTATTTCAATATCGATTTATTCCTAGGGCTTAGTTCGCTCACGTCAATAACTACTATTATTGCAAATTTCCGTGAACATCAATTCGGTTAGGCCTATAACATTAAACAACTAAATAAAGGGTATGTTTATTATGTATTCGTTGCCATGGTAACTATAAATAGACACAACATTAGGCTTACCTCTAATAAAATATACAGTTTAAAAGAAAGCAGATGATTATTGTAATAGCATTGAAAACATTTGCATCAGCTGTGCTTTGTATTGTTTAAAATGGACAAATTTCACTTTTTAATTTAATAAAAAGACGTAGAAAACGAATTTTCCCAGACTGGTGACCATTTCCAATCGATTTCTCGTGGCCAAAAGCCTAATATAAAATCAAAAAATCAAAAATCCTTAGACGGAGATTCCAGATTCATTTAGCAGACAAACAATTATCTCTCGCTTTAGAAGATAAGATATCGTTTATAATTATCCGATCAAAAATAAAGGAAAAATTTGGCTTTTAATTTAACATTGGTCTTATGGAGTGTCAGCCAACTTGGCCGACAGCTAGAGCCGACCCTTAAACAGGTAAATCCTTTTTTTTAGGTGAAGATATGATAAAATTATAAATACAGGATAGTTCCACTTTAAAAAGACGTTTAGTTTGATATATCTCTCGAATTATTTTGAAATTTAAAATCTTTTAAATAGAGCCTTACCATTTCTCTCAAATTTTTCATTTTTATAAAGTAGGGAAAACGTTTGAAAAAGTGCTCAAAATCTTACTTTTTATGAAAGAACATATTGTTAGCAATGATTGGTACAATTTCGAGATCTTAGAAACAAACCGTTAGTGATAGTAAATAAAAACACACAAAAAAATACGCTTTACTTTCAAAATCACAATTTTGTTTTTAAATTAAAATATTGTAAGGATTGGGGTAAACAACTTACCCCAAACACTTTAAAATAAAATAAATTAAAAACAATTCAACACAATAGAAAAAGTAAATCGAAATAAATTAAAATGTTAAGAACAAACGAAACTCTAATCGTAAGCAAAGAGGAAGTCGGACAGGAAACAGGGAGTCAGGTTTCTAAAATTAGAACGAACTGTGGAACCTGTCGATGATGCATCCACAAATTAATACAGGCATAAAAAACCGCAAAATACGGGCAAATTGAGCAGCCAATCAAATGGTCTAAATTCAAAAATTAACCAATCACATAAGAAGTAATACCCGCTTCCAAAAAGAGAGGTGGGAGAGGAAGAAAATTAATGCAAGAGTCTTGGTGGGCATTTGAAAGGAACAACATCGTATTAAAAAGAGTTTGGATAAATTCAACGCCATTTTAAACATTAAACATAAAATTAAAGCAGTAGTAAAAGGTGATTGTGAAGCCGAGAGTTCGAAAGTGTATTCAGTGTGTGGGAGTAAAAGAAATTAATAAATTTATGTAAAGTGTTTCGTGTGGGAGTAAAAGAAATTAATAAATTTATGTAAAGTGTTCCGTGTGGGAGTAAAGGAAATTAATAAATTTATGTAAAGTGTTTGTGCGGGGTAGAAAGGAAGGAGAGAGAATGTAAGTAGAATAAAATTGTTTAAATAATTGTAAGACAGATTTCGAGGTAAAGAATACAGAGGCAAAACCATATACTAAACATTAATCTAATTAATTGAAAGATTTTCATATTTAATAATTCTAAATAACATAATACATGCAGGGGTGAGGTCATTAGAATTAGCTGTAAATAGGGTTCATTTAGGAACACCTGAAAAGCAATTGGGGTTGATCTTGTGCATGTAAATAAAGGCTTGAAATCATTAATTTTGAAAGAGTTAAGTTCGAGGCGTATATAAATGAAAATTAGTGCTTAGATTTGAAGAGTAAAATTAGTATTAGTTAATCTAGATACAAAAGGGTAATTTCAGGTGTCAAAGAGTTTATAGAAAGTTAGTCAATTAAGTAGAATTTGTTTATTTGATTTCATGTATTAGAAAGGTTTAAAGAATATTTTTTATCAAGTTAAATAATAATTGTCTAATTGAATTGAATTCAGAGTCTGTAAATTAAGGAATTTTAGAAATCTAGTAAAACTCAATTTTAACTTTTGAACAATGTGTCTCTGTGATTATTAAAACCTAATGCTTTGGAGTACCTCTAGAGCCTAGCGATATTTTGATTCCTGGCGGGAATCTGGTGGACGCCCCCAGACTGTTGAACTATTAAAAGGTAAAGTTACATTTCAGAATTAAATATGCATGACGTTTAAGACACGTCACACAATTAGAATTAAACCTCACTAAACAAAATAATCTTACATGATAGAGTCGCCCATTTACATAATCTGACAATATTTACTTTAAAAATATCTCTCGTCCTAAATAATTCATTTTAAAACTACCCCGGACCTCATCCATATAAAATATAAAAGCGAAATACCACTCACTCACTCACTGACGCACTCATCACGATTTCTCAAAAACTACCGAACGGATTTAAATGAAATTTGGTATGTAGCTTCCTCTAGGACCATAGGTGTTCACTAAGAAAGGGTATGTAAAATTTCGAAATTTTAGGAGGGTTTTTGGGGGGGGATCAAATTTAAGAAAATCATAATTTCAGATCTTTTATTATTATTAAAATATAGTGCTTTTATTACTTAAGATCTATATATATAAAAGCCAAATACCACTCACTGACTAAACACTTAAAAAGAATACAATTACGTTAAAAAGACTAAAAATACCAACCACCACGGGCAACGCCGTACGGGTCAGCTAGTTGTTTATAGTTTTTAGTGCTATTGGATATTTTCCTTATGTTCGTTATTGGTGAAATAAATACTGGCGTTTCATTTGAAATAAATTTCCTAAACTGATTCTTTTGTACTTACGGGTGTGATTCTCTTACGTACTTTACACATGTATGTTTTTCTGTTTCAACCTGTAGATCTATATATACAAATACATATTTGTAACATGTTTCTGAAAATCAAACCAAATTAATGTTGCTTCTCCGAACGTAGTAATGCTAATATTTTTATAAAACCTGTTCACATAATTATATTTTAACACCCAATATAATTATTATACAACATATAAACCTTCGTCTATTCAAATACTAGCTGACCCGTACGGCGTTGCCCGTGGTGGTTGGTATTTTCAGTCTTTTTAACGTAATTGTATTCTTTTTAAGTGTTCAGTCAGTGAGTGGTATTTGGCTTTTATATATATAGATCTTAAATAATAAAAGCACTATTGTCATAGTAATAAAATTATCTGAAATTATGATTTTAGTAACTTTGATTCCTCCCAAAATTTCGAAATTTTTCATACCCTTTCTTAGTGAGCACCTATGGCCCTAGAGGAAGAAACATACCAAATTGCATTCCAATCCGTTCGGTAGTTTTGAAGAAATCGTGATTTAATAACTTTGATCCCCC
>JAGFPH010000232.1:180497-192262 GCA_018207615.1 Philaenus spumarius | reverse complement strand
ATTCTGAGTTTAAGGTGACATTGTAAGAATATTCAAATGTATGTATATATATGTTTTGTTTAGGTGTTGTAAGTAGTTATATATTTGTTTAGTTTGAGACCGCGAGAGACGACAAACCATTCTTAATTGGAATAAGGTAGTAAGTACCCTAGTGCGAGAAGATAAACTGATAACTAAAATATATAAAACAATTACAAATATTTAAATATTGAACGAAAATTAGTTTATCTAAAACAAGGTTTTCAAACGTGTTTTTCTCAAACTGCATCAACAAATTAAGAACGTACATCTATATATGAGGAATGTTAATAGATATTGAGCTTGAATTGAGAGAATAACTCTTATAGTTAAACTGTTTAAATATTCTAGCTCGTGCTTCACTGAATACGACGACATTGTCGTTGAAACGCGTTTGAGTTAATAAACGTATATTAGTTGTAATGTTCTGAGTTCAAGTTTTATTTTTGAACTAAATATACAAAGACATTGTACGCATGTTTGTGTTGTCTTTCGTGTAATCTCACAATATAGTAAAAATACTTCAAAAAGTCTCCTACTGGAAGATACTTTAGGCAATAATAAACATATCTTACGAGAGTTATTTACACATTTAGTTTCAATTTCGTATTGTATATCTGACTGGGGATGTCAGAATAAAAAAATAGTACATAGACCGAGACTTAAGGGGGCACAAAAAAACAAAAAATTATTGATAAAAATAACAAAAAATTTAAAAAAATGTTCACCTAGTTTTGTTCCCTGTGACTTTCTGAACAATTTGATATAAATAAGTATAGATAATATGCTTATAATTAGTTTATTTTATCTAAAAACGAAACGCGTACATGTATATTCTCCAAATAACTGAGTCTTTTTCTAGGCCGTTTTCCGAAAGTTTTGTTTCTCACGTTTTCATTTACTGTAATTTTTTTTTTTTTTATTTTGAAGAGAACATTTCATTGTACAACCTGTAGTCTTTCTATCATTAGTTCCTATAATAAAGATTTTAAGAAATGATTAAAAAAAGATTTTACTAACAATTTTTATAAAAACATTAAAAACTTATTTTTTACAGAAATATTTTATATAATTTAATATCCATACTACAGGTTGTAGAATGGAATGTCCTCTTCAAAAAAACAAAAAAAAAAACAAAACAAAATGAGGCTATCTCAAATACAACTTGACTTATGTCTGCCACAGTGAAGCCTAGTTAAATCCGTAAAAATAAAAAAAAGGGGGGTGGGGGCTAAAACTTATTGAAAAGTCACTATAACCAACACTCATATTATAAAACATAACATAATTAGGTTTGCTTTAAAAATAAAGAAAATGTTTTTAAAGGTGAAGTGCCCCCTTAAAAACCGTCTAAACAAATACTACCATTATACTCCTAGCTGTTAGTTTCAACCTATTACTAAAACGTTCAAATAAATTAAAATATTTTACCATTTAAAACACATACGTCAGATAAAGGAAAACTATTAATACAACCCAAGGTCGGGAGTAGCAAATGAGCACCGATCATGATCCCCAGAACACGTTTTGGGGAGTCATTAAAATTCATATATATATATATGTGTGTGTGTTCGCACTCTAGCGGCCGCATTTTAAGTCCGATTTGGTCCAAATTTGGAACACATGTTGGTTGTCTATGTGACTCGGCCGAGTTCGTTAGCCAAAAAAATCCAACTACCGGAAATAGGTTTTTGACCGGAAGTAAATAATTTTTGAGATTTTTACTACGAGAATGAATTTTTTTAGTTTTTTCTAAAAATATAAATGTAGGATGTTATTCTGCACATTTTTTTTACGCGACCTTTTAGCTTGCTTGGTTCCCCCAAAATCGACCAAAACGTAAAATACCATAAAAGTACCCGGTTCGAAGCCAAGTAGTGCAAACTCGCGAGGCCACTAGGCGCAAACAAATTCTAATAATATATTGCGTACACAAAGACAGCTGTTCAACGCCTTCGTAAGTAGACCTATTTCCCAGATTGTTGGTTGAACCCCTAAAACATAGGCAGATAAACTTAATTTTGGAAATTTGCTCAACTCACGTCAGCGGTACAGCTGCGTGGTCGAATTATTTAAATTCTTATAATTCCTAATGTTATGATTAATTCTAAACGTTTATTACAAAGAAATATGAAATATTTGTCAGCAGTAAAACGACGTCCATGTAAAGCACACAGTATAAATTGATTAGTAAATATACTTACGATGCCAGCTCACAAATTTGTTTCAAAGCGGGCTGTTCTTACCTGAAAAAAGGAAAAAATTTTAATACTTATTATTTGTGTCCATATATGTGATTAAATAAGCTTTTTATGTCATATGTATACTGTGGAACATATTCGGTTAGAAACAAATTAAAATTAATAATTTCAATTTAATTATCTACCTTCTTATCTTTAAGCTTGTAATTATTCCTACACCATTATTAGAACAATCATAAAATACGTATGTGAAGAAAGAAAGTGGTGGAGGGGTTGGGTGGCATGCATGGCAAGCGCACTGGGTTCTTCCCTGTTAAATTCATTCCACGATAGTTAAATTTATGCTATTTTTAATTTACCATTTTGATGGCGTTCTATTTTATTTTTGTATTGTTACCATAAAATTACAGAATATTATTTACTGTAAACACGTCAACCTTCTTACTTGGTCCGCTCTCGCGATTGTTTTAGCGAAATAATTTAACGTAGGTTATATGTGATGTAAAAATAATTTACCTAAACAGTTTCAGAAACAAATGTGTTTATGATTGGATTATTAATTGATAAAAAGAGTCTTTGGGAAACTGGGTCTTCAAAATGAGACTACTTGAAATAGGTCAACAATGCTACAGTTATTCATAAGCCCCCTATTACACTAGGCCACCAGCCAAGACACCGGTGTCGCTGCTCGTCACGGGGCATTGATTCTTATGGAGCCTATTACATTAGGGCAGCCGGTGGCGCCACCAGATTTTGGCTGCTGACTGGTTGCCGTGCCCCGCGACCAAGCCGGCAACCAGTGGTGACCGAGAGTCGTAGCGGGGCATTGTATCTTACCTAGCTTATTACACTAGGCCGTCTGGAGGCGCAACCAGTCCGGCCACCACTAGTAATATTGTATGTACGTGTGCTGTTACTATCTTTAACTTAACTAATATCCTTCATCCGATTGTTTTGATAGTCATACCATCCGAGAGGGAATTAAAATTGCTACAAAAAGGTGCCCTTACAATTTTTGTTAAAATGTACAGTTTTTGTGTAATTAAGGTTTGATCTGATATTATTACGTAACGGTATTTAATGAGTCCATAAGTTATGTTTACATTCGTTTCAATCACCTGATTATTGTTTAGAGTAGGTTAACTTGATTAAAATAACAGCTGATGATAAGTAATCTACTTATTTTTTTTTTTACTTAAGTGCGAAACTTTAATTTTAAGGCGACTATTTTAATAGTTAATCAGCTGTTATTTTAATCATAGTTAACCTACTCTAAACAATAATCTGGTGATTGAAGCGTATGTAAACATAACTTATGGACTCATTAAATACCGTTAAGTAATAATATCAGATACGTAACTCCTTTAATAGTGTAACTTAACATGTGAGATAAGTTTAAAATTTTAAACAATTTGAGTCTATTATTTTTATTAAATTAACTGAATTGTGAAGTAATACAAAATATATGCCGCACGTCGGCATAGTAAATAGCTTTTAGTGAATGGGTACAAATGTTGATCAGATGTAATTTTAACAAAGCTTTTAATTTATTAACATTTAAACAACAATCGGCTGTTCAAAGCGATAAGCAATCGTAACTTATTAAGTCTGTTCGTGACTCCTTTATGTAATGAGAGCCAACACACGACTCCTTTAAAGGTAAAATTTAACGCATGGTATTGGGCCGAAAAACTGAAAACAGTTTTCTCGTTATTCGATATATTTTCAAGAAACAGTTTTTGCACATATTTCTATACAGGGTGTTGCAAAAGTTTGTTTTAAAAATTCTGAAGGTGGTTTCCCACATCGAATGTTTCGACAGACATGTGTCCGGAAAATTAACTAAATATCGTTTATCTCTAGAACGGTTTGGCGAATTTACTTGAAACCGTGCTTAGTAAGTAATAACGTAAAGAATTATTTTGAAAAGCTAACTAACCTAATCCAAAAAGTCGTTTCAAAATAGCAACTCATAATTTTTTTAAACCTAAATGAATAAAAAATGGAATTAGAGAAGTTTTCTGTACAAAATATTGTTTATTGGCAACACAATCGGACAGAATTAGATTGTAGGGCACACAGACTATCTATGATAGTAATGCAACGTCTCCTTCCTGAATTTCACTTCCAGTCAATAAAACAAATACTAGAATACCGAAATATGTAAATATTATAGTCATACAGAAAACAATGAATTGCAGTTGTTATTCCAACGTTCCTCTATTCACAGCATCTAAATTCTTACTCAGCTCGAAACGTGTTCGAATTGTGTAAATAAACTACACGGAGCGACCCGATTTACGCTCCATCTACTTCACTTAGTGTCTTAGTATATAACCCTCTACACTCCATCCATGTGTTATTATTCCTGCCCTAGATATAACGTGAGCTCAGTTCCTTCCGGTTAGACTGAGTATGCGATGCAACCAGTACGTGAACTAAGATCTATCTCGCTCCTTATCCCTCGTGCGGTTAGGGAAATCTTCTGTCTCTATTCCAGTATTAAATTAACGGAACGCAAATAATATCTAAAGTGTAACTTTATTATACAAAAGTTGCGTGTTAAAATAACGAAATCCATCCAACAGCATTGCCTGTTATAATAAAACTTGAACACAGATTCTCACGATTGATTTGTTTATTTACTAAATCGTGTTTCAACGACAATGCCTCCATCTTCTGTGACGTACAAGCTTCAATCAATAATCAGACTATAACTAACTTGATTTTAATAATCTCAGAAGCCAAGTTTAACATTTATTTATAACTACATCATTGTTTATGATTAATAATAATTGTATAATTAATCAGACATACTAGGTAATAATATAATAGCTGTGAGTATTTGAAATAAATCTTGATAAGAATATAATTTGGTTGTGGGTAAGGTTCCCGAATCACTATATTAATTATATTTTACACCAGATGATGGACGACTGAATACGTCCGAAACCGCGGTAGTATTTACATACTAGTGGATCACTTGACGGAAAAAACAGGTGATATTGCATTAACCTTGTATATAATTTGGATTAAAATTAAATAAATTAACACAGCTTAATCGTTTTTTCCCTTTTTTTAGAGATAAATAGTCGTAGTGTATTATGTATGACTTAGTACACGAGTTAGTGCGGGCACTAACACTTCAAAATTAAATCCTTGTTGGAGTCATTCTTAACAATTTGAAACGGCACTATTTCGTACCTTACAGTACGAATTAGTTTCAAAAACTAATTATGTGTGATAGTTTGATAATTAAAGAAATGTTAAATTGAAATTTGTAAGTTTGCTAATAAAAAGTCTGTTAAAAATAAGTATAAAACAAATTACTGTAAGCGTAAAAATATTTCGGTTTTGCAATATTATTTACTTTTAGTGGACTAAATTAATCCAGTAGGGATAAGAATAAGAATATATTAGGGTTTCAACAATTAAACACAAAACCTAACATACATAACACTTTAAGGTTATGTTTAGAGCTTCGCTGGAAAAAATCTATGAACTTTTGACTAGAGTACCTTAAAAATCTTCGCATTTAATAATTAAAACTATGGAGCCGTTTTGTATACTGAGGAACCTAAAACACCTCTATTTTTACCTTCTATACCCATTCTTATTTGAATCGCTTTAATGCTGTGGTATACATAAATGATGCATAGTAACAAAATCAAGTTTAAAAGTGGGACAGATCGACAACGGTTCAATATAATATGAACGAGTGTGTTTTAAAAATTTAAGAAAAACACGGATGCAAGACTTCCAGCCCGCAAGCACTAATGCAATAGAGTCTCGACTAAAGGATTCAAAGGAAAGGTAAGGGTAAAGTTGAAACCCGGGTTACCAACCTAGCCTAATATTGTCCCTTGGGTTGCTACAGCTTCCCAGACTGACTTGGAGTTATTGATGATCCTTTTGAATTATTTGTTAGATGAAAAACCGCACTTGCATGTTGCCGATGAAAATATAAACACACTGGTAGAACCTGGGTTTCTTAAAAGGTTCAATTTAAGTTTCAAAAATATATACTTTTATTTATTCATAGGTGTCAAAATTACAGTTTTAATTACTGATTTGACATTTCTGCTTTCGAAGAATTACGATGGTTAAAAGTAAATGTTTTGATGGTTTATTTTCCTTGTGTTTCCCAAACACAAAGTAGCTCCATAATATATAAAATTTTATTTTTTGGACGCCATTATAAAACGGTTTCAGACGGTCAACTTTAAACACAACATTTTGAGTTAACTTTGATTCAATATACTACTTTGCTATTTGGAATTACTAATCATGAATTTCTTCAAATCCCCTTAATTCCATATTTTTTATTTTTTTTACTGTCAAATCCTGTTAACTAATTTAATAGTTGTTAGATACACTATATCATTAGCAATATTTTAAAAATTTTGTTTTCTGAGCGTAAGAATAATTCATGAATTTGAATAGTAATCAAATTGGCAAAACCAAAATTTCGTACTTTTAGAACTACTATTTTGAACTGGATCAAAGCTATAATTTATTTTAAAATAATTTGTTTGTGAAAACATAACTATACTTTATCTTAGAATGCAATATTGTGAAGTTCTAGTCTAAACTGCAACAATTGATATAATTTGTAGAATAAAAGCAAACAATTAACTGAAGGGAAGGGAAATTAAATAGGCCTAAAGAAAACTATAAAGAGAGAATAAATAGTTGAAACGATTAAAAATTTACGAATAAAAGAAAATGTTAGTTCATTTTTAAGTTTTATAAGAACTAAATGAATAATTAATTTGTTATAATTGTCAAATCAAATCAGCATTACATACAATTGTAACGATTTCCAATCGTACCAGTACCGTCTCAACAAGCCAACGTGCACGTTGCTGGAATACGTGGACCTTACGCTTATTTCAATTGTTGCGACCTCCACTTAGAGTGAAATGTGTTTTGTGTATGTGTCATGTGTATGTGTCTAATTGTGTTTCTATTATTCCTGATGGTGGGTAAATGCCCGAAACTGCAGTAGCAAGGTAAGACAATAGAAAAAAAGGATTAGTAGACGTTTAGTTATACTGAAAACGAGTCCAGTTATATTATTGAATAATTTGGTGAAAACATTATACTTATTTAGATAAACACATATGAATCCGCATGTAAAATGTACAAAGATTTATTTATTTTATTCTTTGTGTTTTCTACAGACTAAATGGTACATAAAAAATGATATTTTATATTAGACGATGTAAGAATATAACAAAAAACTAGACATTAGTGTAACTGAAAGTGATCATAGAAATTCAAATATGTTTAACATATTCTAAAAGCAGACACTTATCGGATTATAACGCAATCCACAACTAAATAAATACTGTACAAATTACGAGAAAAACAAAACACATTAAATGCAGGTTAAAGTTTACTCCTTTTGGTCAGATTCGGACTAAACTATACACTTCACGGCCGCCGAAAAGAAAAATAATAACCATCGTAAACAAAATCAACGAATATAACGTCACAAATAAAACGTTCAAAATTTAGATTTCCAATCATTTCCTTTAAGCGCTTAAACCACTCGCACGTCATTTTACGAAAAATAATGTGGGACATAAATAGTTACAACGTTGCCAAATTTAATGAAGACCAATAGGCGCATGCGTAAGTTAATACGTATAATATCAACACGTTTTGAAAAGGAGACTTTAAGTTAGTTTATTAAAGGTTTTTATATCTTTAATGAAAATAAATTTGATATTATCGATCGTACATATTTGCAACAAGTGTTTACGATTATTTATACAAGTTGTATGATTTATTTTTCTGATTCTGGGTTCCTCATTATTAATTTGCTTGTATATTTAGGTTAGAAATCAAACATATAATAAGCCTAGACCTCTATTTAATATTTAATTTATTAAATTACCTCATATTTAATTTATATATGTCATTATATGTGTGTCATTATAATATGTGTGTCATTATATGTGTCATTATATAATATATATATACAAATGTGTTAGCTTTAGTGTTTCACTTGATAACGACAGTTGATTTTTTACTCTCGAAAAGTTGTCTAATATTTTCTTTATAATAATGGCAACTGTCGTAACGATAACTGTAAAAATTCGTATATGTTACCAAAACGAGACTTTAAGTTAGTTTAGGCTAGGTATTTTTATATATTTTAACACTAATGACCGCTTATACATAAAATAGCTTAATTTTTTTTCAATTTCCGTTATATTTTTGTTTCAATAGTTTATTAATTTTCTACAACTACTCTGTACCTTTACATTGGCAAAATTCATAATTTTTTGTTTAATCCTAATAATATGAGATCGTCAATAAACGTTTATATCGGTTACTTTCTTCAAGATCTGGCAATGCTTTTACTTTTATTAGTTTAAGATGGTTTAGCATGTCAATTCTACTATCCAACCTTTTGAAAATAATCTTATTTCTTTTAAACCTGTTTTAAATTGTTCATACATTATTTGATTTTCAACAATCAGTGGAGTTTATATTAGTATCATTATAATTTTAACGAAAATGTGAAGTTTTTTAAAATTATTTAAAAATTCATGGTCAATCCACATATGTATAAAATACTGAATTAATTGTTTCGCAAGTAAAGTATTAACGGCATGGGGATGTTTTTAAATCAACGATTGAAGTAAGATTTTGAAAAATTATTAATGATCCTTACTTTATATTAGTATTAGTTCAACCACGATGGCCGTGGTTGTTAAGACGTCAAAGCTTTATCAATCGTCATGGCAACCATCAATGGAAAAGTTCCGGGTTCAATTCCCATTGACCCCGAATAATTTTCTAAATGGTTTCTTAACAGACATCGTTGGATGTGGTTCGGATTTCACGTAAAACTGTAGGTCCCGTCTTCATTAGCCTTAAGTGCAAAACAGCAGGACGAGCAAAAAAAAATATATATTAGTATTAAAGATTAGAGATTGTTCGAAAAATAGGATAGTAATGCAGCTTAGGTTTGCATTAAATGTTAAGTATGAAGAGTTTAAATTAATATTATAAAATTAATTATATTAATATGAATGTTATATAAAAAAAATAATGTAGGAAAGTGGTCATATCATGCCGATAAATTTGATGTACTCTTAATTACACGTCAAACATTTCGATTTTGTAATTTTAAACAAAATAAAATTATATTAAACTAGGGGAGACCCCTGCGTGCTTCGCACGCCAACCCCCAATGGAACATTCTATAAACATACGTTATGTTTTATTTATATAAAGTTGTAGTATTAATAATAACCTCAAAACTAAGATGGTAAATAATGTTAAATATTCAAACCAAATTATTTCTTATATTTTATAAAAGCAGTTAATAATAGTTAAAAGAACCGACAAAGCTCAGGTCTACACTTTAAAACCCTAACCTAAAAGCTAGAAATACAAAAATAATAATTGCTTCAAATTTTGAAATCAGCTGTTAATGGAAATATTGAAGCAAATATTATCTGTTATTTTATTCAATTGGTTGCTATGGTAATAAATGTAAATACATGTGTTGGTTTATCATTAAAGGCCTAACCTAAGATTTTTTCCGACTAAATTTACAAATATTAAAATAAAAAAAGGTTTTTACCGAAATGAATTATAGCCTATGTTACTCAGGAATAGTGTAGCTTTTTATTAGTAATACTATTTTTTCAATCGGTTCAGTAGCGCCAGAGATTACCCCCTACATACATACAAACAAACAAACAAACTTTACCTCTTTATAATATTAGTATAGACAAATAAAATATAAACTTTAGTAGTGTTAAAACCCTATGAGGATGACGACCATGTCATCTAAATGTACATAAGTTATGTATTAAACATAACTTACAATTTAGTTGTTTAGTTTTTTTCCCTTGTTTTGTGGTTCGGGGTTTTTATTCAAATCAGTGTAATAAAATTATATGAGTTTTCAAAAATAATGTACAATAATTTATTATATAAGTATCAATACAATCAAGTACGTTTAGAATTAATAGAAAGGCGGATGTAATGTACAATGAAACCAACTATTTAATAAAAATGTACGACATTTACATATAGCTTCAATTTAATACAGAAGCACACTCCGCACGCCTTCTTTCACAATCAACCAACTCTGTTATTGTCAAGAGAAAATGAAATAACTGAATACTACAAGAAATAACAAGAGAAGTAAAGTTGAAACGTAATAAAGTAGTTCCATATAAGTTTATGACTTGAGCTAACCCGGTGATCCTTCCAGTAGCCGTCGTGTGATATTGATTAAATCCAGGAGTCCTTAACAATAATTGAGTCATCGAATAGAACCCATTGATCTAACTCGATCACCTTTCGTTTTATTGGGCCATTTGAGAACGTACAGTTGGTGGATATAGTCAAACTTTAGAAATAGAATCAAAAGGCAAAAGAGAAAAGCTCCAAGGGGCACGTTATTGATAAAGACTTTTACTTGCTCTAAATTGTACGTTTGTCCAAAATAGAGGTTGCACCAAAGCTTCTTGAATTTGTTTTACAGTTTCGTACTTTCACCAAGTATAGCACTCGTCTGTCCTAATTCATTTACAGGAGCACTTGTCTGAACTAGTTCATTTACAGAAGCTCTCGTCTGAACTAGTTTATTTACAAGAGCACTCGTCTGTCCTAATTCATTTGCAGGAGCACTCGTCTGAACTAGTTCATTTACATGAGCACTCGTCTGAACTAGTTCATTTACTGGATCCTCATCTGAACTAGTTCATTTACAAGAGCACTCGTCTGAACTAGTTCATTTGCAGGAGCACTCGTCTGTCCTAATTCATTTACAGGAGCACTCGTCTGAACTAGTTCATTTACAGGATCACTCATCTGAACTAGTTCATTTACAAGAGCACTCATCTGAACTAGTTCATTTACATGAGCACTCGTCTGAACTAGTTTATTTACATGAGCACTCGTCTGTCCTAATTCATTTACAAGAGCACTCGTCTGAACTAGTTCATTTACAGGAGCACTCATCTGAACTAGTTAATTTGCAAGAGCACTCGTCTGTCCTAATTCATTTACAGGAGCACTCGTCTGTCCTAATTCATTTACAGGAGCACTCGTCTTTGCTAATTCATTTACAGGAGCACTCGTCTGTCCTAATTCATTTACAGGAGCACTCGTCTGTCCTAATTCATTTACAGGAGCACTCGTCTGAACTAGTTCATTTACATGAGCACTCATCTGAACTCATGAACTTACAGTTATAATCTGTAAGTTGTAGCTCATATACCACTGAGGATGACGACTTTGTCGTTGAAACGCGTTTGGTAATAAACGTATAAGAGTGAGAATAGTGTTATTTTTATTTTTTTTAAATATAAATTCCTTCTCACCCGTCAAGCTCAAAGTGTATTTTATAATCATCTGAACTAGTTCATTTACATGAGCACTCGTCTGTCCTAATTAATTTACAGGAGATTTACATTAGATTTACATAGTTGAACTAGTTGATTTACATTAGCACTCGTCTGTCCTAGTTCATTTACCGGAGCACTTGTCTGAACTATTTCATTTACAGGAGCA
>JAGFPH010000232.1:120888-139699 GCA_018207615.1 Philaenus spumarius | reverse complement strand
GAAGCATTGCTCTCACACACATTGCTTTAAGAAGCATTGCTCTCACAAACATTGCTTTAAGAAGCATTGATATCACTATCATGGCTTTCACAAATATTGCTCTCACAAACATTGCACGCACAAACATTGATCTAAGAAGCATTGCTCTCACTCACATGGCTCGCACAAACTATTGAAATGAAACTAATGATAAACTTATCTACACGGTCTCTTACTGATTAGGTCATATTTTGTATGTAAGACGTAGCTTGCGAGACGAGAAACTTTAAAGTAAATGTAAAAAGATAGCACATCCCTTCTCACCAGGGAATCAGAACAGCAGGTGGGTAAAGTTGTTGAATAAATTAAATTTAATAAAAGTTGCCAATACTTATGCAAACCAAAGAGATCGACTTTGTAATTACCTCTAGCACGAACCTACTGGTTGTTGGTTCAACTAAACTAGCAGATCTAGCCCGAAGCCGTCTGGGAGATAATTGGGTCATTTACAAGTACAGGTAATTGACAGAGACTCATCTAAGAGCCTTAGGTAGTTTCTCTACGACGTAGGAAGTCTTGATCAATTAGCGAAGAGTAGAGTGATACAATTAACTATCGGAATATTTGTTTTGAAGTTTGTTTGTGTTGTTGAAACTTTCACCGGAGCGTCTCCTGACAATTCAGTAAGGAGAGCTTGCAATCAGAATATAGTTCTCAAATTCAGGGTAGCATAACAAGTATTTGATGTTATTGCATTTGGGGTTAAAGTTACCCAAACTCTATGGGTTTCTGGACGGTTAAAGGAATTAACAAACATTAATATCTATCTATATATATAAGCGAAATACCACTCACTCACTCATCACGATTTCTCAAAAACGACCGAACGGATTAAAATGAAATTTGGTATGTAGCTTCCTCTAGGGCAATAAGTGCTCACTAAGAAAGGGTTTGAAAAAATTCAAAATTTTAGGGGGGGGGGGGTTTGGGGTATCAAAGTTATTAAAAAACGATTTCTTCAAAACTACCGAACGGATTGGAATTAAATTTGGTATGCAGCTTCCTCTAGGGCCATAGGCGCTCGCTAAGAAAGGGTTTGAAAAAATTCGAAATTTTAGGGGGGTTTGGGGGGATCAAAGTTATTAAAAAACGATTTCTTCAAAACTACCGAACGCATTGGAATGAAATTTGGTATGTAGCTTCCTCTAGGGCCATAGGTGCTTACATATTATTTAAACACTGCGTTACAGTCTATGTCATATTTAATTCTAGTAATGCCAAATTGTTTGTCGTGTGTTTATTTTCAGTTTAACTTTTTGACAGTTTAATAGACAAAACAAATTCTAACAAATAAAATATTAAATTACTGAAACGCGTTTCAACGACAATGACGCCATCTTCAGCAAAGCAACCAAACTATAAAGTTATAGATTATTGTAGCTTGTCTGTAACTGAATTTGGCGACATTGTCGAAACGCCTTGGAATAAATAAACGTATTATTTCGAAGAATGTACGTTCAACTTTTATTCGATCTAGTATATTATCACACAAGTTGGGGATATTTATTTGAAGCGGACATTGATTAGTGGACTTTGAAAATTTTACAGGATCATTATTGTATATTTACAATTACGTGAGTTAGAAACTAAAGTAAAATGGCGCTTGTCGCAAACTAATGATCGGTTATTTGTAGGCTTTATCTTGAATTGTACTTTGTAATAAAGGTGATATTAATGATAGATTTTTAATTATAAAAACATAAAATTAACATTCACACACGAATCAAATAAAAACTAAATTAAGGTTGAATTATTATGTTTAGGCATTACATAATAAAAAATTCTAAATAAACTTTACCAGGAACTGGCACATACTTTCTCACAAACATATTTAAATTATTAAACAGATTCAATGTGACTTCATAATTGAAGGTGGGGTAGGAGAGGTGATTTATTAAAGTAGGATTAACTAATAAATATTATTATTATTATCCAGAGAGAAAACTATTCGATAGATTTCGAAAAAATTGCACCAAACACGTCAATTGGGCATGTATAAATGCACGAAAAAAGGTTTAGAAAAATTTGGAAAACAACTCCCTTTATGGCCAAAAACACCCAAAAATCAGTTATTATTATTCTTATTATTATTAGCTAAACGAGAATATTTAGAAAGATTCGGGTTTTTGCATATGGTAGGGTACATTAAAGGCTACAAATAAGGCAAATTTTATCAAAATCGTTAGAGCCGTTTTTTTTATAAAAAAATTATAACAGATTTTTTATGGTTTTTTTTGCCAAAAAAGGGGTCGTTTTTCAAAATTTTTCAAAACCGTTTTTCGTGCATCTATACAGGCCTACTTGACATGTCTGGTGCAAATTTGTTTGAAATCGATTGAACAGTTTTCGCTCTAGCTTTGTATACATACAGACAGACATTTTGTAAAAACCACTTTTTGGACTCAGGGGGTCCCAAAACGGATATTTCCACAAAAATTTCAACATCGATTTTTTTGCGATCACTATACTTTCTCTATACTAGTACAGTGAGAAAGTAAAAAGCACTGCGACTATATTCTAAATTTAATTAAGTATGATTTCAAGGTTTTGACATTTATTTAAAAACTTATAACATATCTCCGTGGGAAACGGTAAAACAGTCGTAAATTCGACCGAATTTAATTTGCCACAAGCGGGTAAATAATTTGACATCCCCCACGTACAAGCCTTCTCCTAACATTTCCCATGGGCGCTCGTCGATGTCCCCCAATGACGGTTACTTTGTGATTGACCGCGTGTGGGGATCGGTCACGCAAGTCATCTACCGATGAGTCACTGCGTACAAAAACTACTCAAAATATAAAAGAATAATAACGGGCGGACTGGCAGAACGATAGCCTTACTTGTAGCTCACCCTCCCGTACTGTCAACTTGAAATATTGTTCCCACAGTGCAACGGTAATTAGATAAAACAGAAACGATTCGTTAAACAACACGTAAGAACTTCTAAACCCAAATAGAACATTACTGTATTTTTATCTCTAAAGCAAAAATGGATTAACTAATAAATCTTGGGTTTTGTATTAACCTCTCTTCCATTGGAGTTAATGCTTTGCTGTTGGATATATTTTAAATCTAACATTCGATTGTAGTAGTTTTTATAAATCTGTGTTCACTACGGTTTATCTATTGTTTTGCTATTGTTGTTCAGAACAATATTTTATATATTTTTGTTTTGTGATTTTAAGTTGCAAAAATAGAAAAACCATTAATTACACTAATTAGTGAAATTCATTATAAAGGGTGTTAAGTTAAACCCTTTCCACAACTATTATTGAAAATGCATACAATTTTGGTTCAACAAATTTTGACATATTTTGGAAAGAGCAGTAGATTTCTTCCACCCCTTCTAACCCAAACTTCCAAATGTATAAAGGGAACAGATAACCTGAAATTCTTTAAATTAGTGATTGTAAAACAGTTCAGAAAAAAAAACTGTAATTTCCTTAGCGTCCGTTCGCGACACTCAAAAATATGTTTTACGAAAATATTTTCAGAACTTTACAATCGTAACTAATAGGTACCGTTTAATTGAAAAAATCTGTTATCTATTTAAAACATTTCCAATGTGTAAATTAAATGAATGTTTGCAGATTATTTGGAACAAAAAGTTATTTTTTAAACTATCCAGTTTTTTTTAAAATTTATCCAGTCAAAACGCATGTTTTATTGGGGGTCGATACTACACGTGACCTCTAGTTATTCTGACGAGTAGTTTTGAAGTAAACATATCGCATATCGGTTGCCAAGTTCTTGTAATATTTTAAAAACGGATTAAATCTCAACTACGAGACCAGATAGTTTTTTCTGTGGTTAGAGGGATAGGAGGGCGGAAATAATTCAAACGGTTGTTGGCTCGTTTACAAGCTGACGTGATGCGAAGTTGGTCTTCGGTTCGCGATGTTTTGCATATTTTTAGAACAGTATTTATGTACATAAATAAATATGTATTTATTTATCAACGAAGGCCTTGAAAGTTTAGAAAAATGTAGTTTTTTTAAACGAGTTAATTTTTTAGCTCAGGCTGTTTACAAAATATTTCAAGCTTGAGAAAAATGCTCCTAAAATTTGGTAGTTTAACATTTGAGGCAAAGGAAGTTAAACTCCCGTTAAAAATTTAGTCTAAACTTATTTTCCCAAAGTTTACTTTTTCCTACATAAATGTACTTTTTCTCTGGAACTATTTAGAACTCTCAAATGTTAACAAGTTGTTCCTCCAATAGGGTTAAACTTACCGAGTTTTTGTAGTTTTTTTTTTTTAGAATTTACTAAATAATTTTTGTAGAAAATAATAATAGTATTACAAAAAACATTTTCCCCCTTATTTTATAATCATTTTTATTACACATTATATATTTTGTAAGTACTTAAAATAAGACATTTTATAATATTTCACAAAATGTAGATGCAGTAGTTATTGAGAAAATTTATATTTAAATTGTCTAAATTTACATGGGAAAAATAGCAGTCACCGAATTGTTATGCAACTCTTTCGTTTTGGTTTTAAATTGAAAAATTTTAACAAATTTCGCTACAAAAACGAAACATTCAACGAAGTATTGTTTGAATGAAACTAAAATCGGAATTGAAAAATACATAAATCCCTAACTTATTCGGAAATGGAATTACTTTTAGCAGTCGAATATTTCGGTATGCCCTCAGGTAAAGGTAATAAAAAAATGAAAATTTGCCAATATAGGCAGCATAAAATTGATCAAACCATTCTACCGATAAAGCCAGCGAGCTTTCAAGATTTTATTAAGGGTGGACAATTTATAAATTATTCTATCAAGATTATATAATTAATTGCATATTTTTATAAAATAATTTATCAACATACTATTTAATAAGTTTTGTATGTACCTTATTTATAATACAGTAACTTAATTGTTTGAAGCTTTGATCACTTGACTGGGTACCACAATAATGTTCTTATACTTACCAAATCAAAAAGTTTACATATATACTTGCGTTATATACGAAATAAATACATTATATTTAGAAATATATTAAACAAACAATACATTTTTGTATGTATTACTAACTACCCGTAGACTGTTTTAAACAGATAATTAAGCACTCCATATTGTTTTAAACTAAGTATTGTAACAGGTGACTACCGCACTCGACGTAAACGGAAAACTTTCTTTAGGTAAACTGTCCCCTCAGGGCATAAGACATAGTCACGACATATCTCGATACACCCCTGCAAAGTGCTGCACATGATAAGGGGAATACCCTATTCTCGCGCGTCGAACAAACATCTCTCAAATCACTCCATAATAGATTTAGATGATATGACCTAAGGGTTGTTGGTAATACGCCCTTTAAATATCGGTAGACGGGGGTGATATTGGGAATATTCTTCCAGAGGGGTAGACGCCGAACTCTAAGTAAACACACAGCTCGCTTAATGGTCAAGGGGGAAATAAATTGGATATGTAAACGACAAAAAGCTACGTTATGGTTTCGCCGCGGGCTGATCGCTGTCTATTGTGTACTTCACATTTCGTTTTTTAATGGCTTTATTTTCAAATATGAAGTCTTTGGATTTAGTTTAGGCTTTGGCATAAGTAAACTTCGTTTATTCAATAAAAAGTAATATGAGGGGAGTAACTTGTAGGTCGGCATGTCTTAGGGTTGATGGTTTTACAAAAAATCTGTACAAAAAGTTTTTAATCAATAATTGTATATTCTACGTTACAGGTTTGATATTTTTTAGAACGTAAGAAACATAAATATACAGATTAATACGCTGCTCCCCGTCTTCATTAACTGGGAAAGATCATTAGTTAGTTGAGAAAACAAATATGTGTATTATTACGCAAAGAAGATGAAACTTGATATGAAAACGGCTGGATTATTTCGTTACTAAAACTGATAGAGAATGTGCGCTCTCATTATAAAAGAACTAGAGGAAAACGCCCCTCC
This sequence comes from Philaenus spumarius, assembly GCA_018207615.1. Lineage (NCBI taxonomy): Eukaryota > Metazoa > Arthropoda > Insecta > Hemiptera > Aphrophoridae > Philaenus > Philaenus spumarius. The sequence goes on along the minus strand of JAGFPH010000232.1, from coordinate 133,729 downwards.
TCGGAATACGGCCTCAGATGGATGCTTCGCTTCGCTCGCAGTTGAAAAACTCGCTAATATTTGGCTCGTTCGTAGCTTTGTGACCGAGCATAGCTCAGTATTTTTAACATCTGGATTGTATCTATAATGTATCTATTCGAATACTTAGTGATTTTAAAGGTGGTATAAAAAGAAGTTGTATCTATTCGCCTTCTAAGTGACTTGAAATGTGGTATAAAAAGAGGTTCAGAGTTTAAATTGTATGCGGTTTTTTCAGAGTTTATGATTATTTTTGGCAGACATAAGACCTAGCGCATTCGATTCCTGACGTCGAAAAACCCCTATATGCAAATTTTCATCAAAATCGTTAGAGCCGTTAGCGAGATCCCCGAAATAAATGAATAAATATACAAGAATTGCTCGTTTAATAAGCTAAAATTTATATTTTGTAGTACTTAGTGGTTTTAAAATTGTGAAACATCAGCCATTTTCAAACTAAATGTTTTCTAACGGAATCAAAATTATGTTGAAGGCCTATTACTTTTGGATTTTACACACAATTTTAAGATATAAATGCCAAGAAATTAAATCTTTATATTTTTTTCCGACATAGGCTACCTAGTAACGACTGACGCAATTAATAAAATATAATAAATAACATTTAGTTGTTTCTTTTTTTTGTGTAGGCCTACTCTTGTACAAGTTTGCATAGCAAACTCGTGTACCAAATTTGAACTAAATATTTTTAAAAGAAACAAAACTGCGGATAAATAGCAAAAGGAAAGATTGTTTTACCTATTTTAGCTATTTTTATTGTAACTTGCCAAAGGAATAATTCTACAAAGTGGTTCCAAAGAGTTCCGGGACACCCTGCATAAACTTCTGAATTCTCGCTGATAAATAAATAGCTTGTTAATTTTAGGAAACCTTAAGCTAATATTATCACGCAAAATAGTAGAAACGGAATTAATAATTTAGTAACTCAAATAATTAATTCCTATCAATAAAAGACTGAATTTAGAATATTCGTTGGAACGTTTCCCTCCGACCATTACGCTATGAAAGGTAACGCCTCAAGAAAACTTCTGGTACCGTGATTTCCCCTTAACTGGATTTAAGTAATTCGTTTTTATTCTCCTAATTAAGAAGTCTCGGCCTGCAATTATGATGGTGTGTAATTTTCGCTTCAAATTGTTCAAAGATTAGACTCGACTGAAAGGGATTTCAAACTGCAATTACAAGATGTTTAATCGCTGTTCAAAGACTCTCTAAACTACCCCAGAAAGTGTTTAGCGTCACTTTTAGACAATCGGAAAGTTCAGTTGAGTTGCGGGCACGGGGCATCCAGATGGCGCTGGCGTCGTAACGCTCTGCTTAAGTATTGAGGAATTTGTCGGATGTTTTATTGGGCTACGTGCGTTGAACGTGAATAATATGAAAACAGAACGCTATTGGAAACATTGATTCAGAATCTCTTCGTTTAATGTGTTTGTATTTTTCAAAGTGATTTATTTCTCTTTCCCACTACGAATAGTTGCGAAGAACAATGAGGGTTATTTGAGTTATGGGCGTATGAAATAAGAAACGTTCTATGGTTAACTTTACACGTACTACTTCTTAAATTGTATAACCTTCTTTGTGCTATAAGCATTTTTTCATTATTCGTACACCGTAACTTATATGTAAACCAAATCCAAACATGGGCAGTGACGGAAACAAACAAAGGTATTATTGGCATGTTTGTTTTATGTTTTAAGCGTAAAACATCGTCCACATGAATAAATACTTGTGTTACTCTCGCATTCTGCGAAAATTATTAAAAATGTGTTGTCCAACACACCTGCGTTGATGTAGAAGTAGATCTACAATTTTTCGTCACATTAAACTCGCGCTATCCGATATCCGTCGCTTTTTGTCGTCATAGGAATTTGAGCAGCAACTTAATACATCAGGGGGAAAGTTCACTAAATTCCGTCGCACAGTCTGCAGGGTTAGTATATTTTGTAAGCACTAGAGCGTTGGTGCCTTACCTACTGAGATGTCTGAAGTAATACGAAAAAAAGGGGGAAATCAGAGGTTTTATTATTTTTAGAATGTTATTTAATATAAATTACTAGACGATACATAACGTTAAAACAGTTATGGTATTTGCATCTTTATAATTGCTCAGAATTACTTGATTTAAAGTAAATGTTCGAACTCCGTATGAATAACTTCTTGACAAGTTTGTAACCTTTGCTGAAAAGATTATCTAACAAATACAACAAAATTTCAATACCTTTTTGAAACTGAGCTAGATTCTAAGTTCTAATTTGTGCCGTTTAGTTTGCCTCTTAAAACGATTAAAAATTATGTGCCTCACTTTTACCTTACAGTTTTTTAAATTCCCCTCCAGTCACAATAGTCATAGAGGGTCACGTATGTACAAAATATGCACTATTTATGCACCATAAAATGTATAAAAAAGTCTGATAATTTATTGTAATCAATACAAAATTAGTCGTAAAAGGAACTTTTTGATTATAGTATTGTATGTGAAAATAAAATTTCCTCGAATTTAATTTTAACAAACAGTACCAGCAACTGGCACATACTTTCTCACAAACATATTTAAATTATTAAACAGATTCACTGTGACTTCATAATTGTAGGGGTAGGAGAGGTGATATTTTAAACTAGGAGATTAACTAATAAATATTATTATTATTAGCTAGAGATAAAACTATTCGATCGATTTCGAACAAATTAGCACCAAACACGTCAACTAGGCCTGTATAGATGCACGAAAAAAGGGTTTGAAAATTTTTGAAAAACAACCCCCTTTATGGTAAAAAAAACCCCCAAAATCAGTTATTATTATTATTAGCAAAACGAGAATTATTAGAAAGATGCGGTTTTTACATATGGTAGGGAACATTAAAAGCTACAAATAAGCCAAATTTTATCAAAATCGTTAGCCTAGAGCCGTTATTTTATTAAAAAAAATAATAACTGATTTTTGAGGTTTTTTTGCCAAAAAGAGGATTGTTTTTCAAAAAATTTCAAAACCGTTTTCGTGCATCTATACAGGAATACTTGGCATGTCTGGTGCAAATATGTTTGAAATCGATAGAATAGTTTTCGCTCTAGCTTTGTATACATACAGACATACATACATACAGACATACATACACACATACAGACATACATACATACAGACATACATACATACAGATATACAGACAGACATTTTGTAAAAACCACTTTTTTGGACTCAGGTGGTCCCAAAACGGATATTTCCACAAAAATCTCAACATCGATTTTTTTGCGATCACTATACTTTTTCTATACTATATTTTATAAAAAAATAATAACAGATTTTTTGGGTTTTTTTGCCAAAAAGGGGGTTGTTTTCCAAAAAATTTCAAATCCGTTTTTCGTGCATCTATACAGGCCTACTTGACATGTCTGGTGCAAATATGTTTGAAATCGATTGAATAGTTTTTGCTCTAGCTTTGTATACATACAGACATACATACAGACAGGCATTTTGTAAAACCCACTTTTTTGGACTCAGGTGGTCCCAAAACGGATATTTACACAAATATCTCAACATCGATTTTTTTGCGATCACTATACTTTCTCTGTACTATAGTATAGTGAGAAAGTAAAAATTACACAATTTCCGTAAGAAAGATTAATAAAGTGGCATTAGGATTTGCTTGAAGCTCCATTTTATATATTATCCTGGAAATTAAGTAATCAGTTTGTATACAACAAAAATATATAATTGTAGGCTACACGTTTACATCAGGCTTGAAACCTAAGATTTTGCTGCTTTTTAACGTCCGACGCTAAAAGAGGTGTGTTAGTGTATTTGTCATCGTAGCTTAAAAACGAGTGAAATTATTTTGATTCATTTTTTTTGTTTGAAAGATTACTTGATCGGGGGGTGTTCTTAGCTATGATTCAAAAAAATCAGTTCAGCCGTTCGGGGGCTTAATTTTTTTTTTTTTTTTAATTTATTTGTTATGTTCTCAGTTACTACAGTTGGTCCACAAATTGTTTTAACTGCATTTATTTTGTCAAATGTTATGTTAATAATTATACTAAATTGTCTTGTTAAATTGTAAACAGAGGACTTTGCTAAGCATTATTAAAAAATGCATTCTACGAACCGTACATGCGGTGATGATTTATCCCTATTTAGCCTAATTTGTAACTAAGTGGGACCAAACAGCAAGGAAACTATTAAGCAGTATGGTAACAGCGACGAATGAGTTTAAGCGAAGCATTAATGTAGTTTAAAGCAAGTTTGACATAGTTTTACAACTTTAGTGAGTAATTGTGAAGCACAGAAACTTTTCCTTTACAGTGGTCCTACTGTTTACTGTGATGGGAACTAATAGTGCGATATTTTTCATAATATAATCTGGAAGAGTAACATTGAAATTTGCGAAAGGCAATAATAATTGCTTCAATTTTACTTACATCTGCTTGTGTAAGAAGGGACGACCTGCTGTTTGTGTAATAAGGGACGACCTACTATTTGTGTAATAAATACTGCCTTGTAAATTAAGGGACGACCTACTGAAAAAACAATTTTTTACATATTTAAAAAAATATATATTTTCTAAAACAAACCTTCAACTCACACTCTCAATTGTAAGAAATATATTTCTTAACACACCTTAAAACCCTTCCTAAAAGTAAAACATATATAGAAATTTTATAAAACAAATCCTTCTGCTAAAATTAAAATTTATATATTACTAGCTGACCCGTCAATGCTTCGCTATTTCATTATTATTTTGGTGAAATAAATGCGACAAATGATCGTTATTTAGTAACTTTGACCCACAAACAACCCCCTAACAGTTCGAATTTTTTGAAACCCTTGCTTAGTGAGTACTAATGGCCCTAGAGGAAGCTAAATACCAAATTTCGTTCAAATCCGTTCAGTAGTTTTTGAGAAATCTTAATTTAGTAACTTTGAACCCCCCCTCCAAAAAAACCCCCCTAAAATTTCGAATTTTTTTTAACCCTTTCTTAGTGAGCACCTATGGCCCTAGAGGAAGCTACATACCAAATTTCGTTCCAATCCGTTCAGTAGTTTTTGAGATTTCGTGATGAGTCGGTGAGTGAGTGGTATTTGGCTTTTATATATATATATAGATTTAATACGTCATCAGATATTTAAAACAAATTTACAGATAATTTATTTTATTATCAGTGCCCTGTTTTCTATATATTATGTATTATTTTCCACTTTAAAATTATCATTGATAAATGTCTGTTAAAACTTACACACATTGGCCTGAAGAGTTTTATAAAAACGTATTTTGGGGCAGTGGTTTTTTTTGGAAGAAATTTTAAATGTAAATGTGAGTCGAGCTTTAAATCATTTTAAAAGACTTTGAAAAAGCAACCTTAAAAAAAACTTTAGTTACTATTAAAAATAATTCGTTTACATCAAATAATATGTTGACTTACTTCCATGTTTTAAAATGTTTTCTAAACTTTCTTTTTTAGCGATATCTAGTGTAAATGATCCACTTTCGCCATGAGATTCAATTTTTAACAAATAAATCATAAAAACATCTCTTGGCCACTAATTTTCAATTGATTAGAAGTATAATTAATGTTTAAAAACGAAATAGTTAAGCTTTTAGAACACTCGGAGTTGTTACCCCACTCGATCCATGGTGAACATATATGTGCCTCTACACCAAAATTTATTATTATTTTAGTTGTGGAAACAAAAGGAAAAGTGGCCTCGTTGGACATTCTGTAAAAGGGTACAGTGTTAGCAATATTTGGAAAAATTTGGTTGCTGAAAATAACAGCCCAGTTTAAAAAAATACAAAAACCAGAAATTGTGTACGTTCAGGGCAGCCATCTTGCAATGAGACCAAGTTAGTCAAAACTTGTATATCAAAATATTTTTTAAAATAATGCAACCCTCTAAATGTGTTTGCATTTGAAATGTAATAAGAAACCAACACTAGCCACAACTTATGTGGAGTTTCAATTAAAACAAGCGCCTAGAATGATTTGTTTGCTTTGCTTTCATCGCAAACGGAACCGGTGGTCGGATACACCCTGTGTTTATGCCTACAGAACTTTATAAAGTTTCATCAAAATCAACCATACGAAATTACAATTTTGATTAAACGGAATTTGTTGCATCAGATATCGATCTGTTGGTTTGACGTGTGATTGCGTTACTAGCGTTTGGTTTCCCGCTCACTGCACTTATTGATTTAATTAAATTAAAGATTCCCCAGCGTAGATAACTACGATATCGGAACAGTATATTGCAAATAAATGTTTAAAATATAACATAGTTTACAAGGTTTATAGCGAAGTTAACCGAGTGTCCTATAAAAGTACATGCCAAATGATATAATTTATAAATATAACTTATACCTTGCGTCATATCCGGTAGTTATGATGTTTTGCTCAGATGTTTATGATGTTGGTCCAATGAATAATCCAAGTTTTCGACCACGATCGCCGAAAGCAACATTGTCAAAAATCCAAAAAAGTAAAAAAAAACGCGAAATTCTCATATCTTTCTTGAGGTTTTGGCGATTTTGACCCTGAAGGACTATTTCTCAACAACTTCAAATATTTTAAAAGAAATCTAAATCTGCCACGATTTGAGACCAGAACTGTCTTTGTAGAACAAATAGTTTCCGAACGACAGCTTCAAAAATGTATCGTTTTTTTAACTCGGAAATTTCTAGCAATACTTTGTTGTCCTGTAGAAATTTTCACCATGTAGGCCTAATATAGAAATGGACGCTGAAGAGGTTTGAGGTTACCCACGGAGGAACCACCCCCTAATGTTATCATAATTATTTCTCGTTACTTTCCCTGTGCTTTGTGTGTTGCATTATCGTAGAATTGCCTGAACGTTTCACGGCCCTAAACATTTTCAAGGATATTTTCGTCGAATATTATTCTCCAAATTTCAGAATACTTACAACTTTTTCCACAATATTTTCTGTTATTGTTGATCGCCTGAATGTACTAGTTATGTGCAGTAAATAAGTAACAGTTTATTTTACTTTTGCCTTTAGTTTTTTTTTACCACATTCTTGCCTTGCTTGATACTTCTCGTGTACTTCTGTGCACACGTGTATACAACAAAACTTCGCACAGTTTTCAATATTGCATAAAAAGTGTTTCATATAAGGTGTATAAGAGTAGTATTACTGAAAACGTTGCGTATTAACTAGTGTTGTGAAAATAAATTGGTGGTACTATATTGGATATTGGTTAGAAAATGTCAGAACAATAGGCGTCAAGTGACGAACAAAACGAAAAAACGAAACATGACTTTTATGGGGGGGGGGGGGGGATAAAAGATAACTTATTTATTCTATATTTACGATTAATTCGTATGTTACCAACTGTTGGTTTTATATAATTTATTCGATGTATGCACAGATTTGATTCGGTCATTTAGAAAATTTTCCTCCATACTCATCTATGTGAGTTGATATAGACCAGTTATTTAAAAAAATGTATCGCTTTATTTTGACGTTTATAAAAGCATATTCAAATCAATAAAAAGATCATTAAGGCGTAAAAAAATATTAAAGATAAAAAATTATATAGTCTCTGAAAATTTAAAAGAATAATTGAAGTTACAGTATTATCAAAATAAAATACAATAGAATTTTCGATAAAAAAGGTTAAATGTATTTTTCAAGTAAATTATTTAACAAAAACATAAAACGTCGTGGAAAACGTTCACCGACATATTTTTGCAATTACTGTTGTAAGTTGGAAACGACCTGCTTTAGAAATATAAAGAATTAAACAGGAAATTCGCGGAGCAAAGAAGTATAATTTATATATTTATTTATGACCGAGAACTGCCTGACTTTGCAAATAGCTTTAAAGAACTACTAATGGTTGTACTGAGCACTATGTAGACATTATTTGGCGCTTCGCCACGGAAACGGTTGCCTCGGTGCATTTAAAACAGACTTAGAACACTCTAATAAAGTTTCTTTTATTACACATTCAAATAAACGACGCACAGAATATCTTACTCGCCCGCAAACAAATGAAAAAAATGTTGTTTAAATTGTAAAATATTAACAAAATTAGGTCGGCCCTTATCAGTGGGTTCGTGATAAATGAGAATTTTATAAATACACCCGTACTTTTACCCCGTCTTTTAGAGCAGTTTTTGGTTGTATTTCTATTTTATAGATTTCAATGGTTTTACGAACCACCCGTGGGAACAAACAGGAGTTCAAGCAAATAATTGCAACTGAAATATACACACAGATCGAGTCTTCAAAAACATTAAATGTATTTTAAATTTTAAAAAATGTTTATACTTGAGTTAGCCTATTTGGTTTTTATTCAAGATAGCGACCCTATATTATAAGCTAAACTCGACGGTAATTTACTAACACTCGACAGTTTTACTTTCAGAACAGAAAACAAAACATTATTATTATGTAATTTGTTCATTTGATTACATTAAAATATGTCTAATTTCGTTAATATTAAAACGCCTGAATTAAACAAAATAAATAAAATGGCAATGTAGGTCGAGTGGGATACCAAATTGAAAGCATTTATAAGATTAACATTTTTGTATTAAATCTTTGTTCTATCTCCAAGCATTCTAAAATGATGGCACAAAAATTTTAATTTTATATTTGTATGCCTTATTCATACGCCTTACACAAAATTTTTACCATCAAGGCATACAATTTTTTTTATGACTAAAAACTTGAAAAATTTAACCAACATCTAGAACAAACTTTGTTTCAAACTTCCTTAAAATAATACTTACCAATTATATTTTTTAAATTATTTGTTTGTTTGTTTGTTAAGGATCACATTTGTATTAAACATGGTGGTAACAAACTCATTTATACATTATGAACGGTTCCATAATAAAAATGAAAGCTTACGATTCAAATATAAAAAAATGCATTGGTTAAACAAATAAAAGAGCACTGTGGCGACAAAATCACACTGATTTAAATAAAAACCCCAAACCACAAAACAAGGAACAAAAACAATAGCTAAACAACTAAATTGTAAGTTATGTTTAATACGTTACCCTTATGTACATTTCGATGACATGATCATCATCCTCAGAGGGTATTAACACTACACCAGGTCGGTCTTGGATTAACCGGTATGGGGAGGAGAAGGCGGGTATAAATAGCTATGTAATATTGTCTGTATACTTTAGTAGTGTTGAAACCCTCTGAGGATGATGGCCATGTCATCGAAATGTACATAAGGGTGACGTATTAAACATAACTTACAATTTAGTTGTTTAGTTATTGTTTTTGTTCCTTGTTTTGTGGTTCGGGGTTTTTATTTAAATCAGTGTGATTGGTAATTGCAATATTTAAGTATTCATTGGTAATTGTTTCTAAATTAAAAAATCATAACTAGTGCATAATCATCATCATCATCAAGATATACAATGTACAATGTAACAAACATCTAAAAACATGAAAATGTAAACGCACATTTAGGACATTATTTCTTTTAAATCTTCCTAAATAGGCTATGTTATTTATTAAAACATTTTATTGTACATTTTAATTTTTAATTTTTGGTTAAATGTGACACTTGTGTTATTAATAAAAATGGCCACAGCAAACATGTTTACAATATATTTAAATCATTTATTGTTTAAAATAGAATGAGAAAATGTAAAAATTGCTTTGGTTATTGTATTTTTGGAAATTACAAATTTATATTTAGTACACAACAATAAACACCAAGGTGTACATTAAAAAAATACCACATAAAACACAAACAAGTAAACCTACATCTAGTTGTTATTTGTTTTAAAGCTTGATAAAATGTTTTAAATTTGTTGCAACAATGATTGGTTAGTCTGGTCGTTAGTTAAAATACTGGCAAAAAATGTTTTGTACATTTTGTAAGACAACTTTTTTAAATGGAAACGCATGAAAAAATACAAAATATTACCATAGTTATTGAATTTTTGTATTACAAATTTAACCAGTAATTAATTATTTCCATCATATTTAGAACAAAAACATCGTAAGACACATAAAAGTAAACCAATTTTAACCTATTTTAACCTAAGGTCTATTTTAACTTGATAAAACAGTGATTATATATAATACAAATTGACCTTGACGATTGACAACAAATTAATTCAAAAGATAATAAGCTAACTCAATTTGGTAGAAATCCTACAGTTTATATTTTTGGTATTGGTAATTCTTGTGTCGCTGAGAAGGATGACTTTGTCGTTGAAACGCATTTGTAGAGTAACCGTAACTAGCATAAAGAGGACTGCAAACATTTCCTTTTCTGAAGAAAAAAATTTCTACTTTGGTCCAAAATAAATGGTACCGTGGCACATTGATTTTAAATAACCCTTATCTATTTTATTTCCCAGTAAATACAAAAATGTATATACACGAGACACTAGGTTCAAGTTTTCAAACAGAATGTAACCCTTATAATTTGATGCAATTCCACTTTATGTCATTCCACATCAAGTCACGTCTCTGTTAAAACTTGCGACGAATTGTTCATTTCTTAAATGGGACATTACAACGTTAGCTACATTTGGATGCCCAGCCCGCAACTGAACAACTGTCTGAAAGTTATTCCAAAGCTCAGTCTCGCAGTTCAGTCTGTGAACTAAAACTAACTGCTTTCTAATTGCACTTTCTCGATAGATTAAGACTGATCTGAAAACATTTTGAAACAAAAATTAAACATAATCATAATTAATTGCAGATTAGGAGAATTTAATTGATAAAATTCGATTATTTGATATAGAAAAGGTTTGTTGTAGAGTTGAAACTGGTTTCACATGGTTACAATTTGATCTTTTGAATAGTGCTTTAATATTAAAAGCAGGATTAATAGTAAAATTTACTAAATAAAATGTTCGTGGATTTAATTTATTACTTTATAGTTTCGACTTAGGGGAATATGAAGCTTGCCTCATTTTGAAATCCTGTATTTATAAACAAAGCTAAATAATTAAGTTCTGTCGTTATGAAATTCAATTTATTTCAGTAAATTCTATGAGATAGAGAAAGTTTAATACGTTTAGTGAAAAATATTCAATGTATTAAAAACACTTTTGCTAGATATTGTTGAAATTCAGATGAGTTGAGCTGGTTTTTTAAATTTCTTCAGAGATGGTTTGTAATTTAATGGTTTTTCGACTTATTTGAATAAATTTGTAGGATTAATCATAGGCCTGAAGTTAAGATAGTAAATAATATTGAATGTCTGAATCAAATTATTGAGTTATGATATAACAGTCTTTATAATAAAGGTTAAAAGGAACAATCAAGCCTAGACCTAAATGAAAATCTAACCTAAAATTTTAAATACAAAATACTTTAAAGTATGGAATCACTTTCGAAGGGAAATTCAAAGAGAAATAGCCTATATGGTAAGAGTTCCCTTCTGATTATTGTGCCAACACATTTTCAAGAAGCTGATTAATTTCAAAAGACCAATATCTTTTAAACTTTAAGTAAATATAGGCATTGAGTGCACAATGTCCACGTAATTTTACTTACTAGATCAAAGTTATCCGAAGTCAAATCTTTCTTAATGTTATTGTAAATATTTTTCAAAATTTCAAAAGATTTCAAAAGTTACAAATTATTTTACGGGGACTATTATCGCCAGTCTTACACTGTATCACATTTTCTTACACAACAAAATAGGCTAAATAAAAAAATGACTTTTTTTGGTTTTTTGCAAAATTTACTCAGTGTAAAATAATCACAATAACAAAACGTTTTAAATAATTTCATTCTTGTTTTTCCACTATGTTAAAAAAAAACTGCATCTTTCGTCACTCCTAGTAACTAAAGTATAGGTCAAAGGATGACCGATGTATGAACAAAAAACATAAATTTTCTTTTTGGTCAGATTAACTTAGTACCAAAACATATTTTTTTAGTTTTTCTTTTACACTCCAAATAATTTTTAACCTATAGGAACGAACCTATTTTTTAAAAATTCAAAAAGAGAATTTCTTCGCCTTTTGAGATTTTTGTAAAGTTAATGGTATTGTAGATGTTCAAAATGAATTTAAACAGCCACCGTTTTTAATTCGGTGGTTGATTTAGGGTTTCTAGTTTTGCTTTTAAATCATTTTTCGTAATTGACAGATGAAAAATGGCAGAAAATAGAGCCTTTTGGCCATTTTTGTATTGACATTGTGAAGCGTGTCATTGGCCCAGAAACAATACCTTAAAGTATTGGTAGAACATTTTGATCATCCTGTTTAACGAATTACACGGAAAACAATAACAAATCACTTACGTCTAGGCCAACATAGGCTCAGTAAGCACAAAAAGCTACCATCACAAGCTGGTGTAGCATTGTTAAATAAATTACCTGAAAGCTTAAAAAATATTGAAAATTATGACATTTTTAAAAAAAGCCTTAGACGACTTTTGTTGTCTGGATCCTTTTACTCGGTGGAGGAGTTTATTGACTGGTAGTATTCCTCAGCTCTTGCATATTCTTGTGGTCGGGTGCGAGCATGTGCTGGAGTTTGTAGGGGACTGAATGTTTCATGGGTTCTGTTGGTACTTTGATTGTTTAAGTTGTTGAATTTAGTCCTGTTTCTGTATTTATTTGTATTGTTGGTTTTACTATTGTTATTATTCTTTTAGAGTTTTATTATTTATTAATTTTTAGGTGCTATATCTGCTATTGTTATTTTGGGTTTATTATGTTATGTTTAGGACTAAGCTGTAGTTATTATAATGACGTTGCTATGCACCTTGTGGTGTTTCTGCTATGAATAAATAAATAAATAAATAAATCAAATATAAACACACACTTCCAAAATAACGTCTGCTTCCTCTCATCT
>JAGFPH010000232.1:96808-120878 GCA_018207615.1 Philaenus spumarius | reverse complement strand
GACCACTGGCAAGGGAACCAACAAAGCGACCACTGCCAAGGGAACCAGCTTCACCGGTCTTGAGAACGAAATACTGAGCCTAGAACTGCGGGAAAATTGGACAGACAAGTGCCGAAGCGGCAAACCGCGCCACAGAGAAGGGAGGCAAAAGGAGAGTCGCTGACGTTAGTAGGGGGAGGGGGTTGCGCCGACCGCCAGGCTGTTTCACCAGGAATAAATTCATTTAATTTGTAATTCAATAAATCTGTTCTACTTTACAAACACCTGCATCAACACAGCGTACACGAAAATTCTTCGCGGAAAAGAGGCTAGAACCTCCACCGTAGCCTCTCTCTAACCATTGGGAATAGATATGTGCTTGCACAAACGGCTACGGACACCCGAAACAATTACACGTCCTTCAGGCAAAATAGACGATACATAGTATATAATAATAAGTTATTATAATTATTATAATATTAATATATTATAATAAAGTTTTAATATAGAGAGGTGGTGTGGGGGTTGGCGAGCGGACCGAGCAGGGGGCAAAGCCCCCTAGTTTTACTTTAATAATTTTTTTAAGAGCAGGAAATGAGTTAGTATAATCGAGTATAACAGAAAAGTAACACAACTATCACCATAATATGTAATTCCTACTATTTACTGAAGTGAAATTAGGTAAAGGTTGCGCACTTTTGTCTACGTATTACTGTATATAAATCTAAAGTATGTGTCCCAAATAGGTAGAATCTTACTGAAATTTACAAATAGTTTTAAAAAATGCTTAGACCTATAAAAATAAAATTTGTCGATTTGAAATAATTTCTAATTTATATATTGAGTAACCTAAAACTTTAAAGCTACAAGAATTTCAACATTTTTTATTTTTTGAATTACCTTTTCGATATCCCTATCAACAAAAAAGCCAAATTACCAACCATTTATCAGTTATAGGCTAGAATTGTTTTAAGACAATTTTTAAATCAATCCCAGTAGATAAATTTGTTGGAGTACAAACCTTGTTTGAAATAGGCGAGGTGCAACAGGACGGCCATAATTTCGCACCAATAAAATTTAAAATAAGTTATGTAGCACATATTAAAGTCTAAAACTTTATTAAAACAAAAATACCTACACATGTTTCATATTTAGAATACGGCATGGTTTTAACACTTTCGCAAAGCTCTCTGATTTCCTAAGTTTTGAATTCGGACTTTGCTAAAATAATCTAAACTCTGTTATTTGAACTACAAATACAATAAGTCCCGCACACGTTACCGAAGCCAAGCGGAAATAAAACAAGAAAAAGGAAAATATTTTGATCCGACAAGACTTCATATCTTCCCCGTCTCCAGCGTTGAAGGGAAAACAATTTCCAATCCAATAATTCTACTGCACAAATCCATTTGATCGGCAACGAAGGGGTCTCATTTTTCGATGTCTTTTCTCGTCTTGAAAGCAGCCAATTAAGTGGAACCTATTTCGTTGAATATTTCATCGTGCGCAGTTTTAAAAAAAAATACAATATTTTCGTCGGAATCAAACTCGATTTCTGGCACAGTTGGACAAATCGCATTTGAATGACATTAGCTTTATTTTCTCTTTCGATATCTTTGCTTTTAAATATTAGTGTTTGATGTTTGCTCTTCTGCGTCGTGCAACCTTTATGTATTTTTAATACCACTTAAAGTAAGTTCCAATTATTTGTAAATCAAGAACGACTTCAAAGTATACTACAATTAAGTATGTGTATCCCAGGAAAAATTACACGAGACAGAGGACAGAGCATACGCATCAAAAACTACTAACCTTTCTAAAAACATTAATATTAAAAACTAGTAAACTACTGCCTTCGATGGAATTCATGTTTGGAGTTAACAATATGTTCAATAACTCAAATACATTTTGCGTCATCATTTTGGAAAGGTAATTTCGTGGCATTAATTATTGTCTCTTTATGCTATTTAATTTTTCATGACAAAAGGAGTGGGTTACAATTTTAAAATGTTTAAATTATCAAAATTGCCCATTTGAGGGAGATTAACATCACTCCAATTATCATTAAAAAAAAACTTAAGATGACCCGACTAAACGATCCAAAAAAGGTTTGGATTTTATAAATTCAAAATGTTAAGGTGATATTGGGGGGGGGGGGGGCTTTAAAACCAAACTGTTTAGTTAAGTCATCAAACCAAAACTTAAACTTAATCCTATTTCTACTTAGTCATGTTGCCGTAATGTTTTATTTAGTTTTAGTGTGTAAATTAATTAATTGCACAACTTTATACCAGACGATGAAAACTAAATATGTTTTTGCCTATAACAAGTTTAAAAAATTATTACATATAAATCCTTTTTTAATTTATGCTTGCTACATTATTTTGTAGTGCATTGTGTCAATTACGTAAATATTCTATAACACATATGAGCATGTGTATGATCCGTTTAAAACTCATTTTGTAATTGTAGAGGGTTTTTAACATATTAAATTTTGATTCTGCGTATATTCAAATGTAAAATTTATGGTGTGAAATAGCGGGATAAATTATGTCAAATGTTCAATCAAGTTAAAATCTAGATGGACAAGCAAGTTATAATATTGTTTAGAACAAAGCAATTGCTGCTTCATGTTTGACATACTATGGTAGAATGAGTTTTAATTATTTGACTGTTGACGCTACAACTAATTTTAACTCGTTTGATGTTAAATTATTTTAAACGTGTTCCGCGTAATTGTAGTACACATTATGTTTGTACAATATGGTCAACAGATCGTTTTTATGCATCACTATATATACGATGCGTAGATAATCTAATATCATATCGTTCGATACATACAAAGTCAAAGCTCTTTATTGGACTACCGAGTCTTATAACGCCTGAATGAAAACAGTATATTTGGAATTTCCTGGATAGAAAGTACAAAAGGAAATTGACAGAGTGCTTAAAGTATTCTTTACTGAAAGTGGTGTATTTCTTTGAGGATAACAAAGGAGAAAAGAAATAATCAACCGTAAGAGAGATATTAAAAAGAAACCCTCGTAGGGAAATCTTTTCAACAAGTGCACGATTCGGTTTCAGAACTTTAACAATATGCTTAAAGTCCGGGGGAAAAAGTTTTCAGAAATATATATATGAGCTTCAAAAGCGGATGTAACAGATTCAAGCCTTTTTCCAGTCGCAAGTTGTATTTTTGCGAAGGAAATCCTTTATAGCGATTACAAAGAGCGCAGCATAAAAAACGAGATAACTTTTTGTGGACAGTATTCTGCGATCTGAAAAGTCCGTTCTTTGCGTAGGATTTACCGCGGATATAGTTTGGGAAATTTTGTGTATCGAAACGTATTTAGGATATTTATTGAGAAATGTTTTGTGGTAATTTGCAAGTATGTGTGAAAAGTGTATTTTTAAAATATGTGTTTTTCTTAACATAATAAAAAAATAAGGATCCTGAAAAACAGTTTTCGAAACCACTGCCGAAATGACATTCGTAAAAATTCACGAAATCAAAATAGATTGTTGAACGGTCATTTTGTTTAAAACTGTTCTTAAATCAAGATCATGGTGAATTCAAAAACACACTTAAATATAACGTTTATATATTATTGACAGTATGAGTGTATTATATTGGGTTTTACATTTAAATATCACAACAACAAAATTAACAAAAGAAGGTGATACAAAAATAAATGGAACGTTCCTGATTGAGGAAGCGACAAAGGTCAGGTTTCATAAACAGGTTAACATAAATATACAACTAGCTGACCCGTACGGATAGGTTAAGTACGGTATTTTCAGTCTTTTTAACGTAATTGTATTCTTTTTAAGTGTTCAGTCAGTGAGTGGTATATGGCTTTTAATATAGATCTTAAATAATAAAAGCACTATTGTCATAATAATAAAAGATCTGAAATTATGATTTTAGTAACTTTGATCCCTCCCAAACCACTCCTAAAATTTCGAAATGTTTCATACCCGTTCTTAGTGAGCACCTATGGCCCTAGAGGAAGCTACATACCAAATTTCATTCCAATCCGTTCGGTAGTTTTGAAAAAATCGTGATTTAATAACTTTGATCCCCCAAACCCCCCCTAAAATTTCGAATTTTTTAAAACCCTTTCTTAGCGAGCGCCTATAGCCCTAGAGGAAGCTACATACCAAATTTCATTCCAATCTGTTCGGTAATTTTGGAGAAATCGTGATTTAGTAATTTTTACACCCCAACCCCCCCTAAAATTTCAAATTTTTTAAAACCCTTTTTAAGTGAAAACTTATGACCCTAGAGGAAGCTACATACCATATTTAATTCCAATCCGTTCGGTAGTTTTGAAGAAATCGTGATTTAATAACTTTGATCCCCCCAAACCTCCCTAAAATTTCGAATTTTTTAAAAACCCTTTCTTAATAAGCACCTATGGCCCTAGAGGAAGCTACATACCAAATTTCATTTCAATCCATTCGGTAGTTTTTGAGAAATCGTGATGAGTGAGTCAGTGAGTGAGTGAGTGGTATATTTCACTTTTATATATATAGATTTATTTTCCTTTCGTTTTAAAAAGTAATAGAATTGAAGACTCCCTAATTTAAACTTAAAGTTTGGTTAGCTGGAATCTTTTTATTTTCTTTAGATTCTAAGTTATGAGGAATCGAAATTACAGGTTTATTTAATTCTTATTGCCACAACATAAGTTAAACATCTATTTGTAAAGCTGGTTACAATCACTATTTGAAGTTTTAGCTAAATATTATTTTTCTGCACAGGGCGCTTCTGCCCATAATGTGTACACACGTTTTTTTTATAATTTTACAACGCTATTGTTAGTTCCGTACTTTTCTTTGACATAAAAAAATATTGTCTTTATCAAATCATGTTTGGAACTAAAACACCCATGGTCTTCGCCAAGATTCAAACCGGATGCTTTGGGCTTTCGATGCATGCCCATCAACGCCTGCACAGCAAAGACATCTCGTTTAGCTTACAGACGTAACTTCTGTAACAAAATTTATAAGCTATGTATAAAACAATTTGAATTTTGGCTTACCAAAGACGCTGAATAATAATGTATGACGTTGATAAAAATGTCAACTTGACGATTTTCAATTTAGTAAACCGGCATTTTTAACGGGGTTTCATTTTCAACCACGTGGAAGAGAGGACAACTTTACATGCAGGTGGTAATTTCAAAATAAAGACAAACCGTAATCTAATAGTAGTCGTCTATAATGGGGCTTTTAATTCTAGTTGAACTTCAAAAGACGTTTAAAATCTTTTTTTTTCTCTTTACCAAGGTAAAACTGGAAATGACTACTAATGGGTTCAAAAGACCCTTATTAGTTCCTTCCGAGAATTCGATCGTTTAATACTTTTAAGATATATTATAGATTGAAATGATGTGACGAAGGGCAATTCCATTTAATAATAATGTTAAAATTACCACAGATATTTCATAAACCACTAAACCTAGAACCATATTTTTTATTTGAAATAATGCTTGTTTCATACACTGATTTATTTCATTACATAAACAAAGTAGTATCAACTCCTATAAAAGCGAGTGTAAGAGCATACGAGCGTGAGTAACATTTAATATAACAGCTGATTTCACCCATCATCTGTAAACCCAGTGTATATTATAGTTTGAGGTTATGTTTACAACTTCAATCATTATAATGTTGTGAAGTAGATTTTTTTTAAATATTAGCTAAATAACTAATGTATGCTATAATCTACGTTATAATATTTGTTTGAGTTTATAAACTATATTTCAACCTTTAATCATCAATATATTTTATATACAAATTTAAAGAAAAGATACTATTCCTTTAGCTTAGGAAACATTCCTACATCTAAACAGCTGATTTCACCCACCCATCATCTGTAATATACAAACCTAGCAAAGATTATACCTATGGGGTTCTGTTTACAACTTTAATAAATATAAGTCATGTAATATTAATAACTTCTAAATCATTTGATCTGTCAATATGAAATAAAAAGCAATTAAAAGATAATATTTTCATCTTTCTTTAAATATATAATAACATACATAAATACAACATTTTAACAAATATTCATACAGTTTTATAATCCTTATAATTGTACACATTTACCAAGTTAAAAATCCCTGTCAGCATAGTTAGGAAGGTCTAGACAAAGTGTGTTGCCTTAAAATAATAGTATTTTGTATAAATTATGTATTTCTGATGTGTACCTAATTAATCCGCCTGTGATTTTTCACAGGGGTTTACTAATAATAACATAAAGCTAACAGTAACAGGGAACTGAAACTGAACTGACATGATAGTCTGACTGACGGAACCAGAAATAATAATACCTAAAGCTGGATAGCTCTGTAGATAAATAATCGGAATCTTTAGATCTGTGTTATTTTACGTTTACAGTACGGTAGTCGTCGGTGGTTTTGTAGTTTGGTTTTACATCGCTGTCTTCCAGACGGCTAGTAGTTTTATTAACCAAGAAGTAGTCAAACGAAATGAACTGTCCAAGAATTAAAATTGTTTGGGTTTTAATTTAGTTTATGTTGTTGAATTTGTATTCGTGTTGTGCACTTAAAAATATATAATAAAATTGAATATATTCTCCGGCATTTAGCAATTTGTGAAGGTTATTAGTTTTCGCGATGGATAGCGATCAAGGTAAGTTTGAATAAATTTTAAGACTTTATTGAAATTGAACTCCATCCACCACAGCATATTTTCAATTTGAACTCGGTGTGTTTATTTTAAAACATTGTAACTCTGAAAACGTCAAATATGAGTTTAAAATATTAATTTATGAAGTCTACAAAAGCTTACCACGGAAATCGGCCTTCGCTGTCGTGACTAATTTTTATTTTTCGGACTGGTTTTCTAACCAAACAACTTAGTCTTACTACCGCAGTATCGTACTCTACGAGAAATAAAGGTAGAATATTTTCACAACGTAAAAATATTCCTGTCTTGATATAAATCTAACCATGTATAAGCAGGCCTAGGCCTAGCCTGTTTTCTAGTTTTAAAAATAAAAAAACGTTTACTCATAATACGTATAGCATTTATGGTCACATTCTTGCGTTAGGAACTAAATCTTTAGCCCTAGAATATAATGTAAACATTTGGATGAGCTATTTTTACGGTTTTGAGGAGAGTGTGGTAAATTACTAAAAATCTCAAGTTTCGGGAAAAAGATCTTCACGTAGTCAATTGAAATTAACAAAAAAATTGTTTTAATAAATACAGTATATACATTTTTATAAACACTAGTAAAACTTTGCAAAACATCTCAAACCGGAATTGAGATAACTAGTCATACCCTAGCTTGGAAATGAGTCAAACTTCTAACCACAGATATGACAAGCCAACTAGTCTCTAGCACAGATTCGAACCTGGGGACCTTCCGATGAGTTAGTTGGTTTTGACCTTGTAAGTGAACATACTAGTAAAAATAAAAACTCTACTATGGATTGGTATAATACATCACTTTAAAGTACAGATTCCAAAGAAACATTTAAAAAAAAATCTAAAAACAAAAAAACATGTTTTTTTTTTGCTTTCCTTCAATTGCTTTATGAATGTGATGCAATATGATGCATTCGTTGTTTTTATATTCTTATTACTTTTAAAGAAACTATTAAACAAGAGACGCGTACGTTTTATGAATTGAAAACGCAACCAAAGTTCAAACAATTTACGTCGCCTAAATGTGTTAATTCGGTCTACGTAGAAGGGACTGTTTGCATGAGATGCTTTTGATATGTGCAGCCACAACCGCAGCATAGGGACACCGCTAGGCCGAATTGTCATCACCAACCAAGCGGTTTGTAAAGCGAAGGGAGCCGATGTAATTACGGCTCCCTTATCCCACTAAAATGGCAATCAAGGTATTTGCGATTGGTTTCACGAGGACCGTTGACAGAGGAGGAAGACTTTTGTTAGATAAAGGGAAATTAGTGTATACAGGAAGGGGGGGGGGTCTTAGTTTATTGCTACTGACTAGGTTTTGTATCGGGATAATTAAGGATAAAGGACAGCGATAACATTGAACGCGGTTTGCTCCTGGGTATAATGGACGTAGCCCTACGTGAACTTGGATAGAAATTGAACAATAACTTAACCAGGATCGGGTCGCAGTTTGGTTGTTTAGTAGTGTGAAGGAATCAAAGGAGTATCGGAAATTAATTAAGTGGAGATAGTACGTTAATTTATTGTTATGTTTGTAACAGAATTAAGTAAGTTTTGTGTTTTGAATCTCTTCACATACATTTAATTTGAGTTAAGAGAAGTTTGTTTATTTTATAACAGTTTTTAGGGTTTTATACGACGGTAGGAAAAGAAGAGGACATATTGATCACTCGTTTTTCCATCACAGATTTTTTAGAAAAGGTATCAATGAAAATACGGTCGTGTGAGGAATCATTTTTCCCTTTTAATGTAGGCGGAAACCGGTTAGATCTTAATGACCTGGTATAACAGAAAAATAAAACAAAACCGATCATAAAGGCAATGAAAACAATTTAACGAGACTAAAATCTGGATAAACATGACAATAACAAATACTCATTACAGCTACTGTAATAATAAAATTACTAAGACTAGAGTTCCAACTGTTTTAAATCTCAAAACTAGATAACAAGTGAAGAACATCTAACATAAACATAACACTAATGAATAGCGAATAACCATAAACTTTGTTATAAAATGAAACACAAAAGAGAAATTATAGTAAAACGTAACAACAAAATAACAAACACGTAGCAACACAAATTAAATAAAATTACATGTGTTCCAAGATTGTATTTAGTTGTTGAGTAGTTTACATACCGAAATGCAATACAAATTCCACCGAGAAGTGAAGGTCAAACAGTAAAAACATTTTTGAATGTAGGGAAAAGTATTTAAGAGTTGTAAGATGCTCCTCCATCTTAAAAAAATTATGTAGAAAATAAAATTTACGAAATCGATTTGGGAGCAATTGTTTAGGTCAAGCACTTTAAAAAAAACATTTTTTGTTTCTAGAAAAATGTTTTCTAAAAACTCTTCCTTTTCGAGATATTAGCAACTTTATGTCGATTTATTTCAACACGTTTAGGGCCGTCATTTTGTTTAGGGTGAACCTTTTAAAGTCGGATTTGCGGCATTGTATTCTACTAAATTAGACCTTTAATTTGATGTACAACTCAACCCACGCTCTCATTTAAGATTTTCTTCTGACTCATTGTGGGCCGTCCCACCGAAGTGGTAGCGGCTCATTGAAATTGTGGTAAAATAGTGTTTTATGCCCAGTAACCGTGTACAAAGTTATATAGTTCCATCTATAACAGTTAAAAAAATATTAACCCGTTGCGGGACTTTTCACCATCCCTGTATAGAGAATACAAAGTGCCCTATCTTCTTCCCCTCTCCAGTAAAGCAATAAATGTATATCTGATATTCAACGTTATTAAAAGTTCACAACTGAAACACTATTAAGAGATCCACATTCATCACATCTACAGTTTCAGCTAATTCTGGGATACTGATTTTAAAAATTCTCGTTTCAAAGTCTGGATGTTTTAATAGAAAACGTTTTATGAAATTCTGGTCTTTGAGGAATTGCACTAAAAACCAATAAGACTTTTGGTTTTGTAAAACCTCTAAATGAAGCCTTCAAAAAGAGTTTTTTTTTTTATAACAGAGGTCACACAATCAAAACATACCACTGAACGAGTTAACCATAGAACTACATTTTTTTTAAACATATTCATATGATTTGCCTGCCCTAACAGCTAAGGGCAGTATTCTAAGCGTCTTCAAACACTCCCTCACTTTACTTTGAAACGCAGCTGGAATTTTAAGCAGGATTCTCCAAAGGAGTTGTCTCCTGCAATCGAGGGAAATTCAAAAGATGGCTTTGTCAATATTGAATATGATTTCTGCTGTTTGTTTGGAAATAGTCGCGATGAATTCACAAATGTCGCATGGCTCGTGGAGTTTTACGTTGAATACACAAGTAAGTTTTACCGTGCTGATGAATTTAAAGAGCTTTATGAACGGGAATATGCAAAGGCTATGTAGTTGGAGTAAGCACTGTACAAGTTGTTAAAGCTTTCGGAATTTGTATAGGTCGAAGAAGATAGTCTAGTTTATTAAATAAGTTTTATCCATGGAAAAGGGATAATGCAGTACAAATTTGTTCAGCTTTAAATTTTTGTAAGTCCTTGTGAACTTCGTGCATGATCTACGTTGAACTTCACAAATACAAATACAAAATTTTCTAGGTCAAATTTACAACACGTCTCCTCGTATTGCGACAGTGCTGCCAAACTGGTTAAGAAACATGTAGGCCTATGAATTGTTTTTTCACGAAGTTTAACACAACACGGTAAAATGACACGATTGTCTTACTCCCCTATTCAAATACGTTCACCGTAAAAACAAAACGCCAATTCACAAAAATTTACTTATTAAAAATTATCGTATGTCGGGATAAATGTCACAAAACAGCGAAACAATACATTTTTACTCTTGGGTAGGCTCTAAAAACGATAAATGTAAATACTAATGAAAAGTGAATAAATAACTAATGAGCTTGACTTGTGAGAAAGTAACTTAGATAAAATAAAACCTGAACACAAAATTTCACAATAAATACGTTTACTGACCTCAAACGCGTTTCAACGACAATGTCGCCATCCCCATGAATGGGATGCTATGTTTTCTTGAATATTAATATTAGTTTAGCAATCTTATTTAAGTTATATTGTTATTATTAACGGTAGGCGGTGGTTAACGCCTTAGCATAGGTTTAGGACACGCCCCCTGTAGGGTACGCCCCTTCTGGTTAGTTATTATACGGTGTGTTGTCACACTGTTAGATCAGTTATACTGTATCAGTTGGTTACTGTAGCCCGTGCATCACTGAGGATGGCGACATTGTCGTTGAAACGCGTTTGAGGTTAGTAAACGTATTTATTGTGAGATTTTGTGTTCAGGTTTTATTTTATCTAATGAAAAGTGATCCATATAATTTCAAGACATAGTAACATTGAATTCAACTTACGCGATAAAACTTTATGAATTTTAATACAACGACGTTACATCTTGCTTCTAATTTTCGTAAAGCTATACACATCTAATTAAAAAAAAGACAATTTTTAGTTATTACGACAAAATTATATTGAGTCTGGCCGATTAACTATATACACATCTTTCAAATACTAAAACATAAAATTTGCACATTTTCAGTTAATAAACAAATGATCCAATTAACCTATATTTAGTTTTCACAGTCATTACGTATTTAATAATTATATAATATATTCAAATTACGAACAAATATTACTATCATAAATCTTAATATAAAATATCTCTATATTTACAGTTAGTAAAATTACTAAAACGCGTCATAAAAAAATAACAGTACAAAAATAACCTTCCCAGTTTGATCTCGTAATTCAATATTAAATCCGTTACTATATGCTTAGGTTGACAGCACTACTTCTGTTTCCTAAAAAAAGTCGTCGTCTGTAAAGCTCTAGGCTTGCTGAAAACATAAACACAATTTTCAAAATAGAGACCCTTTAATATCCAAACAATAAATATATTGAAATACGTTAACTCTATAGAAAATATTTTAGAAAAACAACAAAATTTGTTGCAGCTACGTACAAATTTAATATTAAATCTTATTCTACAAATATAATTTGGAAATCAGATAACTTTAAAAGTATACATACTCTAATTCAGTAACCAGATTTAATTAAAAATACGAATGTAAATCTTAACTAAAATATGCAGTAAATATAGATGTTTTTAATACAGTTTATAAAAAATAATAGGCCTACTTATTTTTTATGGTTTTAGATAATTTTATTTTGTTTGTTTATAACTTAATGATAATGATTATTTACTGATTATATTATTCATTTTTTTAGCATAATATCTCATATAAATGTATCTATTAGTTCTTATCGAAGATCTTAATTTTTAACATAAAAACGTAAACATCTGTTATAAACATTATGTTTTATACGAATAAAGTTTAAATAGATAAAATGTTTAGCTTTGAAAATCCACTTTTTGAATATTGTAAAACTGTGCCTATGTTGAACATTGTTTAAAAAGGTGTATCATGAACAACGATTTGCAACATTTTATTTGCTGAGAATAAAACCTCTTAATAATTGGAAAATTAAAAACCAAAACCATATTGTTTCTTCGTGTAATACTGTAATCTTGAAGCAGGACCAAATAAGTAAAACATCTAATGTTAAAGTAACGTTTAATTGTAAAATAATGTAAACATTTACTTTTATAATTTAAATTTCAGCAAAAAGCACACAGATCCCAAAATATGTCTGTTAGGGTAATTGGATTAAAAAAAACATATTTTTCAAAGATTTTGTCATTGCGAAACGTTATTGCTTCAAGTTAAAAACAAACATTTAAACTGGTTCAACACGTACCGAACGTATTATTTCACACATCCTGTGTAATCGACAAAAATACCATTTCATATTTACACAGTTTACATAATATTTTACAGTTTACTAAAATAAATTAAGTTTAATCAGTGGTTGTAAAAAACACTTTCACGCGCTAAACAAAGTGTACCAACCCCTGCAAACACGACTTTCGCCGAACTCCCCCAAGTGTTCTAAAATCGATATCTTTTTGTCTCAACGCTTTACAACAACCCTTCATCAAACCAACTAACCTGGTTTATTTCTTGTATCGATTCCCCTCCCCTTCACCTATCTTCTATCGATTAACGCTTTAACTTTTTGCTTTCTGTTTCTACTGTCCTCCCTTCTGCTACTTCACAGCAACTTAATTACTCGGCCAAAATTCTTTGTTTCACTTCATTGGTTTCCCAAAGGTACAGTTCATCCTTCAGACTTCTTCCTGTACGCTTATCCCGTCCTCCATCTCCTTAATGCTTAGTTCTAGTTCAATTTCCCGTCCTATTTGATTCCTTCTTTGTGTTTTCGATTTAATATCGTTCAATTTTTAAGATTGTATTTCTAAAACGTGATTGATTCGAGATAAACATTTCAGAAAGCACTTTAAAGGGAAACAGAACATTTCTACTGTGTATTCCGGAGCTATCATAAAAAATCACAGTTTGCAAGACTTAAGCAATGGTTAAATTTACAAATTTTATATTTTTCACTAATTATATACACAGTATACAATTACCAATTAGAGTAATGTCAGTGTTTTGCTTATTGATAACTAAGGAAATCTACTGCGTGCTTCGCAAGTCAACCTCCTTGCTTACATCCCTCTTACAGTTCTAAATAAAATAATTTAATATTCAAATACAATAAAACCAGGTTTATTTGGCAAAGAACTGAAAATGTGGGCACTTTAATTAGTATTTCAATTTCCAATAGGTTATATATTTAAGGACTTTCCAATGCTTAAACTAATTTATAATTGGTCTAGATTCCTATAAAAGTTCCTTCGTTAAATTATATTTAACTAATGCTAGGCTATAGGTTGAGATAAACATTAAATAATAATATCATCTCAGCCAACGGGTTATATCCACTGTATTTTAAAACTAACAACTGCGATTACAATGGTATTCAGTACATATTTATGTAGATATTCAATGAGTACTGTGGTGAATTTAAACAATTAGAAACACTGAAGCCCCAACCACAAGTTCGGTGAATAAAACTACACAAATAAACTGAAACACATTTATTAATATAGTTATTCTAGTTCCCTGATGTACATTTCGGTAACCAAGTTACCATCATCGGAGGGTTCTAAATGAAGGGCTCAGGGGAAGAATGGGGTAAGTCATTTTTTTCAAATTTAACAATTCTTCAGTATTTCGTTCCTTGAACAGTTTTTGTTTCAAACAGATAAGACAAAAATAACGAAGCTTTTGAAACGTGCAAAGTGATCGCATTGATTATTTTTACAATAAACCAATCATAACAATAATTTTTCTAAAAAACTAACAACTGTCTACAAGCAAGGAAACCAAGCATTTCCAGACGTTTGTGACGTTTGCTTTGTGAGACTTTTTTACTCATAAGGACCCAAGGGACAATATCGTGAAGCTTTGGAACGCAATTTGGAAATAACCTGTATACTAATCACTACCATAGACTAAAAGATTATATACCTCCAGTAAGATATGTGAGTATTGAAAGAACTATTATTAATATATGAAATACAAAATTAGAGATAGATCAAGTAAAATAAAGTTAGAAAATAAACTTAAAACAAAAAAACCTTTTCACACTAAGGAAAACGTAAAAGGAGACGCGTGAAACGAAGCTAAGCGAGCAACTTTACTTACATTTTACACCTCATTAATATGAGACATCCTGGAAAATATTACATAGTTAATATCGGTCGTGCAGACTCTGCGGTAATAACGTCAAAAGACGTTTAGCGGATCCGAAGTAAGTTGGTAGTTAATTTTACGATCAAGTTTATCATAAAGGCTTAGTTTATCTGCGAGTTATGTTCGCATAAATGAATTATTTACCAACTAACGGAAGATGTTTCGCACGCGTGATAGAATGATGGTACGTGAAATTTATGACTATGTAGATTGCTTGGTAATGCCAATAAACATGTCGCGACGGATTTATAATCAAGTCAAAAGAGACAACGTAATGGGTAAGACAGTTTAATGCAGTCCAATCAAGAATATCTGTCAGATACTTAGTACGGCCGCACGCCTCATGCGACCTTTCGGCAAATTTTCTGCGTACTGTTTTAAAGTTACAAATATTGTATGTTTTTAGTAAATGTAAAACAAAGTGAATCATTTTAGGAGTTTGCCATTTTAATTTTTTTCTCTTATTTAGGTTTAAGTTTTAGTGTCTATTTAGATATACATTTTAAATAACCTACGTATTGTATGTGAGTAAAGAAGAGGATCTTAACACTCTTAAACAAAAATTTCTCACTTTTCCGTTTTCTTTGTTTCTCCCCTCTCTCTCTCACACACACACAACCACTGTTGTTCTCTCTCTTTCTCTGTTCTTCAACCAATAAGGAATTTATTAAAACGGAAAAAAAAATAACAAGAAAAATAGTGTAACAAGTTATCAGTAAACATTTTCGCGATATATCTTTATTTCAGAATTGATAAGAGCTAAAGTCGACGAGTCATTTCACCGACTTGTTCTTCTTTATTCAATCTATTTCTACCCAAAGGAAACACTAACGACACAGACAATACAGCAATTTCCTCAGCCGAGATATTTCTTGCTGCTTTTTAATCAAATTCAAATCAGTTTCGCACATAAATGTTATTGTTAAGACGTATACGAATCGAACGAAGGTCTGAGAGAATTTACATTTTCCTTTTACATAGCACTGGAAAATGAAACACAATACGTCATCCGACGAAGAAGTATTTGAATAATTCATTCAACCGCGATTTAAATTAATTCCAATCTAGAGTAATTTATCTGAAATAATATCTAGGCCCGTAATGCGCGGCGGATAAAATATGCATCTGATATCGGGCCGATCCATCAGAGAATGCTAATTGTAAACTACTCGGTCATTGCGATCACTCATATCAGACTATGGCTAATTTAATTCCGACATTTTGACAAATGTGTTGCATATGACTTCATAACCCTCTTTGTAAAGTGCAACGTACATTGAATCGACGTTATGGGAGGCATTATCATACGTCATAAAGTACAGATACATCATAGCAGCTTGCAATAGTCACCTATCTTGATCAACTTTAGCCTAATAGCATCTACTTTGGTTAATTATGGTGTGGTTGGATTTAAAACCATGGTTGGCGGTAGTTAGGCTACTCGTGTCAACTTAAGAGTGATTGTAAATACGTGACTAACGCTGCGTTGGTGAATGTTGCGCGGCACTCAATTTCCACGAATGACAAATTTATCAGAAACCTTTTTTATCACGCTACATTGATTTCAAAAATCTGCCTAGATCATTATTACGAGAAAGCTTTATAACTATGTTGACCATGAAATCTTCTGAGTTGTGTGAATTTTAAAACGAAAAGAAAAACGTAGTTTGGAAGTACACCACGTAGTTTTGCGAGAGGATTTTACACACTATGTTCTGTTCAGAGTTCAAACATGATGAGTTCTGCTTCAAAGTCGAAGGAAATTGTATTTCTTCGCAGAATTTATCCAGAAGAATAATTTGCAGTAATTATCAAGCACGTATTACGGTGTGGTATTATGGTCAATTGAATAAACTAAAAAACCACTGAAAGCCACCAAGCTATACAGGCAAGTCGGGAAGCGAGATAAGTTCGTCGCAGTAAAGACAGTTGCATGTATAAACGACAACAAAAATAACTGAATTTTGAAATAAAGCTCGGATCTACGTTTGGTTTTCTGTATTATGTTCAGAAATGGATTAAGAAAGAAGTCTACATATGATGATTGACGGCTCGGATAGAATTGCATGAGAGACGCTTAAAATACATCCAAAAGTGCATAATTTTATGAAAATATCTAAAAAATACATAAAGAGTGGTGAAAATCACATCCTTTGGGTCATTAGAGACGTTATTTTACGTCAGATTCGAAACCAGCTACATCAAAAACCCCCGAAAAACGATTTCCCAAGTCGTTTTCTCAACTTTTAAATTTTAGCCCTGGGCCCTTTGGGGCCGACCGGGAAATCGGCGACGTTTTTCGACGTCAGAATCGGAACCAGAGTCCTCAAAAACTCCCGAGAAGTGATTTTCATCATAATCGATTTTTAAATATTTTCAAAAAAATTATGCCGTTTTGGATGCATATTATTGCAGATGCAGCCCCGATACAATTCTGTCCAAGCCGTCAATCAAGCTGTAGACTTTTTCCTGATCCATTTCTGAACACATTGCAGAAAACCCCATGTGGATCCAAGGTGAATCTCAAAATTCACTTATTCCGGTGGAATTCAGTCTTTCCCAGGTCTATAAGTCGCGCACCACCCAGCGATCTACAAACACAGCGTACGGGGGCTATACGATCACTCTGAACAAATAATAGTATGGGAATCACGCATGAATATTAAACTTTAAATAAGAAGAAATATCATTAGATTTTATTTTCTTAGGAATATTTTGTGATTGTAATTTGATGAAGACACTATATTGCGCGTTAATATGTTCTCAGTTACAGTATTGCATAGAGTGTTAGGGTTGCACACCAATCACAACTTTAAAGCCACTCATCTGAACACAAACTATTTTACTCGAATTAGGCAATAGGTTCACTTCATCTTTCCTTCTCTTTGTTGAATCTAATATACTGCTTCTCAGACATCTTTTTGTTTGCAAGGTATTAAGAACTTTTTTATAAAAGAAGTGGAAATAACCTAGCGGAACATTATTACAGGACTAGTTTACGAGACTTCATTTACCTCTTTAAGTAAAGCAAATTAGTAATATAAATAATTTTCTGCAATAAGTTAAAACTGTTTACATTTCATGAAATTTATGAGTTATTAATAATGATGGACGCAAAACAAGGGAAGATTCCTAATTTTGTTTTTGGGGTTGAGAAAGGCTCTGAGAATACATGCATTATGTGGTTATTTTTATTGAGTCCATACTTTGTTTGCAATTTTTGCAACAACTTGAAAAATGGTAATCCTATTGTTTTAAATGTGTGATTGTGACTTATTATTATTATTTGATTGTATGTCATAATAATGTCTGGTTGTAACAATACAGCCGCAGTGACTCCGCATAAGTTAATATAGCTCGCAAACTATTACTGATTTATTTATTTTGTATTTATTTATGTTTATTTTATTCTAAACCAATCACCAATAAATGGTAGTAGTTATTGGTATAATTTAAAATCAAGCAAATATATATTTCATGTAAACTTATATATTCAAATTAATATTATTATTACTTTGGATGCCATAAGGGATTGTGCACATACCTATAATGCTGTGCACATATCCATAATGCTATGCACGCATCTATAATGCTGGGCACATATCTATATTGCAATACTTCAGCTTCTATTTGGCGTATTTTATCGATAGACAAATTAAAGAAACGCTCTTAACTGATAACTACGTGGAAAAAACCAATTTACTTTTACTTTTCCACAAGTATGGTGATTCGCAAATATGTGCGTAGGCTTTAGAAAGCTACACTATATATATGTTAAGAACAAAATTGGCATATTAATATAAGATGGACAAATCGTAGTTTCTTAAATATCAGCCAATTTGTTAAGACATCGGGTTCAAATTTATTGCATGCGTTATGTATGTTTTGAAATTTTGAAAGTACAATAAAAAATACATTATTTTGTAAATGGTCGACATTTAAATGGTTTTTGATTTTGTCCGTAGATCAAAATATCACCGAGTTACTTCTTGGAAAAAAACAGGAAACATACAAAGACATTTTGAAGATATTGGTCTTCGTTATAAAAAAACTGTTGTCTCTTGTGCATTTCTTTCTAAAGTTAACGGATTCTTAGATAGAAATTTGGCGTTAAACATTGAAACGTAAGCTATTTAAAAAATAATAATATAAAATAGAAAAGATTGGCTATAGGTATATTTGCAAAACATAAATAAAACAATATGTTCTAAATTTAAACCCAATATCTTAAGAAATTGGCATACCTACCTAAGGTTTTTGACCTATGTTTATATGACATTTTTCTCTTAAATAATACAGATAATACATATTATAAAATGGGATGCAACACCTTGTAAAAGAGCATAACAAGACTAAATGAATAGTGTTAAAAAATAATTTTTTGGATGGAGGAATAGTTTCAAAAATAGTGGATAAGTAGTTTTTATGTTGAATAGTTACAATTAAACAATTCCTTACTGTTTAAGTTATAAACATTTCTTGTTTATAATATAGTATATAGAATATAGTATATAATAAGTGAAATATTTAATATAAGACAATGAGGGTGATTCATTGAGATGTGCAAAGACTTTTGAAACGCATTTAGCTGTATAGGCCATACAACATCGTCGTCAGACAAAGCCAATGAAATTAAAGAATAATCTGATGATTCCATCTGGACTTGAAGCTTTCAAGAAACATCTAAATTACCATGGGATTTTTCCAAGGAAATTTGAAATGAAGAATATGTAACCAACGTCAACGCTTGGTGACTGCAGGAAACATAATGTTAACACTAACAAACATTAAGCCATTACTGTTGATAGGGAAATTTTATTTTATTGCATAACTCGGTTACAATTTGTAGTTATTAAAAATCTTTTTGTTTATATTTTTTATATTTTGCTAATTTGCAAAAAGCTAATATATAATTACATAGAGATGACATGAATCAAAAAAATGTCTTAAATTGTCATCTTTACTTATTTTTATTATTTTTTAAAGGGATGAAAACCTTGGATGAAAATAACAACTTCGTAAATCCTGATAAACTATTGGACAACGTTTTAAAAATCACTTTACATTGTGCTGTGCTGTTTTTGTTTGTTTTTGTTATGTTGTTATGTTCTACTAGTGAGTATTTCTATTTTATTTTATTCTTACTGTTGCAGTTAATTGTTTGTTATTCATTAATTTTAAGGTTATGGTGCAATCGATTTTTCTGTTTACTAATTTTAAGATTTAAAATAGTTATGTCCACAGTCAATTACTTTTAATCGTAACTGTGACAAGTGGTTTTTCGTTGTTAATATATGTCCAGATTTTATTTTTTAATAATTTTTTTCAATGTTACAACTTGTTTGTTTTTATTTGAACGTTAGATTTGTTGGCAACAATGTTTAGACAACTATATACTTTACCAGGTTAACATAACCTATTTTCCACCAAATTGTAAAAAAATTAAACTTACATATTTCTAAAGTTCGGAGCCTATATTCTCTTTAATGTAAAAAAAAAAATGCCCGATGTACGGTAAGCGCTTTCGAACCAAACTTTTTATTTTCACTTGTAGAATTAGTTCTCAAGGCCTACACGATGAATTTAGCCAATTAATAATTAAATCGTACTTTAATATTTTTTTAAAATCCAGAACTGCTGTAGTACAAACTGAAACACCTGAAATCCCTTCAACCAATCGCATTTAAAACACAACCAAACTAATTCTCGTTGATTACAGATACGTTTTACTCAACTAGGATATAATCCACTATTTCCCCTCCTTCAATATAGGTCATCCAATTTACAGACATCAATTTCACAATCCATAAATTTTCTTTGTTTTCCAGACGCAATCAAGATGTTTAATGGTTTATACAGTATATATCTCCTGCAATCAATCTACGTTTAGAAATGTATCTATAGGATTAGATATTGCAAATCTTACGGAAGAGAGACTGAATCTCGTCTATTGAAAAAGTTTGTTTCACAAATATGATTTATACTCGTAATACGGCAGAAATCCTCGCTGCTTCTCCGTGATTGCTTGGCCCGCCAATATCCACTGATCAACTTGCTTTATTTTATTCTTTCTGTTCTAAATTGTATTTACGTAAAAGTTTTCATGTTTAACTGTCTTGGGTTCGGAAAAGGAAATTATGATACTGTAATAGTGTTTTGGGTTCTATAGCTTACAAGAGGAAATAGAACCGAGCGTTCTCTACAAAGGTACAGCGGATAAAGGTATCTTAAGAAAACCTCGACTAGTAAAGGATGCTATACCGTGTAAGTTCCAATAGATCTATGAAATATTCATGTTACAATGTTTAGTATTGCAAAAAATAAATACATTATAATCCTGGCGTGAACTACAGTATATTATCCTACGAAAGAACTTTATTTAAAGATATAAAAATATATGAGATATATCCGAAATTGGTACTCAGTACCCTACTTCAACCTTAATATTTCGGTAGAACTAAGGTAGGTAAAATAGATGTCTAACATTACAGAAAATTTAAGTTTGGAGAGCTACTATATACAAAGTTTTAGGTTATTAGGAACTTTATACAAAATTTAATGCGGGGTGGTTCTTTATACAAAAATAAAGATTGGAGAAAGACATTATACAAAAGTAAAGGTAGGAGAAAGACTTTATACAAAAGTTACAGACAGAGATGCAATTTACAACAAATATTAAGGTCAGACGACTATATACAAAAGTTAAAGTCACAGTTGGGTTTTAAAAACGTTGTGGTCGCAGAGAGATGTTATACAAATATTAACATTGGGGGGCAACTATACAAAAGTTACAGTCAGAGGAGAGACAATTTACACAAATATTAAGGTCGGACGACTATATACAAAAGCTAAAGGCACAGATTGTTTACAAATATTAATGCCGGAGGGCGACTATACAAAAGTTACAGTCGGAGATGCAATTTACACAAATATTAAGGTCGGACGACTATATACAAAAGTTAGTCACAGTTGGATTTTTTTAACAAATATTAATGCCGTAGGGCGACTATACAAAAGTTACAGTTAGAGAGGCAATTTACACAAATATTAAGGTCGGACGACTATATACAAAAGTTAAAGTCACGGATTATTTACAAATATTAATGTCGGAGGGCAACTTTATACAAAAGTTACAGAGAGGCAATTTACATAAATATTAAGGTAAGACGACTATATACAAAAGTTTTGGTTGCAAAGGGACTTTATACAAATACTACTAAAGTCGAAGGGCGATTTTATGCAAAAGTTACAGTTAGAGAGTCAATTTAAACAAATATTAATATCGGACGATTTTATACAAAAATTAAAGTCACAATTGTATTACACTTTAATCAAAAACTGTGGTCGCAGAGGGACTTTATAGAAATACTACTAAGGTATTTTGGCGATTTTATGCAAAAGTTACAGTTAGAGAGTCAATTTACACAAATATTAAGATCAGACGATTATATACAAAAGTTAAAGTCACAATTTTATTGGACTGTATACAAAAGCTGTGGTCGCAGAGGGACTTTATACAAATATTAAGGTCGGAGGGCGACTTTATACAAAAGTTACAGTTAGAGAGGAAATTTACACAAGTATCAAGGTCGGACGACTACATACAAAAGTTAATGTCAGAGTGGGACTTCATACAAGAAATGAAGGTCAGAATGGGAAGTTGTGGTCAGAGAAAGTAATTCACACAAAAGATAAAGTCGCAAAGGTGTTTTATATAATCATAAATGCAATATTTTAAAACTCTCCGACACATCAACTAGAAAAAAGCTGATGGTCTTCAAAAGGGTAAACAGATTTTCTTGAATCATATCTAAGAACACTTTGGATCAAGTCACTTTCAAACAAAAACAACTAAATCTAAAACGGTTTATCCGTTTGGGAGCTACAAGCCACATACAGATGCACAGCTTAAACTTACAACGACCCTCTGTGTGATTCGGGGGTTAACAAACATTAGGGTTGCAGGGTAACTACACACAAAGTTAAGGTCAAAGAGGTACTTTATACACACACTAAGGTAACACGGTAAATTATATTACTTAATTTTAAGTCCTAACTAACGCTAATTATTTAAGATCAATGCAAAATTCTACTAGCCAACAACATACTGTAGGTTTCTGAAACAAATTGTATTCTATTGTAAATGAGGTCGCTTGGATTCACTCGGAATATTGGAGCAAACCTCGGTGGCTAACCGCAGTTGAGATAATAAGCATATTACGAAACCAATACAAACAAGAAGCAGTCTTGGAACCTATAATTTGTCCAACATTTTGAAGACTTACGGTCACCAGCCCGAGCTCAATAATAAATACGCGATGGAATCACGTGGACTGATCGATATCGCTTCTGAACTTTACTGGTCGTTCAATAAACCGCCTCTGGCGTATTTACAATGTAGAACTGCTCCAAAGGGAAGGGGGGGGGTCGTATTCGTTATCATGAAGTTTTTTTCATCTATTTTTTGTTACGCCCAAGTTTTAGAACTTTAGTTTCCAGATAACTTATTCAAACCTTCCATTGTCTACCTGTTATTTGATACGCCAGACTTACATATTTCAGTGTAGTTTTTACTCTTGGGATTTTATGTTCAATAATGTTAGTATTTTTAAATTTAATGTAAGTACATTCCGATCACGGTGCAACTCCATTTTAAAGAATATAAATAATAACTCAAAAATTATTTTCATAAATCTTTGTGTAACTTGTTTTCTGTGAAATATTTTCTTTACTTTTTTATATTTTTATTTGACTTTTCAATAAAAAAAAAAACTACTTTTATAATCCAAAATATTCCGCCAATGATTTGTTAACAAACGCACTCACCCCCCACACACACAAAGCTTAGCTCCATTTATTAGATAAGTCTATTACAAACTAAAAACACTTTTGAAATACTTTATAAGCAAAGTTTACATTTCAAAGCCAACGTTGAAAAGAAATTAAATGAAAAGACTCACGGAAGACAAAACGCCTGACACATCTCGAGGAAAATTAACTCTTTTTAATAACTTCTTATCTCGAGTCTTAACTGCTTCAGTTTTTATTACTTTACTACTTTTCCTTCAGGGCTTTAAAAAAAATTAGTTCCGCACAATTGATCGTTTGAAACGGTGTAAAATTAAGTCTTGTGTAGAGCCTTATCATGCGCGGCCACATTTTAGTATTAGGACAGTAAATTTAACCCAGAGTTAAGTCGGGAGCTGAATAAAGTTTTGACAAATACAATATAAAGTGAGAGCAAACGAATCATCCTACATACTTGGTTTTAAATAAAGGTCAAATAATGCTGACCTAATTGAGCTAAGTTAAGTGATTTTTTCCAATTCCCAGTGTCCCAAAAGGTGTATTGGGGCTAGTGAAACAATTTTAAAGGCCTTTTAATAGTGTTTTGGAAAAGTTGTGCCTTACTTTATTTCGTTTTGACAGCACTAAACGAAAATATTTGTTTGCTTTTGTAACATCATTCAATACCAATGTAAACTTTTTTAACAAAAAACAAAATTTAAAACCATGTGCAATTTTGATACTTTTTAAACATTTAGAATATGTAAGGTTTTTGGAGAACAGAAGCCAAAATCTAGCTTTTTCGTAATACCTCCGAAATGGACATTGTGCTTATTCATTTCATAAATTGTTTTAAAACAGTTTACTTGGTGATACCTTTGAAATGGACATTGTGCTTCCTCATTTCACAAATTGGTTTAAAATAGTTTACTTGGTAATACCTCTGAAATGGACACT
>JAGFPH010000232.1:68224-80909 GCA_018207615.1 Philaenus spumarius | reverse complement strand
CGCTCTTAATGTGAACCGCTCCTAAAGTGAATCGCTCTTAATGTGAAACGCTCCTAAAGTGAAACACTCTATTCCATCTGTTTGAAAAAAGTTTTAATCTTTCCGAGATTCAAACCAGCAGAGTTCATCACCATAGACTATCGCCTTAGCCGGATAGGCCACAATCGCACTGCTAATTTAGTATATTTGAGCTGGGTATATTTAGTGCAACAGATTGTCCTACGTCATAGGCTTAATCTTTTAATGCTAACGCAATGTAAAGTTTAATTAGTAATACCTCTGAAATGGACTTTGCGTTTCCTCATTTCGTAAGTTGTGTTAATTAAAAAGTAGTAAGCAGTTTTTGGAAATGTCCTATCTTCAGTTGCTGGCCGAGGATTTAAAAAAAATAAACGAGTATCTGACGAAGGGTCGATGACAATCACAATAATTCCACTGAAGACAGTCAAAAAACGTTTTCTCAAATATAGTTTTATTTGTTGAAATTACAAAAGACATTCTTAAAATTCATAGAATATATCCGTCTTAAATATTTAGACAAGCAGAAGAGTCTCAAGATGCATTAACCCAATTTTTTGCAAGGTAAACAAATTGTATAAAATTGAACATACACTACTGAAAGAATTTAAGTCAGTAAAATTGTAATATTTACCTAGATTGCATACACGTAAATACCTGTTTCAATATTAACTGTCGAACGCAATTTCAAGAGTCTCTGTTTATTAAGGTTTACGTGCCATAAACTAAACATTAAACCCTAATGAGACCAACCAGAGTTACACGCCATCCTAGCAACATAAACGTTAACAATACGTCATCACTACTCAGGCCACTCTTATACGGCAGATCTCGAAGTAAGTTTAACAGGTCATTTCTTTTCTTGTAAACAAGTTAGTACACGAAATCTCGGTTTGACGACCTCGTCTGTCTTTTTAATACCACTTTGAAACTTTTACCAGAGAATAATAAAAACGGAGTAGAAACGGCGAGGTAATCTTTCTATAGAAAGGTTTTAGAAGGCCGGTCTTTAACACGAGCTTCGATTAACTGCTACTAGGCGCGTTAACATCGGACTTGATTCGGATCCGATCTAATAAGGAATGAATAAATAATACTTGGAAACCTTAACGTTAAAGTCTAACTCGGGACGTCCTTGTTTTGCCCACAAACAACAGGGGTGGTAACATTCGATCAGAAAACATGTTCAAGTATTTAGTAGAATTTGTAGGAAAATGCCACTGTCAATAGAAGTGGAATAGAATTCTATATTTTATATTATAACATGTGTATACATATTATTTTGTAACCTACCTTTTAAATAAAAACTTCTAAATCTGTGACACTTCACAATAAAATTAGAATCCAGGTATTTCGTTCAGTTTTCAACAATTCAAAAATATTCTATTCATCTACCAAAGTTTTTTTTCCTCTTCATTATATTGAAAATATGCACTATGCTATCATTAAGATTCTTTACTTTCCAAAATATTCTTTGGAATTTCGAGATCGAATGGATACAGTTTTTTTTTTTTTTTTTTTTTTTTTAATGGCAATACAAAAACGTATTTTGTATAGGCCTACATTTGGTTTTGTAAGTGAGAATAATAGTTTTTTTTATATATCAGGCATTACCTAAAAACAATATGTCTAAAATTTATTTGCAGGACAGGACGAAAGAATTCATGCTTTTGAAACGTAGACTAAAGGCATTTTTA
This sequence comes from Philaenus spumarius, assembly GCA_018207615.1. Taxonomy (NCBI): domain Eukaryota; kingdom Metazoa; phylum Arthropoda; class Insecta; order Hemiptera; family Aphrophoridae; genus Philaenus; species Philaenus spumarius. Next base: position 79,194 of record JAGFPH010000232.1, on the reverse strand, counting down.
TCGTTAAACATCAAATAGCAAAAAAAACACACAAAGAAGTAGGTTGATATCACAGTGGACATGATGAATGTCAAACTCCACTAAAAAAATAACTACAGTAATCTACAATAGCATTTTTAATTAAAGCCCTTAAAAAATGACAAAAAGAGAAAAATAACTAAGAGTTTTACAAAAACATTGTTTTGTCTGATTTGTAACTGAGGGGTTACCGTACCTGACTCCACAGCTCAAAGAATCAGGTACAAATGCACTTGAATGTCATGGATATTTGTCACAATGGAAGATTTTTAAATTCAGGTAGTGACGGCCAATTGGTGACTTTCGGCTTAAAACATGTATAACAAATAGACATATTTTTAAATTAATATGTATAACATATTTTCGTACACACATTTCTTCAGAATCCAAATATCAACATTTTATGAAATTTAAAATTATTACCGTTTTTCTTACCAAATTCAAATACTGTATAACACTAACCGTTTTCACGTTACATAATTGGTCTACACATGATTTGTGCTTTACCACAAAATAATAACAAATATGACAACACAATGTGTAATTATAATTATATTTATAATTGATACCATTTGCGGAAAAATAGCTTCTGGTATTTTTGTTCTTCGATGCTTAGCTAAACAAGGCTGCAGCAAGCATATCCTTAAAACTGTATATTATGGTTTAATATATTCTCATTTAAATTATGGGGAAATTCAACCAAATTGCAAAGACTATTTGACGTGCAGAAAAGAGCCATACGGGTAATTTCAAATTTGAAAAATGGCCAATCATGCAGGGATGTATTTAAAGCAGAAAACTGCTTAACACTTCCCTGTATTTATATAATGGAGGTAATACTGTTTTGTCGGTTTAAGTGCTGTACAGCACAAAATAGCGACTACCACACTTATTTCACCAGAAAGGGGAGTGACTTAAGATTGGTAAAACACGGACTAAATCTTCATAAAAAACTACCTGCTCAAGCTGGAATAGCTTTATTTAACAGGCTTCCAGAGTCTATTAAGAAAATAAAAAACAACTTAACTTTTAAAAAGCACCTGAAGGATTTGTTGGTGAGAGGTGGCTATTACTCCGTGGGTGAGTTTATGCAATAAAGGAATGAGTCTGGGAAAGCTGTGCTCAGATCATTGTTGGTTGTTTTGAATTGTTGGGGTATTGCCAGTGTATTTTATTGTATTGTGGATACTATTTATTGCTTGTTTTGTTTCTTTAATTATTGTTGTTGTTGTGTTCTCTGACATTTTGTGTATAGCTGACTGGCATACGTGTTTTGTTCTATCCATTTAAGCCATTGTTAACATAAGTTCTCAGTTTTATTGCTATCTACCATTATGATTTACCTTTTATGAGTGATTTTTGAGTAATTTTGTGTAATTAGATGTATAATGATTTTTATTATTCAAATTTTAATGTACGTTTTTTTTAAATACTTTGACCATGGCTATAAAATTGGAATTTTGTCAACAGCTTAATAAATAAAATGAAATGAAAAAAAAATGAAATTTAATTATCGTCTTTGTGAGTCTATACAATTTTTTCTTTCCACTTAATGCATTTTGACGCAATTTTTGTTCTTTTCTAGTCTGGACAACGCGAGCATCACCAACGTTGGTGGCTTTGTCATATCTAACAATGTTTATTTTAAATACACCTCACACACACACACACACACACGCGCGCGCCCGCATACGCAAAACGTCACATAAAACATGTACAAGAAATGGCCAATATTGGCTTCTCAAGTCCTGAGCTGAGATGGTTGTATTACCGATAGTCTGCATGATTGTAACCAGTATCAATCCATAAGTATGTGTGTAAAATGTTAGTCAACTCTGCCACAATTGGAACCTACCAACGCGTGCTGCATAGGTTCGAACCTTATTAGAGGCTATCGATTTTATTACGCTTACGCAAAGACCTGACCTGACCTGGCAAAGACATCAACGAATGCTATACAACTGTAGATCAGACAAAGAAAGATAAAGCGTTCACAAGCTATAAGTTGCTTTAAAATAATTAGTTACTCGGATTATTTATTTCAATCGGTACAGTTATAATACAAAGATTTTGTAGGCGATTTAAAAAAAACCAAAACAACACTTGTAAAATAATTTTACATAATTAATATGCGCGTAAATATTATAACACGCAGTTTCAAACACCAGTATTACATTATATTAAATTACATAATATATTATATTCATACAATGTTGCTATTCGTATCATTAACAAATAAATAATCAAATACAATATGCATATTAATGATCGTCGGATAAATAATATTCCTGTTTCTAGTGATTAGTAGATCATGTGAATAGTTTATGCGTGTTTACCCAACTTATTATTTACATAAATTCTAGAAATATAACTCTCTATGTTCTGTTCAATTTTATGAAGGCCTATATTAATGTTTTTGTATGGTAACGATGGTTTATGTAATTTAATGTTTGTTTACAAATATATTTACATTGTAGGACGATACATAATAATTTCTTTAAAATCGAAATATCAAAAGAAATAAAACTACATAAAAAATGCACTGTTTATTTAACAGTATAATTTTAGAGCAACTAAAAATTGTTTATAGTTAACTTTCGTACGTATCTCTCTCAGTTAGGACAAATCTCTCTCCTAATATCTCTCCTATATTTTTAGGATGACGAAAAATATAACTTTTACATTGAATAGAACCCACAAATAGTCTTAATAATATCACAAATTAAGTATAATGTTATATTAAGGGTCTGCTGTAGTGGCGGACATCTTGGATTTGTATCCCGTAAGAGCAATGTTAAATTTAAAACCATTTATTTCGTTCATTTTGTATCATAAAATTGTTTGCCAGGTCTCATTTTAACCACAGACGCATCCGTTTTGCGTTTCACATTTAAAAAAAATCTCTTTAATTTGTAACGTATTTGACATTTTTTAGTACCAAGTTTGTATTTTTTTCTTTGCAAACTGAGTTTTTTTTTATTATTTATAAAATTCAATTCTATAATTATTTATTTCATTAGTTTGTAAACATTGTCTGCATGATTGTTTGAGCCCATATATAGGTTATTTAAGAATTTACTAAACATTTTTGGAAACATATTTTGTGTATAAAAGGTTTATAAAATTTAGCAAAAAATATTTTCATCTAAAAAATGAGAAATATTTAAATTTTATTAAAATTAACAACCTAGATAACTACACATTTAAATGCTTTTTCAACAAATAAATATTAATATACAGGGTGTATAAAAAAAAACATTTCAAGACTTTAGGAAATGATTTGTCATACAAAAAGGAAGAAAAATGGTCATATAAACATAGGCCCGAAAACGCTTCGTTTTCCAGATATCCGCCATTTTGTTTTTTTGTACAAAATAATTCATGACTTAATGAGTTCAAACGTCTCATGAAGTTTAACCTAACAATATCTCAAGAAAAATAAGCGATTACATCCAATCATGAGTTTCAAAATGGCGGCTGTTTGAAAATTTTAAACCAACATAACTCAAAACCCTTACATTTTAACAAAAAATATCAAGACACCTTTTTTGTAGCCTTTTTGGTTCCTTATTGGATGGCTTAACTGGCAAACAATCTGATGAACGGATGAAGAATATACGTTATGTGTAATAATTGGTTTGTTCAACTCGGCATCCTATAAGAACACAGTAAATACTACGATCAATATTGTATGTACATTTGTTGTCATTATCTTTAACTTAGCTATTATCATTCATCCGATTGTGTTGATAGTTGCACATTCCTATAGGGAATCAAAAGGGCTACAATAAAGTGTCTTCACATTTTTTGTTAAAATGTATAGTTTTCGAGTAATATAGGTTTAAAATTTTCAAACAGTCGCCATTTTGTAACGCATGATTGGATTTAATCGCTTATTTTTCTTGAGATGTAACATTGTTAGGTTAAACTTCATGCCAAGTTTAACTCAATAAGTCAAACCGTTATCTAGATACGAATTATTTTGCACAAAAAAACAAAATGGCGGGTATCTAGAAAACAAAGCTTTTTCGGGCCTATGTTTATATAAACTTTTTTCTTCCTTTTTGTATAAGGAATCATATCCATAAGTCCTGAAAGGTTGTTTTTTATACACCCTATATATACGTAGCTACAATAGTTTCTCTTTTTGTTTCTTTCCTTTTTATTAATTGTTTCATACAAATATATATATTTATATACAGGATGTCACAAAACACCTTACAGGGTCGGATTGCACACACCGAAATAAATGAAAAATGTCAAGTAACGTTTTCTATTCGGCTTAGTTTAGTCGCAATCCGCCATTTGGGTTTTTTTAGAAAAACACACTGTAACTCCAGAAATAGATAGGATATTGAGTTCAAATTTGGTATGTTACGATTTACAAGTGAATCGATTAATGTAAATGTTAAATTAGCTTATATTCAGTTTACGCTTTCTTAAAATATATACATTTTACACTTTAAATATAATTTATGGTTTCGTTAATTTGATTAAAAAAATTCATTAACTTCTTTAATTCATAATTTTTAAATACATAAATGCATAGACATCGCTGGCAGTTTTAAAACATTATGCTGTCAGTTTGATATGTATCTTGTTTATTTGAAATTTTGTTTAAAAGTATACATTTTTCAGAGCAGCTTACGGCTATAACACCTGGTGATAAAGCTTATCCTCTTTGCTTTTGCCGGGAACAAGCGATAAACAATGCGGCGATGTATATTATTGTTATAAACGATGGCAGAAACAATGTGATATAATACTACTGAAGTTGTTGTCTTTTAAAATATATAGCTTACACGATATATAGTATGTATTCCGTATATTTATCGTAATCTATGTACAAAATTGTGAAAAACAGAATCGTAAAACTACAGAGAAAATTTGTAATTTTAAACTGGAAACATCTTAATATTGTTTAGTTTTGAATCGAAATATTGTTACAAAATATACACATATATTAAGCAACTTTTAAGCAAAAAATTTTATTTTTAAATATTAAGCATTTTGTTTTTAGAAAATATCATACTTAGTAATCGGACACAATGGTAAATTATCTTTTAGCGGCAATAACAAGGCAACGACTCGTCATGTTATTGATGTCTCTCTACTCATAAAATATACGAAAACAATATAGTTTCAAAATCCATTTTTTCATCCGATTCACCCAGCACGGTAGCTGCACCTAAATGAAAAGCGGTCGACGTCCCTTGCGGTCCCCGGTCAAACATACAGCAGTTAACATACCAATTTTAGTTCGCCGTGAAAGTGACAGCGCTTTAACATAGGAGGTAAATCTTAATTTATTATTATCGTGAAACTAAGGTTTTTAGTAAGATTTTTTCCAAACAGTGGACTACAACTAAATCTATTAAACATTTCTATTGAATTGTCTTAATCATGTTATATTAAATATGTGTACAAAAATGGAAATCAAATTTAGCTTTCCCCATAAGAAAAAATACGTGTTTTTCATTCTGTTTTTACATACTTCAAAATGTATACATGGATACATTGAAAGCTTCTTACCATTTTATCTTTAAAAAAAAGGTACTGGGCAATATAAACAGAGAGTACAAATCTGGATAAAATTCTTAGTAGCTACGTGTACTTTGTTTTGTTATTGTTGCTTTAGTATTTTATTGTTTGTTACGTTTTACTGTTACAGTCATTCTTTATTAGTGATTTATTTTATCTTAAGTTTATAGTTATTTATTAATTTAAAGTTTTTTTTTGCGCTCCGGTTTATTAGTTAAAAAAAAGTGTATTTCTATTGTTAGTATGTTTTCTTAATTTGTTGTAATTGTATTATATTTAGTGTTTACATGTTAGTATCAATATATTCTCATGGTTCTCTTACGATAGTAATATTTATTAGTTAGATTGAATAATGAACACTAAATATTACCATCTTGTTATTTTGAAATAAAATATATTTTTTTAAATTAAATTTCTGTTCTGAAAAAATCTTGTGTTTGCTTAAACCTTGTTTATTTTATTCAGGCTTCTGTACAAAACTAATCTTATAGGTGTCTGTCTGTGTATATAATCCTTATCTTGTAATTAAGAGGATCCGAAAAAATAACGAAACTGAAATGTTTGTAGGTTTTTATTTCGAAATTTCTTTTCTTTTCTCCTTACTTAAAATGGTAAAATGACATTTAAAATAAAAAACTTTGTGCCATACTTAAGTTTCTCGTCCGTATGTTTTCAAATGTATTTGATTCATATAAAGGTATTGAATAAAGGTGTAATGATCATAGTTTTTTTCTTGGAATGTACCTCCAGTGCTTTTGCTAATATCGATTTCCTCGGTGTTATAACCAATGGTTCCGTACTGCAAACAGTTTTATCAAAACTATATTGATAACAATAACACTTTATATAATTCCTTGTACTGAATTATAATTGTAACCAATAACAATAACCACTCGGGAATAAATTACAAATGTTGGCGTGGACTAGCAAATAGACGTAACGGCTCTAAAACACGTTATAAATTAAAATCCCATTTTCATAGTAATTGAATTAGTATAGTTTTTTGTGCATAAAATATAAGCGCCACTCTTAACACCAAATGTTTTCAAAATTTTACCCACAGAAGTTTCAGAAATAGAAGGGAGATGAGTTTTGATCAACCATTTTGTGAATAGCCTATGTCCGAAAGTACACATTACAAAATTGTAAAAAATATATTTTATGTGTCAGTAAATGGAGGTTTTTAAAAAAAACTCCCCCTTCAATATCGAATAATAATTTTTTTAAAGATTTTATTATTGTAAATTTTAACACAAGGTGGATAAAATTTCTGAAAACGGCCGGATTTTACAGCATTCAACAAAATCGGGGTTGAAAATTTATTTTGAAGGAACTTGGTGGTTTTAAAACTAATTGTGTTCCAACGTCTACAATTTCTAACGGAAACCACTATTAGGCACTTTTTTCATTTTACACATAATTTTAAGTTTTATTTACATTTTTTTAAACGAAACCGGTTTTGCATTTATTGTAATTAAAATCTGGATTGTAAGATTTTTGAAATACTTTCTTGGGTGTAGGAGATGAAACAACAAATAACTCCCACTCAATATATACTTCAAATCACATGTTTTATCAAGTCACGCAACAAATAAAAATAATATAATATTTTAAAGACCTTAATTTTTTTATTGTTTTAAACTTCGAAACTGGCGATTTTTATTAAATGTGTTTTCATAAGAAATTATAAAGTTGTTGAACATATTGGAGTAATGGATGATTAAACATTCAAGACCATGATATTATACAAAATATGGTAAAAGTTGAGATGTCCATATGTTTTATCCACACTGTATGTACGCATTAGTATGCTCGTAAACTTTATCTTAAAATCTTATCCGTTCTTGAGACATTAATTTAACTGTAATAGGGAAATCAATGTACATAGACTATAAAGGTACCCTTTTCTTTTTCAAAGTACACCTTAACAAAAATTCTACTAGTTACCTTTCAAACTTATAAAATATGGCTTGCAACAGTTTCGTTTTCTCGTCTATTTACACTGTATAGAACAAAACAGATATACCAAATTAGATCACAATTCACAACAATAAGTTTTGCTTCCGACTGATTATATACCAATTACACAATCAACCCATAATTCAACATTTTACAACCAACACAAATTCCGTGTGCGGTATAATTGATGAGTATGCTATTGAAACAGCTCTTCAATTTTTCAATTAAATGGCACAACTTATAATTATGTCGTAATCAGTCAGTCTGCTAGAAAATTATTGTGAACAATTGAGACCAATCAGTTGTTATGATTGGTTAAATTCACACATTTGTTAAAGGATGCGTACAGTTGTCGGTTTGTGCTGTAAAAATCAACTATTGGAGTTAAATCATGTATGGAATCGTTTTCAAAATATAGTGCATTATCGGAGTGTGGAAGTAATATTTGTAATACAGTAGTACATCGGCTGGTAGTTTAGATATTCATACTTTTATTTTTTTGAATTCAATAATATTTTCGTTTTTTTATATTATTTTAACTATGATATTAGTGGTAGCAATAATTGTTATTATTGTTTCATTTAACAGTTTAAACTAGTAAAACATTGTGGGAGGGGTTCAGTGTTTTTGGAAAAAACGTTTTTCGGCCACCATGTTGGATAGGGTTGTTAAAATTTTGTAAAAAGTAGTTACCAATCCCCTAAAGATATCCCCAAACTTTCATCTATAGTCTATACTTTTCGTTGTCTAAAAGTTATGGAAGTAGTCCCATACTTTTGGAACACCTGGTATATATATGTGTATTTTCCCTATGCTCACCCAGACCGTTTAATTTCGTCATAGTGATTAATTGGCACAAGAGGGAGATCGGAAAAAAAATATTTCCATTACATACTATTAAGGGTTTAAATGAGGGTAAGTGCCCTAAAACAATACATCATTAATTCCCATGAGAATGGAGCAGCTGAAAATTTTCACAATTACTTCTCACATTATTTACGAAAATCATATAATTTGAGAAATTTATAATTTGAATTAAATTTATAATTAATTTACGTTTTGATAATTTGCGTTTAAGGTTTGAAAATGGGATACCAACTCCTAAAACAACGAATAATTATTATACTTCCCTTGAGCTAGAGCGCCGACACTTAGTACGTTAATTTCATGTTACATAGACAAAGTAAATCCGTCAAATTCGTTTCACTACTTTGTAAAGGGTTAAAACGGGGTAGCTACCCCTATACATTAAAAAATACAAATTCCACTAACGCCCTACAAACTAGACTGTGCTTAAATTTGGTTAGTATTCGTACGTGGTACACAAGAAAGAAACACCAATTGCAATTTGATTTCTTGAAACTAAGGTGTAAAATGGGATAACTGACCTTAAAAACAAATAAAAATCAGTTCACTTGCTAAAGAGCCCTGCTACTTGGTACCCATAACTGTTGGTTATATACAGGAAAGAAATAACTTGCGTTTTTGGGCAAAGAAACTCGTGTTTGAAATCGTTTTTTGAATTGAATGTGATGGTAAGGCTTAGTATTTATCCGTTATTTCTTTCTTCCATATCTGAAAGCGATTCCCCGGGTATATCCTAGTAAGAAGTATAACAGACAAACACTCATTAACATTTTTACATTATTTAAAGATTGCATATAGTTGTAGCAATTTCAGCGGATGACGATACTACCGAAAATCTTTTAAAGAATAACAGTAATTTTGACAAAATGTGTGTCCAGTTTATTACTATTATTTATTTCAATAAAACGTCAACATCCAAAGTAAACTTTTTATTTCAATGTACACTGTTAGGCCATAGTGTAAATTTACATAAAATGTTTTTTGTTATAACAATGCAAAAAGATCTCTAGTACAACTTTACACCTTAGAGAATGCAAAGAAACGCTAAGACGTCAGCGGGCGCCTTCTTTATGGATGCAAAATATAAAAACGACAGCACGGCGTCGAGGGATTCGGTAAACATTTCCAGCTGTTGAAAAAATATGTCTCAACATTAGTATGCTGCTCTTCCCGACAGTTTTACTTTTATTTACCCCGTTTTTACGACAAAATAAAATATACTTCGAGATGCCTAGAAACGTAATGATAGATCGAATCGCTCAATCTGAGTAATTCGGTCGACTATCGTTTTAAGTCGGGAAGATGGAATGGTTTTTGTAAAATGGAAATCATGTTCGGAAACTGATTATATTAAAGTTCGGAATTCAGAAACCAATATTTTACAGGGATTGTATAAAAGTTCGTTATTACGAAACAATGTTTTTCTACAGAGTTTTTGTATAAGAGCAGTTAAAATATTACAACAATATTGAAATCAATATTAATTATTCATTCGTAGTTGTTTGAGCTTCAATTTAACAAAATTATTTTTAAATATCACTTTATTTTAAGTGCAGCACTTATTTCGTAATTATATTGTCGACTGTAAAAATATACAAATAAACCTCCAAAACATATGTATCAAATGTTTAAATTCTTTACTTTGTGCCACATTAGATAGGCTATTGAAAAAGGGGAGAAGCATGTAGCGCATAAAAACCGAAAGCAAGTACCTAGATTCGAACCTACACAATATCGAGGTCCCATTAGCCTCTAGGTCACTTTGCTTCCTACACGCACTTACTATAACAATATACTAATAATATATTAAGATTATGTAAAGTAAAGGCGACACCTAATGTCGTCTCTGCGCTCAATTCTGCCCCCTACAGTTTCTCTATTGCTATTTGTTCAGACTGTAGCTCGGAGTATAATACAACCTATGTTGCAATAATATTCTGCAACAACGGTCTTTATTAACGCGTGTAAAATATTTTAACTATTATTAGCTAATTTCCATAGGAAAAATGTGCTACTGCAGTGGCCCTTATGTCCCAAGGTCGGGAGTAGCAAATGAGCACCGATCATGGTCCCCAGAACACGTTTTGGGGTGTCATTAAAAATCATATATGTATATATGTGTTCGCACTCTAGCGGCCGCATTTTACGTCCGATTTGGTTCAAATTTGGTACACATGTTGGTTGTCTACGTCGCTTGAACGAGTTCGTTAGCCAAAAACATCCAACAATCGGAACCACGTTTTTTGACAGGAATTAACTATTTGTTTTATTTTTCCTACGAAATTTTTTTTACAAATATAAATGTAGGATGTTATTCTGCACATTTTGTTTTTTACGCGACCTTATAGCTCGCTTGGTTCCCCCAAAATCGATCAAAACGTAAAATACCATAGAAGTACCCGGTTCAAAGCCATGTGGTGGATCCTACCGTGGGGTTGGAGTGCGAAACACGCAATGCATTGTGTATTGAATATACTCCCAATAAGGGGATTGGCGTGCGAATCACGCAATGCTTTGTTTATTGAAGATACTCCCAAAATGCGGAATGGCGTGCGAAGCACGCAATGCATTGTGTATTGAAGATA
>JAGFPH010000232.1:41011-65118 GCA_018207615.1 Philaenus spumarius | reverse complement strand
TTTTTTCATTTTTTGGAATTTTTAATTTTTAAGGGTAATTTACCTCTAAAAACCCATAAAAAACGACAAAAATGCAAATTTCTCAAAAACGGCTCTAACGATTTTGATCAAATTTTCAGTATTTATAGTGCTTAAGATGCCAAACAAAATGACACCACCCGCTTTTATCAAAACTTCGGCGTTTTATAATTATGGGGAAATGTTTAAAAATAAACAAGTTTATGTTGTCAATCTAGCATCGCGGCGGCGGCCGCACGGGGTAGCACCATGGTAGCGATCACGGCCAGTAATTCAAAGGTCGCGCGATCGAATCCCGCCTAGGACAATAATTTTTTTATACGATTGACGTAGGTAGAATATTATTTTTTTGTTTTGTTCTAAAAAGTAATAATTAAAATGATTGAAAACAATATTATTTTGACTACAGTAAGTTGGGAGAAAGTTTGTGTCAGTTAACTGATACCGTTTATTGTACATAAAATCGAAACAACGTGATTTTATGGAATGGAACCGAGGTGGACCATCACAGGAACGATAACATTTTAGTGAGGTATGGTTCTGAAATTTTGTTATTGAAAACGAGATTCGAACCTTGTGTTTTCCTAATTGTTTTCGGGCGACAATGATCGTAAACATTTTAACGGAGCAGCGATGTACAACATACAGTTCAAAATTCGTCACAAGTTTTGGGTGCTAAAAAGTTCTGAATTTTCCCAAATCACTAACCAGGAGATGAATTTTTTTTAAAGACTTCTGGAAGTGCAATGATTTAAGAATGAAACTATTTCACAGAGAAAGACTTACAAATTACATTTTTTCATTTTAAAGTGAAGAATAATGGTAAAACCGCAGGTAATCTTAGTTCTGGTATAGGCCTACTATTTTGCAATAGGCCTATTATAACAATTAAAGTAAAGTTTAATTTAAAAATTTAGTTAGGCCTAAATGAAATTTTCATTTTTTTTTTATATATAAAACAGCATAACCTTATTTGTATTTTGTGCGAGATATACCTTTATTTAAATTGTATTATTTTTTTAGATGTTATTATTTGGAATAAAAATATACCTATTAATATTTTTATTTAAGAACGTAATATTTTATTTCTTTTTGTGTGATAAACGGCATAGTACATTGAACATTTATGTATTATTTAATAGTAATAGTAACCAATAAAATAAATATACGTTCACTTAAGCTGTAATAATAACAACAACAATAACTTAAAATCATAGAAATTAAAGACTTATATTTCTATCGATATGTTTAAAATTGTATTTATATTTTGCAACCTAATGTAGTTTTACCTATATTTGTTAAACTGAAAATGTATGGGAATTTAAAAAATCATTTCATAAATTATATTGGGAACACATACATTTTAACTTCAACACCAAAATGGCTGCCAAATGTTTACCAATGTTATTACTGTACTTCGAAGTATTTACTAGTTCGCCGACACTAATACGAGTTAAAGAATGTATATTTGGTACTTAAGTACCGTATATTTTAATGGAACATACGTTTTAAGTATTTTAAACTTTTTAAATGAAATCTGATATATTTCAACTTGTTCGGATATTGTTAAGATAAATATATTTTATGTATTTTTCCTGCAGCTTTCTACGAATGAACTTCAGCAAAAGTCACGTCTAGCAATACGGTAAAGAACTTGATTTTTAAACATTAAATAACGGATCCAACGTACAGTTCTTGAATAAAATAGTATATTATCTTTCCACCAGTAGTTATTTGTTCGTTCAAAATTTCAACAAACTATATTTAAAATAATTACTACTTATGAATGAAACTTTGATTAGAGGTTATAATTTTATAAAATATATACTGAAAAATTATTTTCAATAGGCTATAAGTCAATTTGTTATACATTGCACTGTATAGGTAACAAACCCAAATATTGTCCACCCTGGTTAATAAATATTGGAAAGTATTTTTGATTTCAAATTTAATTGTTTTATTTGGAGTGACATAATGTTAAATTAAGGTAAAAATTTGATTGTACAATTTCACAAAAACTACAATATATTTGTTATTTGAGCTGTTTCGACGCTAAACATCATCATACAACGGCGATTTGAGTTATTTGATGATTTTAACAGTGAATGAAACAGCTACAACAAATAAATTGTAATTATTGTGAAATTTTCGTGCAAGTTTTAATGTTTATCTTAAAATTTTCTTATTTGCTAATTAGATCGCTCAAAGTTTTAAAAATTAGTTTGAAATTTTGTCTTTTAATATGTTTAAAACATTGGTATTTGTTTACTTTAACTTGTCAATCAAAACTACCATAAACACACAAACCTGAACTTTTTTCTTAATAAATATAGTATTTATACACTTCACTGATGCCGGGAAACCAATATTTAACCATCTTCAACACGTACAACATTAAAAACTTTCAAATAAAAAGTTCCTTATGGAGAATTACATTGTAAAGTGCCGACATGTTTTTCTTACCGTCCTGACAGCGTTGCCGGATTGTTCTTGTTCTTGTTTGTGTAGAAACGAACAGTTTAGGCAACTCATTCTAATTATAAATAGTGTGATAATACGACGAAATATTATAATTATTTAAATATTATAATCATACTGTTATCGGCAAAATACTGTGACTAAACAGTTTAGGTAAGTCCTCTAGTTTTTTTTTTATTCTAATTATATAAAGTGATAATACGACGAAATATTATTTCTCAAATGAGGCAACCTTTACTATCTAGTTACCTTGATTTATACACACCTTAATTAGTACAATAACTTATTGTTCGATTTGGCAACGTTGATTAATTTCCATTTTAAATACGCAGTTAAACGGTACTTTCTATTGTTTGATGCATTTTTTTACGTAATTATGTTTGTTACATTATTTTCACATTTTCTTGCTTCGTGGATACTTTTGGGGTTCATATTGTTTAGTTTATTTAATTCTTACATGTTTGGTGTATGTGAAGTGATTTATTTTGTTATAATTACGTCAAATATCGCGGAAAAGTCGAAACTTAACCTATACAATTTCAAGTTTTATTTCTTTCATAACTCCTACAAATATTATTTCCCGGGAAAATTTTTGTTGTTTCTACAATCAGTTAGATGTGTTCTTTCATGTTATATCAAATTCCCTTAGAAATCGTTTGACAAGGTAAACTACATTTTTACCCAATTTGTTATACATTGCACTGTATAGGTAACAAACCCAAATATTTTCCACCCTGGTTAATAAATATTGGAAAGTATTTTTGATTTCAAATTTAATTGTTTTATTTGGAGTAACATAATGTTAAATTAAGGTAAAAATTAAAATGTACAATTTCACAAAAACTACAATATATTTGTTATTAGAGCTGTTTCGACGCTAAACATCATCATACAACGGCGATTTGAGTTATTTGATGATTTTAACAGTGAATGAAACAGCTGCAACAAATAAATTGTAGTTTTTGCGCAATTTTCGTGAAAGTTTTAATGTTTATCTTAAAATTTTCTTATTTGCTAATTAGATCGCTCAAAGTTTTAAAAATTAGTTCGAAATGTTTTCTTTTAATATGTTTAAAACATTAAAGATAATTTTCAATTGCTAGGCCTATACCAAGTATAGTAATATTATTTCTTATACTAACACAACTGCGTTGATCCATCACAGGAGTTTAAAATAAATTTACCAAATAGAGTAAAACCCTTAGTTTGTAATTTAATACAAATAATATACTTATAAAAATATATTATTACAAATAGTTCTTGAAGAAGCAAGTGCCACTAAAGCTCAACTTTAAATTTATTAACGTAAATCATAAATGCGCAATATTGTGAAAAGAAAAAATTCTGTAGTAACTTAATTAAAAAATAGATTGATAACAATATCATTGTAAAGTCTCATAACTAGTTTTACTAAAATAAACTACTGTAGGCTACTTCATAAATAAAGACGCAGTGGGATTTTGTATTGTATGAAATTAAAGATACTTTTTTTACTACAAGTCTTATTTTATGTAAACATTCTGTAGTAGGTAGGCCTACAATACTCATTTTTACGCTCGTTATATGAGAGCGAAAAATAAGCTGCATTTACTCTAATACTATATTTATTACCTTTGTTTTTAATTCTCATGACAATATGTTAATATTTTTTTAAGGCGAACCCCCTGAATGGTTATTATTCCCTCAATATTTCAATATATTAAAGCAGTCAAACTGGAATGAATTGAAGATTTTTTATAAGTATCTAATATACTCTCAAATAAAAATCTGAAAAACTCATATTTTCTGTAAAAATACTCGGGTGAATCTGAAATTATTCATGAGGTACAAACTAAAATCACACGTAAAGATTAAATGTTTCTGAAATATAAAACATATGTTTTCGCGTTATATTTTTATTTCTACAACGCATATTTGAGTACGAGTTTGTTATACCGAGACGTAATATTCAAATAAATATAATTGATTCATTTCATCGCATCAACAAAATGTAATTAACTTAGTTTTATCTAAATTCATCTACAAATGTCTATAATTTTTATTTCTGGTTTAAAAAATATTATTTTAATAATACACTTTAAGATAAATCACGGATTTAAATTTGTATACATAGAAAATATCAACAATTGTAAATGACTAAACAAAACTTTTCCATATACAATATCTGTAGCGTTTGGAATATATAAGATTATATTTGAGAAAGGTATTGGTATTGGAAAATATATTGGCAGTATATTCATGTGGGAATTTATGGCGGTGTGGCCTAAAGCACTCGATTGAGAAAATCCCAAGGGATATTATTTTCAGAGGATTTAATGTAATATTTTTATTTTTCAATTCGCTGGGAATTTTAAGTCGGTAGGCCGTTGAATATACTTTAGTAAATGGTTGTGCAATATAATATTAAATCATACATTTTAAGAAAATTTTATATTCTTAAAAGTAATCAAAGTAGCAAAATGCTGTATACATTCCTTAATTTATTAAACAGTATTTACACACACAATTTTATGAAAATATACAAACCCAAAAATAGATTATAAAAATGTTGTTAATTTAAATTATCGGCTAACGTACTCATCAACATTTTACATAGGAAATGTCGTTAAATCCTTAAAACACTCAATTATATATATGCGCGGATAATGTATTTACCTTGTACGGAGTGATATCCTAATATAAGAAGCAACATCACCAACACAGCAGTAGGGTAGGTGCCCATTTTGTAGAAAGGGTAGATTGAAGTCCTCTAGGGAAATGCCTTATAAATAAACAACACAAAAATCACTAATTACTATTACGATACGATACACTATCTCAATATAAAGTGAACTCACTACGCGAAATATATCCTGAACACTAACTTCCACCAGAACGTCCCACCGTTAAGTTTGACAAGAAAAACAACAATACTTTGTATTTATAAACTGTATCAAGTCAAAACTATAATATAAGAAGGTCCGATAGAATTGTTTTGTCGCTTATAGAAACGATAAATTATTCAAACCCTGGAAGAAACGATCGTTCAAGATAACCGGTCGTCAACAACGTAGTACGACAACATCAGTCACTGACAGTCGGTACAATACTGAAGTCTGAAGCGTAGACGCGCGCGGGCCTTACCAGTTGATGATTAAGCGCGCATGCGCTCTGAGAGAAGCTCTACAGGCCCATCAACCTGTCGAATATATTACCTACTCCACTCGTTTCTTTCGTCTACTTTAATTCACTCTTTATTTGTACGGCTGCTGTCAAAAGTGACGTTAATGATTTCTGTTAAATCTACAAGGATCGAAAGATATTAAGTTTAACTGCTGACTAAAATCGCACAGCCTAGATTTTTCTTCTTGTATTTATTGGTAAATTTTGAGAGTATTTTTACGTGTAATTTTTGTAGAGAGTAAATGATAGTTTTAGTAACTAAAACTAAATTGGCAGTACTAGTGATTTTCAAAAGTCATATAGAAGTACCAAATTATACTTCTTACAGGGTGTTTTGTAAGTTAGATGTCAAACTTTGGAAACACAAGCAAAAGAATGTTTTTTAAATGCATACACAAATTTATATTTCGATAACTGTATAACCGTTTGTGTTGAAACTTGACAAGGTACTTTAGTAATGTAACGGCCTAATTTGAGTAGAACAACAAAAGTCATCCAATAATCCAGTTCAAAATGGAGGCCATTTAAAACGTTTAAATAGAGATAACCTATAAAACGGTAAAGATTTATAGTAAACTTCAAAAGATCAATATTCTAGCTAGTTTCATTTGCAATCGAAGTATGTAACTGCCAAAACAATCGTACCGAGGGTAACAATAAACTGCGTCCGTTATTAAACGAAAATAAGTTAGGCGGTTACTTACGGGACATGTAGGCCTATAATTGTTTCTCGTTAACCTTATACTATGGATCAGGTTTCAAATATGATTTTAGCGTTTGTTGCAAATTTAAAGAGAAAAATATAAAATGAACAGATTGTAAACTTTTTAGTTTTCGAATGTTTTTTGTATAGTATGTATCGTGTTCTCGATAACTGCAATAATGCGTTTTTACATCCTGGGTCAAATTTTTTACATCTTTGAGAACATTTATAAAATAGCAATAATGTGTGTATATTTATGTTTGAAGTGTAACTTAGTTACTTAGTTAGTGGATGATTTTAGTAATCAGCTGTTTTCTTTTATAACTAAATTAATGTGTATGCATCTAGCTATTTTGTTTTATATGTAGGCCTACAGGGTGTTTACAAACTCCCTAGAAAAATTTTGTACATTTATTCCTTAGGTCAAGACAATTAAAAAAGTCATATACATAAATATGGGTCTGAAAAGCCTAGTTTTCTGTCTGTCCGTCTGTTTGTGTTTTTTACAAATTATTTTATAACTTGAGTACTATTTTAGATATAAACTTCAAATTTGGCACGAACGAGTACCTTGGTAGGTCAAACAAGTGCATAAAATTTCGTTACGATATCTTAAAAAGTTTCAAGATGGCGGCCATTTAAAATCTTTGATGTTAAATTTCACGAAAACCGTAATGTTAATAAAAAAAATTTACCAGTAATAAAAAATGTAGAATTTTAAGACGAACAAAATCATACTTTATTTGCTACAATCGGATAGTAAATAACTGAGTAATGAGACATTTATCTAATTATGTAACAACTGTACACGGCAAATTGTTCTTTAGTGCAATTTTTTTACGATATTTATTTCAGTAAGTTTCTGTGTTCATTCGTGGCACACTCTGTATATTTTAATAGTGCTTTAATTCTTTGTTTACCTACATACTGACGACTAGTATGGGATAAAACTTAACAATGCCACAAGTTCTATTTACAAGTTGTATCAAGTTATATTAAAAGTGTACACAATTGTTATATATTATTATTGTAAATACAGAGCTAGACTTTGTATTCTAATATTTAACTACATGTATATGTTTTTATAATACTAAAAATGCTGACTCACAAATGCACATATACACATATACAAAATGCACGGATACGACATTCACAATGCAAAACGAATCAATTTAAAATGGTACTTACATACCTAGGAATTATTTAATTATTATGTGGTAAACGTTATACTAATTTTCTGGCCCACGTTTATTTCCCAGTTACAATGTTGAGATCATTAATGCGTTATTGAATCTTCGAACCAAATAACATGATTTATTGGTAACAATGCGATGCATAACTCAATTACCTTTAAATGATATTACGTACACTCGAATGGTTGCAATATGTAAAATAATTATTCAGTTCATGGTACATGACCAACATTGTTACCGCTCGAGTTATCAGTTTACAGTAGTACATAAATCACGTTCAGGCGTACCTGTCAGTCACTGAAACAGTGCTCAAACTATTAAAAAAAAACTACGTGCGTCCTAAACAGTTTCTTCAGTTTTAGAATACTTTTTGAACATTTTTCCGATATGCTTCTGTAGTAAAAGTTTGTAAGAAACTGTCGACAAAATTGCATCACTCATTACAGTGATGACAAGTCTGTTCTTCCGAGAGTCAAAACCTGCGAAATCCTTAGTTTTACTTTGAGAATGAAATGCAAAGATCGCGCTATAGATTCTGTACGCCAGACGACCAAGACCTTTATCAAACTGTTATTATTTCAAAGAACTAACACTTTACATACTCAATGTATTCAATGAACTACCGAATTAACAAAACAAAAGACGACCTAGTAATACAAAAACATATATTGTATTAGGGCCTATTCTACACATCTTTCCAAACATGATTTGATATGTATACATCTATATACAGGGTATCCCCGAACTCTCTGGATCCCTTTTGTGGATATGTTGCTGGGATCCAGACAAACATATTTCACAATATAAACATGGGTCTACGGTGCTTACTTTTTTGTCTGTCTGTCTGTGTGTATTTTTTACAAAATACTTAAAAATTTTGGAAGCAGAAAAGATATTGAACTCAAACTTTGTATACCTATTTGTTGCAAAACCTTTTATCACTGTAAGAAAAATTTGAACATTATTTTAAATATTTTAAAAATGGCGAGCGTTTACAATGTTTAATATAAAATATCTCAAAAACCGCTAACTTTACAAACAATTTACAAGAGACAAAAAAGTTAAAAGTTTTAATGGCAAGACCAACGATTTTTTTATTTTGTCTGTAGCTCAAAGGATAACAGATATATTGACCAAAAAAAGGAAAATGTATTTCTTGGTAGTAGTCAACAATATCCAGAATTACTCTAGCAACAAAACATTTTTAAGTTATTATAAGCTAAACTAATAAGTTATTTGCATAATATTTCGATAACTTTCTGAGCTGATTCCACTAGCAAAAAATAATAAAAATGTTCATACATTCATAGGCCTGGAAATGCTTCGTTAGAGAGAGCTGGCGAAAGATTTCACCCGTGTTTCAGATTACTGGCAGATCTCAAATCTTTAAAATTACTGAATTATAAAATATCCACCTTTTAAGTACAAATGTAACTGTAGCTTAATTAAGAAAATCGGATGAGAAATAACAACAATGTGACCATGTTTACAAATAAAACTATTAGCTCTTTATTAAGACCGAATTTTGCGTTTTGGGTCCAATATCACAACAATTACGGCAGTTACAGAACTGGGACCTATTTTATTAAATTTATCTGCTCACTTTACGTGAATTAAATTAAATTTTACACGTTAATTAACGCCCTACTTATTTGAATATTGATTCGTTTCTGTAAGTAATCTGAAACATGGGCGAAATCGATTTTCTTAATTAAGCTACAGTTACATTTGTACTTAAAAGGTGGATATTTTATAATTCAGTAATTTTAAAGATTTGAGATCTGCGAGTAATCTGAAACTCGGGTGAAATCTTTCGCCAGCTCTCTCTAACGAAGCATTTCCAGACCTATGAATGTATGAACATTTTAATTATTTTTTGCTAGTTTAATCAGCTCAGAAAGTGGTCGAAACATTATGAAAATAACTTATTAGTTTAGCTCACAATAACATTAAAATATTTTGTTTCTAGAGTAATTCTGGGTAATTCTAATTTTGTATACAGTGATAAAAGGTTACGCAACAAATAGGTATACAAAGTTTGAGCTCAATATCTTTTCTACTTCCAAAAATTTTAAGTATTTTGTAAAAAACACATATAGACAGACAGACGAAAAAATAAGCACACATGTTTATATTGTGAAATATGTTTGTCTGGATCCCAATAACATATCCACAAAAGTGGTCCAGAGAGTTCGGGGACACCCTGTATATTTGTCAAACATCTGCACTAGAAAAACAAATTATATATACTTTGTCGGTTGTGTTTTTTATTTCTTATTCGATCGACAGTTTATCCTCAGCATAAACTCTGTCCCAAAGGAGAGTTATTATGGTTCAAATAACAAAAAAGCAATAATGACACATGTACTCATAAACGGTCGCTCATAAACTGCCATATATTAGAAATAGGCTAAAACATATTTTTTAGAACCTATAAAATAAAAATTTGCTAAAATAAATACCTGCACTGACGAATTTAACCAAAATGTGTACTTCAACAACATTATCTGGAGTGCCTGAAAACAACTTTTTGGATAAAAGCATTGCAAATTGGAGTGTTAGATGCTATCATTACATTCAACTGTGGTGCGCTTGGTAAGGTGCAAATGTAACAGAAACTATGTGGGAATGCTGAACGTAACTATGTAATAGGCCTAAAACAATTTGACTTTAAAAGAGATTTAGGTGCCAACAAAGCGGCTTTGGAATGTCCGAAGAAAAAAGAAAACATCAAAAATGTAAAAACAAAGAAATTTATCTGCTTTATGTTTGCTAAAAACTCTTTATCTAGTGTAAAAAAACATGTTTTTATATAAAACAAAACCTATTCGGTAAAAAATTTGGTAAAAATTATTTTATTTTAAAATTTTCTTTAAAATGTTATTGTTAAAAAATATCTTTAAAAAAATGTGTACTAAATTTCAGATCTCTAACATCATTAGTTTCTTTGTGGTAGCAAAATGTTTTGTTTTTAAAATGGGCAATATATCTCTAATACAAAGTTCCCTTCATCAATGGAGGGAATAGATTGTACACACGTGGTGCCGGCCAGTGAAAGAAGGCTCCCAAACAAAGTATTACTGTACACCGCATGAATATCTATACTATAGTCACTCGTGAACCAATCCCGCTTCGCTTAGCTAACAGCACCCTAAAAACGTTTACAACACCATGATTTCGGAAATATTTGTACGGGTTCAAAATGGAAACCCTTTTTAACCCTAAAACACTTTTCATTGGAAGTATTTTAGTTACAGGACTTTTGTTTTAGGTTTGGTATTTTGAAATGCCATTGTGTGACCACGTAGAGCTACGTTTAAAAAAAGAGTGCATTTATATTTTTTCACAAAAGCTTGAGTCTGCCGTAGTTGTTCAGCACAATATTTGAGCACCACTAGCAACAATTTGAGCTACAGTACGTTTCGGAAATATAATGGAGGGGGTTAGTTTCTAGAATATCTTGAAAACTATATATAAAAAATCTAAATAAAAAATAGTTCTGATGGTTAAATTTGTTGTGAAACAATACCCGGCAAGAAATGATTATGAAATATAAATACCCCCCCACCCTTTATATTCATAGAAATAACTGCTAAGCAACATTACAATTTGGTTTCGACAATGATGTAATGAAGAATTGGAATGTTTTTGTCTAGAACAATCCAACTTGGATACATTTTACTGTTATTTGAACAAGGAAAACATGGCTAATACTTGCGTTATCAAAAGAGTATTTTATACACTACGATAGAATAGTTTCGTTGTGGTTAAAAGCGCTCGTTCATATCTCCAACACAGTGCTGGTGTTTAATTTATCGCCGCTAAACTAAGTCTTAATTATTCGAACTGGCTTAGTAAAGATGTCAAGAAAAAAGAAAAACAATTATAAATTCAAATGTAAATAATATCACCTTGAATAATCAAAATACACATTTTGTTATTTAAAAAAATAAATAAGATATTACACATTAATATAGAATCAAAGTACAGTAAGTTATTGACATTCAAGATTACCTCGTGATAATGTTAATCTTATCGCTATCAAGAGCTTGGACATTGCAAAGCCTAGTTAGACCTGTGTAGATTACCGATTGTGATAAGCCGAACAAAGAACTTCGCTGACCTATTGGACAGGTGATTTATGTACGAATGTTAAATTTGCCTTATTTTAAACACGAACATTATTTTCCAAAATAAATTCGTTTTTTTAATGGATTATGGATCAAGCAAATTTGGAAAACTTGGATTATGTTTAACAAAATAATATCATTCCGATTAATTTAAGAAAACATTTAAGTGAAATACTGTACACAATTAGTCTTAAACAAATAAAATAAATAAAAGAGCACTGTGGCGACAAAATCACACTGATATAAAAACCCGAACCACAAAACAAGGAGTAAAAACTATAACTAAACAACTAAATTGTAAGTTAAGTTTAATACCTTACCCTTATGTACATTTCGATAACATGGTCATCATCCTGATAGGGTTTTAACACTACTAAAAAAAAAAATGTTTTAACTTTTTTTTTTTAGTAGTGTTAAAACCCTATCAGGATGATGACCATGTCATCGAAATGTAACTTACATAAGGGTAAGGTATTAAACTTAACTTACAATTTAGTTGTTTAGTTATAGTTTTTGCTCCTTGTTTTGTGGTTCGGGTTTTTATTTAAATCAGCACAATTAGTCTTAACCATATTAATCTATAATATCACGTCATGAGGAAAATTTTAAACGAGTCCCGATTGATTTGAAACATTTTCGACTTTCTCAAAATACAATTGAAATTGTTAACGGATTTAACGGATGTTAGGGTATTGATGAAATTTTTGAGTACATACATTCATTAGAATGGATCTCCTGGAGGAAAGATCTTCTTTTTTGAAGAGAAGTCGAACGATCAAGTTTTTAGGGCGTTTCGAGAGAAGGCCACAGGAGCTCTGTAATGTTGTATTTATAAGTTATTTATACATTTTAGTAATGCTTTGTTAAAAGTGTTAAAGATTTAAACTCGCTCAACCGAGTTCTTATTTTACTACATAGAATCACTAGTACCCTATTATTTTACATAAAGATGCTTTTTAAAAAAATATAGTTATTTTTTATTGTGTTATGTGATCTATTCTCAAAACAGATCAGCTGCACCTATTGAGATGATTTATGTCCCTCGCAGTCGCGATTCGAACAAACATTACAGTTAGAACATATTACATTCACATATATTGTAGTTGCTGTACACACATTAAAACGTTTTCTTGGACTTTTACCTTCCCCTAGAATCTTATTCCAATGCTGTGAAATAGTTTTGTTATATTCATTCGAATACTATTTAGTTGTATTGTTTGTGATTTTTTGTTCTGCAGCCCGTTATACGCGCAGCGGGGATACCCCGCTTTACAGTTAATTCAGTAATACCATTGTATTTGGATAACCTACAAATAACTCCGATCCAATGCACTATTTCAATCCACTGGAAATTCGACGATAGTGGCGCGATCTATGGGGGAAACGACGGAAGCGATGCGTAGCACCAATGAATACAGAATACTATAAGAAGCACAGGCTCCATGTTAAAAATTCTACTCAAAAAATATTTAAGCGACCCACCACCGGGCAGCGCTGAAGTCGCCAAATCTATTGAAACCTGCAACTATTACTTCAAGAAACATCCACTAGAGAGTAGCCCAGTCGTATGAGACAGCCTCCCCCCCTCCTCGTCTGCGTCAACCCTACAATTTGACTTCGTCCGTCTTGTAACTTTAACTTTTTACATCCTTTATAAAACTGTCTTGACAATTATTGTGCAATAGCATAACCAACAACGCTACTGAGGCGCTTCTTAAAACTGTGCGTGTCCCAGATACAAACGTTATAACCTAACACACACTATACCAAATTTATTGACAACAAAATATTATTTTAGTTCTTGTTACAATAACTTAGCCTCTAGATGTTCAAATAAATCACTATTTATGACACTTAATCTTTAATTTATTTACACGTACAAGACACCTGAACATTGCACATGAAATTTTATTTTAACTAGTGGTAAAACGACCAATAACGCGTTGGCTTTTAAAAATTGTTTTAAATTACATAATAAATCCTATACTACAAACATTAAATACATGTCAAAAGTATTATAAGTAGTGTTGTACATTTTAAGACAATTGTATATAATATAATAATGGCTTTTTTTTCTTTTGATACTATGATCAAAATAAATATGATATTTATATTATATCTGAAATTTATTAAACAATAGTAGATATCATATTTTATTTTGATCACAGTATCAAAAAAAACCCCTACATGGAATTTACCTAAACTGGGCGATCAGTTGTTAGTTGTATGTTCGGTCCTACATACTGTAAAGGTAAACTCCTGATAGATTTGTTTCTTTTAATTATTAGATTACTTTATTTTATTTGCAGTTGCATTATTACTTTCATTTGACTATTTTTCTATTGTCAAACCGTTGACAACTCACTAACAAAACGCCAAACACCGCCGGGCCAAATACTAAACACACACTCAACGATAACATAATGTGGCTATTTTACTTTAATCGCTTCAGCGGGCCTACAATAACCTTTCAGATCAACAATCAAACGAAAATAGTTCATTTCTCTTAGTATGACATCAGTTAGAAAGTGGGGGGGGGGGGGATAGTATATAATTACCAAAAAGGGTAACATTTATTTATTCCCATGAGTAACATGGGATAACACAATGTCCATAGGTTTACATAAGACCGTGTATGCAGGTTTGTTGCTTCGGGGTATTTTATGTGAATTAATAGACCATTTATAAATGAAAATATATACTAAGATTTATCAATACAGTATATACGTTCACAAATAAGCAAGATATAAAATTTTACCAATTCTCCATAAGAATAACATCGGGGCTGAGTTTGCAAGTTTGGTGCTACGATAAAACACAATAAGAATAAGTATATACCGTAATAATTAAGTAATAAATTAGTAAATAATTTGAAATAAGAATAGTTGTTTGCTTTGTTTTCAAAAACAACATTTACTTTTTTACTCAGCTGTTATATTGAATTCGGTTGCAAAGTGGGAACACATGGCATTATAAATTAAATAGTCAAACAAGATTAAAAATGGGCAAAAAGTAGTTTTTTTGCCAATTGTAAACTTATAACTTACGACTGGGTAAATTCAGGATTATGTACTTTTTTCATGAATTTGTCTATGAAATTGTAATTGAAAATTCGCTGAGTTTACAGGTCTGTTGCGACGGAGAAAAATACTTATTGATATTTGGTCAGAGATAAAAAAAGACGCCAAAATCTTCAATTAAAACATACGCTTCTTATGATTTAAAGAGAAAATTATCAAACGATGTAATTGTCTTTTTGTAAACTGATCTTAACCTCTAAAAAAGATTAGTCTCGGTGATCTTACATCTCCTTATCTTTCACAGGAAATCTAAAGAAATGTAAATCCGGATTTCTTACACTACTATTAGGACACTGCAAATAATGACACTTAATTCCGCTTGACATAATCACTTTAAAAACAAAATACTAATAATAACTTAATTTAATTGAATTACTTATTTTAAACTATATTAACAGGGAAACACATAGCTGGTGTCAAACGACAAGTAACTAGGAAACAGTTTAAGAAAGGGACAGTTGTTGACAGGGGTAGTGAGTGAAAGTTGCAAATGTTTGTTTTGCGTGGAGGAAGTGAGAGAAAAATATTTTTTGTACAGTCCGGATCAAAAGGATCTGGTACAGTCAATCTTTGCTGCTAGCGCTCCTGTTGGTGAGTCGCCCAACTATTGTCTTCCAGTCGCTGAAAAGCGTAGACTTTTTCCCTATACCCCTGTGCTTCTTATTGTATTCTGTATTCATTGGTAGCACCAATGCTACCAATGATTTCTCCCTAGCACTACCTCGCGGCGCGATCATGCAATATTTTCCCGACAACCTTATTTTCGCCACACTGCCGCCGTACGCATGCATGATATATTTTATTATTCGTGATCTATGGTAATACTGCTAAATGTGGGGTATTGTTAAAGTAAAACTCTAGGACATCTTCCTTCTTCCCACCACGCACAACTCAAAGCCGGTTTTAGTTGTTCTTGAGAGGTTAGTGAGCTCAAGTCAACACTTTTAATTTTGTCAACGGGATAACCCCGCCTAAGCGTGTATCGGCGTAGTTTATTTTATTTTTAATAATTTTACTGTACATTTTAGTGATGAATATATCTTGTAGTGTACAGTATTAGTTTTATTTTCAAAATAAATTTTATTTTCTTAGTACTTGTAGAGTGTGTCAATAAAAAAAAAACTCTACAGCTAAAATCAAAATGCTAAGTTGGTGAGGGATTACCCGCCTACGCGAATGATCATGTTACAACACGTAGTGGTCTGCCAATGGGAATTGAGGCAATGTTGAATAAATGATTTCATTTGCTTCACTTAATAAAAACGAAAAAGCTTTTTGCACAAGAAGCTTCACAAGACTCCAAAGATTGTAACAACAAATAGTATATTTAATAACAAAGCAAAATAGTTCATACAAGTAGAAAACCCGTGATATGAGGTAATCCCCGCTATGTTTGTAACCAAGTTACTTTTTCTGCGCGTGTGACGGAGTGTTTAGAAAAAATTCTGAGATCATTTTGTGTTTTAGTTATAATGTATTTTCTTTGTTTATGTTTGTCTTCTTGTCCAATATTTATATATAAGGGAACTCTGTAACAAGACCGTTTGACGAATCTGGACTGAAATTGGATCAATTAATTATTACTAGTATCTCCTGTGGACGAAATTCAACCAATTTTGATTGTACAGTAATTAATGAACGAAATTCCACTTGTTTTTCACGTAATTTATTATAATTTATTTATTATAATTTATTATAATTAATTGCAAATTCTTAATTCGTATCTTGGCGATAAGAGGAAAAGAGTGGGAAGAGGCAAAGAGGAAGCTTGATGGAATAATTATAGATATTTGATGAACATATGCACTTCCTTAGCAGTAAACAATTCAAATATCAACGGTAGGATAATTTAATAAATAAATAAAGATAAGTGATAATTCTATTTAAAAGAAATGGAAACAACGCTAAGTATTGGTCTGATAATTAAAAAAAACTATTTTTGCATGCAGAGAAGGCAAAGGGATATTAGCGCATACAGCCGTGAATGT
This sequence comes from Philaenus spumarius, assembly GCA_018207615.1. Taxonomy (NCBI): domain Eukaryota; kingdom Metazoa; phylum Arthropoda; class Insecta; order Hemiptera; family Aphrophoridae; genus Philaenus; species Philaenus spumarius. The sequence goes on along the minus strand of JAGFPH010000232.1, from coordinate 48,366 downwards.
GATTCAAAAAGCTTTCATTTATTTTTTTTTGCGTATTTATTGAAAATAATGTGGGTAGAAAACAATTAAACCCGTGCGACCTACAAACATATATTTTTATATCCATTTCCATAGCAACCAACTGCATGAAATAACAGTTAAAACAGCTGACTCGGAAACTAGCTTAGCAACATAATTTTAGGTTAGGCCTAGTTTATTTTATTTTAATTGTCTCAACGGCAATATGTAATCATCATTTTTGTTTTCTGCACATCTACGGCACAGTACCTTTGGAATGATATAAGCTTCATTCCTCTCCTTTTGTAATAAATACTAAAAAAAGGTACTACAAGTTTCGATGTTCACGGATTAATACAGGGTGTCAATTATACTACACGCGCTATAACTTTGCACTTGGGATTTTTGGAGTTTACTGTGAAAATGGTATCGGCAACGTCGCACTGTTGAGATGAGCGGATGGGTCTTATCGCGCTGACTCACAGGTGCACTTCCTGAGAAGGCTCTTTCGAAATTGCAAATTATTATTTTTTTCTTCTGATACATTTTTCAATATTTCTTATCATAACATGTTTGGTCATACTTTGCTGATAATAAATATCTAAAATGTATTAAAATTGGACAATTTTATAAGTATTGTTTATAGATGTACAGGGTGATTCAGTAAAGCGTAGCGGGCTATGCAGATTCAGATTCTACATGCAAAAATAAGTCGAAAATGTGGTATAACATTTTTTCGATTTCGGCTTAGTTTAGCCGTAATTCGCCATTTTGTTTTTTTTACAAAAGTTCAATGTAACTCTGGAAATAGATAAGATATAAAGTTCAAATTTAGAATAAGCATTTTATATGTTACAATTAACAAGTAGTATACCAAACACAAAGAATTTATTTTTATAATTTTCAAAATGGCGGCCGTTACAAATTTTTAACGTGGAATATCTTAAAAACCGTTAACTTAACAAAAAAAATACAAGAGACAAAATATTTTTTATTTTTTAACGACAGACAGTAGTTTTGTTTTGTAGTTTCAGTAGGTCAAAGGATAACCGAGTTATCGACAAAAACATAATTTCTTGGTAATTGTCTACAACAAACAAAATTAGCCTAAAATCATATATTTTTTTAAATTTAACAAAGTTTTTAGTTAATTTTGTAGCGGGCTATGCAGATTCAGATTTTACATGCAAAAGTAAGTCGAAAATGTAGTATAACATTTTTCGATTTTGGCTTAGTTTAGCCGTAATCCGCCATTTTGTATAAAAAAAAGTACTTTGTATTGTACTTTTTACAATAAGATATTTAATGTCAGCAGGTTAAAAACGACATTTTTGAAAGTTTATATTATTTTGAATTTATTATTTTGTTAATAGTATTTGTTTTATATTTAAATGTTAATTTTTCCGCAAAACGATCACAATATATTTAGTTTACCCTTTTTCCAATACTATTAGTTGTCTGATTACAAACATTTTTATATATTATTTCTTGTTAGAAAATGATCTTTAAGATGCATAGTCATAGTGAACTTTCATTAAGTTTTGAAGAAAAAGTGTAATTTTACTAGGAGCCTAGTTGTGAGTCATCGTCCAACCGGATACATTTGATAAGTGGGATGGGGTAGCGAGCCGACCCGCAGCGTTGCCAAACTGTGCAAGTCCCAAGTGAAAAGTTATCGCGCGCGGGGTATAAGTCTGGGTACGGTTTAATATTTCGTATATAAGGAAATTTTGAAGGTATATGTGATTGAGGAACCTACTCTATGTAAAAATACTATTTTATTACGATATAAAAAAAATCCGCCATCTTGGTCCGCCATTTTGAATGTAATTTATTTGTTTTTGTTTTTTTAATAGGATGGTATTCATGTGATACATCATTTCGACGTAGAATTTCAAGAAAAAACCAACGGTGAAATTTGCACATCCATATTTTCAACTGATTAAAAATGGCGGCCAAAAAACAACGAAATCGTGTTTTCCGATTTTGGCCTATTTTGCTGCAATATTTTTGTTTTAATATTAATGATTATTCCTTTTGGATTCAGAATTAAATAACCTATCAAACGATATGCCACACAACGATATTTGGTTGAACTACTCGAAATCAATTTTGAAAAAAATTAAATGGCTGTAACTCAGAAATTTGAAATACTCCCAGTGTGTTTTTTATCGTCAAACTAATAGTACTAAGTCGTGTAATTTGAAAAAATCACAAAATACGCCATGGCAGCTAAACGGTTAAGGTCAGACAAGGGCTTATATACATTTTTTGTTCCTTTTGATAAGTAGAATCAACTGTTAAAACTAATGTAGTCAGTAGTGACTCACCCTGTATAACTACAAACTTGTATAAACATTTTTTCTGTCCTACAATGTTGAAGAGTCGAGATTCCATAATAAAAAATAATCCGTTTCTCTTAGAAATGAGCTATATTCCACGAACTGTGACTTTGCCACAGATACTTAAAAGTAGCAGCCACGACCTGTGAAAAAAGCGAAATGAAAATATCTCTGACTTTATAAGTATGTGCCTTATACAAAACTATCGGTGCAACATATGACGTGTGACTAACAAAATCACAGTTGGCTTGTATGAACTCCGACAGTGTGAAAAACACAGTTTGGTTAGCGGGGTAGCAGACATTGTTTTACTGGTGCTGCAATCTTGCGGTAAATCGTTTAACTACAAATTAGGTTCTTTTTTCTTTTGAAGGAGTACCATCTTATTCAGAATGCGAGCAAAAGCATAAACTTCTGACACATGCTAAACTAAATTTTCATTTAATTTCTTGTAAAGAAAAACGAGTGATGTATGGAATTATTTTACCATCGAAGACAAGATGTTTTTTAGATTAAGTACTGATAACTACTAATCTAAATATTGATTTTAGTAACTAACTTTACAAACTTGTTTTGAATGCTAGTAACATTAACAAAAGGATATACCTTAAACGAACCTTAATTATGAATTTTAATATATGCGAAGTAAAATGAGGTCTCACGAAAGGGCAGACATGACACCACCACTATGAAATTCTAAAAATAACTTTTTACATCTTCATAAAAAAATCATAACTTTGCTTTGAACAGGATTAACCCATTAGATATTTAACCCCTCCCCCCCTCCTCGCAGTCGATCTCCCCTACTATCCCTACTAATTATGCTGACGTAACATTCTGAACTAATGCATGCAGGCCATCCAGGCTGCTCACTGGACGCGGCCAATTATCACAATCATACATTATGTGTGCAGCATTATTAGGTAATATACAGAGTACGTTTTATTTGTCTCGCATTATGATGGGAATATAGTTGACAGGCTCTGGCTATTGGTACTGCGGATTTAAATTACATATGGACTAATGGGCAGTCCATGCACTCTAGTTATTCCTTGCTTCAAGCTGTGTGTATGGCTATAGGATAGACAAACAAATAGTTAACTAAACAAATAATGTAAAAACTTGAATTATTCAAACTTAATGGTCAAGTGGGATGGATTTAAAGGATTTCTCCACCATTCATTCATTTACTTGGGCATCTTTGACTACTATCTCAACCTTTTATAAAGATTTCTAAATCAAATTAAACTTAGTCTAATTGCTTAGATTGTCAAATCATGAGTTTTTTGTATTTTGCTTGTTTTTATATTTCTGTATTTTTCTACCATTTCCATTAATATTGTTTTAAATTTCTAATTATGTATTATTATTGGTTATTGTTAATATTATTATTATATTTTTATTGTATTTATTGATAGTGTTAGGCGGTAACCACTTACAGTAGCAGATGCACTGCATAAAGTGATTTTAGCAAGCATTCAGGGACAGACTAATTTATTTTGTATTTCTATATGATCATTGTATTCTGAACCAATCACGGGTTGCGATGATTTCTATAATTTCTAATTAAACAAAATAATGAAAAATTTTAAGCAAGATGTGAAAATAAATATTGTTATTATTAATATTATCATTTGTTTTTGTTTTTTTTTTTTGGGGGGGGGATTGTTGTTGGATGACTTCTTTTATGGTAATTCACCTATTGCCCAAAATTGAGACTTTTGAAGGTGTCTTTTGTACCATTATCCATGGGAGTATATGTTCAGCCAATTAAGTGGTTTTACAACGTTTTTTATACAATTTTAAGTTTGACTCGATGTTCAGTATATAAAATCAAATGATGAACATACATTCCTGCATGCACACAATCTAAATCATTCCCACGCGCATGTTTTATGTCCATGTTTCTTTAAATGTAATGAACAGTATAAAATAAATTCGTGGAAATAAATAAATCTTAGTAAAAGTCGTTCAAAAATATTTTATGAACTCAACTAATTTTGTTTGTTTATGTTCTTTAATTTAACATGTTGCAAGGTGTGAATTCCGATCTGAGTACAAACAAAATTCCTCATTTTTGAGGGACAAAATTCCCAACTGTCATAAAACAGACCCTAGGTGACCAGTTAACACCCCAAAAAAGGTTAAACTGTATTTAATTTCACACAAATTTAAAAGTGGGGATCTGATATTCTGAAAATTAAACATAAATTTTAACTAACTGCAAATATTTTTTATTTAATTTTTTTTATTTTACCCAAGACTCACAAGCCTCTCGCCTAGGTATTCTAATATATTGTTTGAAAACTCAAGCTATATGTAGTAAACATTCCCTTTTCATCGATTTTGTTACATAGTGCCAGTTTAAAAAATATTGTATTTTAAAAATGTCTCTATTCATTTTAGTATCTGTTTAAATTTTGCGGATCAATCTTGCGGACTATCTGAGTATAACACATTGAAATTAAAATAGTTATAAAGTTATCTGGATCAAAAGACAAATTAAAATAATTATACTTGTAATAATAACTTTCAACCAAGTCACCAAATATAGTCAAAATATAAATTTATGACCTTTTATAAAATGAGTTATGAGTAGTCAAATGGAGTGTGTGACTTGGTGGTGAAGGGCGGCTAGTGAAAATGGGTCGTCGACCAAACCACTCGACTTGCGCTCCATCTGGTTAGAGTACTTCAAACTAATACTTCTCTAACTATTACAAAGTACGTTCGTATAGTGACAGGGTGTTTGATCAACTTAAACAAAGTTGCATTAACGAAATTATAATTAACAAAATTAAATTTAAAAAATAATTACTAAACATGTACGGCAATCACTATTTAGCTTTATAGGCCTACATATAAAGAGACTAAAAGATAATTAGACTACTAAAGCAATAATAACACACATACGAAAAATCATCATATTAGGTAGATTTCGAAAAACTATGAACTATTGCAATCGTACAGCAGCAAATGAAATGACATGTGTAAAGGAGTCCTCATGTGGTGTGTGAAGTTGTTTTTTCAGACAGTGTATATATTTAAATTAGTTCAAGTGTTTTTGTTTTTTAATGTTTTATGTTAATTGTGTATAGTTTATTACGACGTGTTCCACAACAGTGGAATGAATAATTTTTGAGGTTAATCTGAAGATGGTGGCATGAACCACCTAAACCGGTAATCCAGAAATGGCATATTTTAGAGTGCTCGACGGTTAAAATAAGGTAATTGACTACCCATTATTATAATATATTTTTGTACCACTCTTGGGCGTTATCACAATTAAATTTTAACTAGAATGCGACTAGGCCCGTTTAAGATTATTATATAAAAACAATATGGTTCGTTCAAGAGCGTATATAAATCAATAAACAAAATAATAACACCGATCACTTCCTTAGCTTTTCAGGTGTCTGTTTGAAACTCAATTTGACAGTCAAGAAAGAATCATACATACAATAAAAGTTTGGCAATTGGGTTAGATGCAAAAATTTAGATGAAACAATTTGAGATATAAAAAAATATGTATTGAACATAAGTTTTTTTTAAATAAAAAATGTTTTAGGCCTACATGTTTATTAAAGGTTTTTTACGTTATGATACCACTTACGATTATCTTAAGCTTAAAATTAAACTACCCTTAGGTAAAATTTGAAAAAATGTAAAAAAATTTAAATAAAGAAATTAATAAATTTAAAAAAAAAATTTATTAGTTATATAAAATTTCAAAGATTTAGTCCTTTAGATCATTATTAACGATTTGGGTGACCATTTTGGATCTTTTAACAATTCAAATACCGTGGTTGTGTACAAGTTATTTTAAAGTAATCATTAGTTACACACAATGAAGTCTAAAAACAATATATAAATTTATTAAAATACATTCATAATTGAAGTTGTTAACAGTCTATTGTTTTTTTTTTTTTTTTTTTTTTTTTTTTAAATATGGTTGAAAACTGCACTTGTTGTAGTTACATCCGGTTGTTGAACCAGATTAGATCTGTTAAGAAAAAATAAAGACTATCTTAGATATAATTGACTATTGACTTTATTACATAACTGTGTTATGAAAATAGTGCATTGAAATTAAAATAAATCATTTATAAATACAAATGCCATTTTATTAGGATAGTTTGAACTGTTACGTTTTGCATAGTATAGTGAAAATATGTTTTAGTATATTTGTTATTAGAATTAGTGTCTTGGATGTTAAGGTATTCACAATTAAGACGGACAAGGAAGTACGGTATAAACACGGAAATTGTAGCAAGGTCGCGGGAGAGTTTGTTAAACGCGGAACACGGAACTCGCTTTGCTTTGGTTTGTTTTAAGATGACAACAAGGAAGCTAGACGGGTTATAAAGTATAATCCGAATCTAGAATCTGGGCCAGAGGATTGTGGTCGATGGGCCAGAGTGGGGGCCAGAGGATTGTGGTCGGGTGACTAGTGAGGAGCTGCGAGTTAGGCCAGTCTGTTATTAGTAAGTTAGGCCGAAAAAGTTGGGCCGGTTCGTCGTGCAAAGTGCGGCCAGGAAATCGAGACTTGGGATTCAGCTTCCGAGATTTGGACCACCGAGATACCTGTGAAGACATCAAACTGAGTGAACAAACCAAAGTATTTCAGTCTAGTTAGAGTCACGTTATATTCAGAGTTTTGGGATTATTCAGATAAAAGTAACACGCTTTAGTTGCCAATACCGTAATCCAGTCTGTCTTATAAAGGTCAATACCTGGTATAAGAGATGTATGTAGCATAAGTGTAGCTAATGCGAGAAATTGTATGTTATCTATAATTGTAAAGGCGTACAAATAAATTAATGTTAAAATAATTATTACCACTGAACCACTGATGCATTGTTTTTATTGATCTGTCCCTTTGCTATTAATATAGTAAAATATATTGTTCGAACCCGCGAATAAAGGTAGAAATTACAAACCTATCAGAACACATACACTTTCAGAGAAGCATTAAGAATATTAGCAATTTTATATTCAATCTTAATGAGCACATAT
>JAGFPH010000232.1:0-29435 GCA_018207615.1 Philaenus spumarius | reverse complement strand
GCTGGTGTTCCGTAAAATCAGCCGGTGCACCGTAAAATCAGCTGGAGCACTGTAAAATCGGATGGTGCACTATAAAATCAGATGATGCGCCGTAAAATTTACTGCACGGAAAATAAGGATTTACTTCTATACGAACAGCTCTTTTCGGTGCAGTATAATGAAAATTCTTATCAGGACAGTAACAAACTTAAAAAAATAAATTTGTCGATTTAAAATACACAGCACAGCTGATGCAAGATTTTCTGTGACGATTCAATATTCAGCTGTTTTCATAACAAAGGTTATGTTGTAGTTACCAAAGCAACGTATAAATACCAAAACACATTCAGTTGAATGTTTCCAATTAAGATTTGTGAATGCTTACCATAATATTTAGTTAGTAGATCTAATTCTGTATTAAATTAAACGTAAATACATTGGAATATATTAATTGAATGTGCTACGGTAATGAATAGATTCAGTTATCCCAAAGAAATACATTCAGTTTAAAGAATAGGAGACATTTTTTTATAGATTGATATTTTGAATACCTTACATACTTACATAACAAGTTATTAAAAAACCGCATTGATTGGATGCAGTTTAAATCGGGTACTTCAAATACAAACGCAAGTTATATTAATCAGTTGATTTAAACATTAGTTTTGAGGTGATGTTTACGACTACACCATTGTTAAAAACCAATGAAAGAAAAAATGGAATGTTTAATTTATACACACAAATAAGGAAAATGTGTGTGCGTATGATCCAATCTGTATGATCCATGATGATTGGACATGTATGATCCAATTTGTATGCTTGAGCAATGCACTCTCTGACCGTGTGTCGTATAGGGACCAAATTTGGCACAGTAAATAATTAGCATGAAAAGAGAGTTAACGCCATACAAATTATTTTAATTACTTACATTTAGTAAATTACAATATTGTAACCTCCCTTAAACAATACACCTTTATATCTTCTAAGAATACAGAGAAGGCATTTTGCTCAATTCTTTCTTATGTGATACATAACCTTCGAACCTTTGAATTTTGAATATTTGCGCTTAAAGGATGAAAGCTGGTATCTACCAACCCCTAAAACAATAAATTTTCATTATTTTATTTCCTTGGAGCTAGAGAGCTAAAGTGATGTACATTTATTTCATAACCCGTCGAATTTTGGTCACTACCGTCTTAGGGATTAAAGTGGGGTAACTGCAATACATACAAATTTCACCACTTCCTACAAGCTAGAGAGCTAAAATTGTGTACAAATTATTCTTAGATGATATACAAGAAACAAAAGCAATTTACATTTTGTTTATTTGTTTATTTGTTTACTTGGTTCTAAGGGGTTAAATGGTATAAGTACTTCTAAACATAAATTTAATATTAATTGGTACTCTTGCTACGAAGCGAAAACATGGTACATATTACACTCCAAGTAAGTTATCTATAAGAAAGAAAAAACAATTGCATTTCGATTATTAGCGCTCAAACGGTAAAATATTTTTCATAACCAATATTATAGGTAAATTGCAAACCATTATTGGTAAATGCACCTCTCTCAGCAGATTTTAACATTTTTGATGCAAAAATATCTACTTCTGGTGTAAATGTAAATTCATTTTGAATTTAAAACTATTTAAATACACTGTAATATGAGCAATAAATAGTTATATTTGTCTCTTTGTACATTTTATATCTAGCATGGTAGTAAGAGTTTAGTTTACTTTTTAGCACCTGCTAAAAATCAAATACCAATCATAATATATTAGCCAAGTTAAAAAATCAGAATAAAAAATGAAGCTCGGTCAAGCAAGGCACTAAATATTTAACAAGTGCGTCGAGAAATGGTCAAAATATTTTAACAAAGTATTTCAATAATGAAATTTTTTTTGCATTACTAACTTTACATTATATTAAATGAGGACTAGAGATACATAGCCCGAATTTAAAACCTTTTTGCATTTAAACCAATCTTAAAATAAATATACAACATAGCGATAAATAACGAGTTTTTTTCTGTATAGAATTCAAGTTCATCAAGATTACATACTGAAACTTGAAACAAAATTTGTTGACAGAAACTGGACTTTAACTCATTGTTTCTTTAGCCTACTTTGGGATATTTAAAACATTTTCCTCCAGTCTGTGTTAATTGTATCTATAAATGTTTAGCATGTTCTTCCATTGCTGCTTTCTTTGATTGGACTAAAGTCTCTGCGAACCACGCTTCCTTATCACATTCCTACTTTTCCAGCATGATGTTAACAATATTTTCAGGTGTTATCTTTCCTACCGCCTCACTTTACACCACGCGCTACAACGATCTATGGTGTGAATCACACAGTTATCCATTCTTCTAGTTATATTGCACCCATCCTGGATAGTTATCTTCTAAAATGAGCCTGGCGGTACAACGGTGCTACTACAGCCTGGCGGGTTAAAATGAAACAATTCAGTATAATAAAAAATCAAAACACAATTTTGAACGTTTAAGTACTCTTTTGTTTCAAGTGTATCTTTTATAAGTACGTTTGAATATCGTGTCGTTGCAGCATATTGTATTCCATGAATAAACTCATCGTTATCGGTCTAAGAATTTCTTTAAATCGATTTAAGTGAGTATGTACATGAAATATTCACCAACCTGACGAAAAACAATATAATGTGAAAAGAATATTTAAGTTAAAATGTTTAATACAGTATGAATAAGACAAGATGGTGTGTAAGAGTATCATTCAAAAAGTCACCAAAAACAGGACTACAGCAAAATATTCATAGAAATTGCATTCCTTCTGACCAAAGGGTCATCAACTCTAAAACAGTATCTCTGTTATATAATAAAACTAGCTGACCCGTACGGCGTTGCCCGTGGTGGTTGGTATTTTCAGTCTTTTTAACGTAATTATATTCTTTTTAAGTGTTCAGTTAGTGAGTGGTATTTGGCTTATATATATAGATCTTAAATAATAAAAGCACTATTTTCATAATAATAAAAGATCTGAAATTATGATTTTAGTAACTTTAATCAACCCAAACCCCTCCTAAAATTTCGAATTTTTTCAAACCCTTTCTTGCTGAGCACCTATGGCCCTAGAGGAAGCTACATACCAAATTTCATTCCAATCTATTCGGTAGTTTTGAAAAAATCGTGATTTAATAACTTTGATCCCCCCAAAAACCCCTAAAATTTCGAATGTTTTTAAACCCTATCCTAGCGAGCGCCTATGGCCCTAGAGAAAACTACATACTAAATTTCATTCCAATCTGTTCTGTAATTTTGGAGAAATCGTGATTTAATAATTTTTACCCCCCAAACCCCCCTAAAATTTCCAATTTTTTAAAACCCTTTTTTAGTGAACACTTATGGCCCTAGAGGAAGCTACAAACCAAATTTAATTCCAATCCGTTTAGTAGTTTTGAAGAAATCGTGATTTAACAACTTTGATCCCCCAAACCCCCCCTAAAATTTTGAATTTCTCCAAACCCTTTCTTAGTAAGCACCTATGGCCCTAGAGGAAGCTACATACCAAATTTCATTCCAATCCCTTGGGTTGTTTTGAATAAATCGTGATTTAACAACTTTGATCCCCCCAAACCCCCCTAAAATTTCGAATTTCTCCAAACCCTTTCTTAGTAAGCACCTATGGCCCTAGAGGAAGGTACATACCAAATTTCATGCAAATCCGTTCCGTAGTTTTGAATAAATCGTTTTTCAATAAATTTGATCCCCCAAACCCTCCCAAAAATTTCGAATTTTTTCAAACCCTTTCTTAGTGAGCACCTATGGCCCTAGAGGACAATCCATTCGGTAGTTTTCAAGAAATAGTTTTTTAATAACTTTGATCCCCCCAAACCCCCCTAAAATTTCAAATTTTTTCAACCCCTTTCTTAGTGAGCACCTATGGCCCTAGAGGAAGCTACATACCAAATTTCATTCCAATTGATTCGGTAGTTTTGAAGAAGTCGTTTTTTAATAACTTTGATCCCCCCAAAACCCCCCCTAAAATTTCGAATTTGTTCAAACCCTTTCTTAATGAGCACCTATGGCCCTAGAGGAAGCTACTTAAAAAATTTCATTCCAATCCGTTAGGTAGTTTTTGAGAAATCGTGATGAGTGAGTCAGTGAGTCAGTGAGTCATTGGGTTTTGGCTTTTATATAATAAAATACTGTCATTCACGCAAAAACTTTGGCCCTACTGCGCAGGATCCAGTTCACCGCCACCCCCACCACCCTACCCCGATCCAAGAGCCTGAAACAAACTAAACGGTAATATGCGTGAAAACATCAGGGTTTTCAATAATCTGTTTGTATTTTCCTCGCCGCGAGTCTACGCTGGGATTGGTGTGCGAATCTAGAGGTCCAACACTAATCTATAGTAATATTGTAAAGAGGGAAAATTTGTTTGTTTGCATTGAAAAAATAGTTTTACTAATAAAAAGCTACACTATCCCTGAGCAACATAGGCTATAATTCATTTTGATAAAAACATTTTTTTATTTAAATATTTATAAATATAGTCGGAAAAAATCGAGGCTAGGCCTAGGCTGAGGAGCCAACACATGTATTTACATTTATTATCATAGCAACCAACCGAATAAAATAACAGATAAAGCAGCTATTTGCTCCAATATTTCCATTGGCCGCTGGTTTCAAACTTTGAAGCAATTATTTGTATTTCTAACAGTTAGGTCAGGTTTGTATTGAAGTGTAGACCTGAGCCTTGCTGGTTCTTTTAACCTTATTATATCTGCTGCTATAAAATATAAGAAATAATTTGATTTGAACATTTGCCATTATTTTACCATCTTAGTTTTGGGGTTATTATTAATCCTACACCTTTGTTATAAAGAAAACATGACATGATTATGTGTATAGAAGGTTCCAAAAAGGTTGGCGTGCAGAGCACGCAGGTCTTTCCCCTAATTATTTATACCTTCTTGGACCGAAAATACAATATATATTTTATAAGAATCATAACTTTGTATCCACTTTTGGAAACAATATCTTACAGACTTTCTATATATAATAAATCTCTCTAAAAGGTGTTTACATTGTTTATACAGACATTGAATGTAAGTAGGTAAAATAATAATACAAGTCAGAAGCAGTTCGTCAAGGATTTGTGACAATCTAAGTTAAATGTAGCTCAATAGTAGTTTGTGAGCTTAGTTTTCGTGGAATTATTTATACCTCCAAGCCAGGTTTGGGGAGTAAATAGAAGTGAGTTACACCCGTTAAACCAAACACATTCATTTTGAAGAGACTAAAGGTCAAAACTTATTTTTCAAAATGTTTACTTAATACTTTTAAAATAATACTAGCTGACCCGTGCGAAGCATTCGTATTCTAACTTACTTAAATCCCACTTAATTAAAGTACACACAGTATATTTAGTATCGTATAGTGCGTATTTAGTGCGTCATGGGCATAGATGAGGGTTGAAGTAAAGAATAGACGTGTTTAAATTTTATATTATTTTTTTTTAAACATAAGTTTAAGATATTTACATATTCTCCAGTTTTGTATTGTTATCATCAGTGTTGCCAACGCTAGAAAAATATCCCTACAACTTACTTGATCTTACATCACTGTTACTTTCGAATTTTTATATATTTTATTTTTTCGTATAATTGTTTTTTGTGTATTTTTCCGGTGTAGCGGTTCAGGAAAGCTTTAAAATGATGCCTCATTCATGTAATTTGATGATGTATTAAGGAAGTTATTCCGTACCGACAAAAAAATGGCCTTGAGAAATAATATATGTGACTAGTTGACCCGTGCGAATATTTCGCAAGTTCAGAGTAGGCCTACATTTACCTGATTTAACACGTTGATTTAATTCTGTTAATTAAGTTTATTTATTTACATTGGTTTATAAATAACAGTTTCCCTATACAATCTTACAGTGTAAACAATCTGACTAACAGCTGTCATGCTAGTCAAACAGATGGTTAATAGATGGCGCCTTTCATTCGGAACATACAAAGTATAATATAAAAGTTTTATAATCAATTTTTGTTATTAAAACATGAATTTTAAGCTGTTTGTCTATTTTTCCGGTGTAGCGGTTAAGGAAAGCTTTAAAATGATGCCTCATTCATGTAATTTAATGATGTGTTAAGGAAGTTATGGCGTACCGACAAAAAAATGGCCTTGAGAAATAATATATGCGATAACAATCATTGATTTTTTATTGTGAAATTTATTTAAAAAAAAAATTGTTCTTTGTAAATACGTAGGCCTAACTACATTTATTATAGTTCAGTTAGTCTGAAGAATTGCATTACGTCGAAATTTGATTGTCAGTAGCACACGGTGTCGAAGACGTATTATAAATCAGTTGACCAAAGCATCTAACATAAAATATAACTACTGTTCATCCCAAACAAACTACTCTGCCTCTATTAAACCCACATTTTATATAAAGTCAAGTGGGACTGTTCTAAACAAATTCAAAGTTTTAATGTTATTCCCCAACTGTCGTTATTCCGAAACGTTAGAGTTAATGTTCAATTCACGTAATAGCATCGTAGACATTTAGTTGTTTATGGTACTTGACGAATTTAATCTGTTATGGAAATATCAATAGTCAGACAAATAAATGTGCGGAAACAATAAATGCTTATTATTTAAGCAGGAAACCATGCAGGTATGTATACAGCCTAAAGTGAGGGGAAATCTATTAAATCTTGAGGCCTTTATACAGGATGACCCTGTAATGAGCGGAGATAATTCAGAGAATGGTCATCATACTTTAAAAAAAAAACAAATTGCGTAAAATTATGTCAGGAAACTATTTTATTAATCATCTCTAGAACGGCCTAACCGATTGAGTTGAAATTTTACACTTTACTCGCTAAGGTAATAATTTACTCTTGATATTTTTATAAAAAATTGTGTGTTTCCGAGTGATTCTCATTACAAATTTTCAAATGGCCATTATTTTGAAACGGATTATTGGAACAAGTTGATTTTCTTATCTAAACATCAATGAGTAAAGTGCAAATTTCTACTCAATCTGCAATTAATTAGAACTTGTGGCCTAATAAACCGAGGGATTTCGTTCAACAACAATTTGCAACAATGAGAATCAATAAATAAAACAATCATAGCTACTGACAATACTCTTGGTCCAAAGACAGTGAGAGTGGTTGCCATACCTATAGGAAGAAGAAAAAGAAAACAATTGACATATCGACAGATTAAAATGTTTACAATTCTCTCATTTCAACTAAACATTACTTTTTAAAATACAGTGAGAAGAAAGACAACCACCCATAACAGAGGAAGAAAAACAAATAAATAATAATACAATACACAAATTAAACACATTGATTAAACTAAACCTATATGATAAAGCTTTGCTATAAAATTGACTTATTTTAGTCCAATGTCTTCCATTCATATAAGTGATCTGATACTTTCCGAAATGTTGGCATCTAAACTCCTTTAGTATTTTAAGCTCCTTAAGTATTCTAAACCCCTTAAGTATTCTAAACTCCCTATGCAATTCTAAACCAATTAAGAATTCTAAACTCTTTATGCAATTAAAAACCAATTAAGTATTCTAAACTCCTTAAGTATTATAAATGTCTTAAGTATTCTAAACCCCTAAAATATTCTAAACCCCCTTAGGTATGCTAAACCCTTAAGTATTTTAGACGCCCGCCTTAAATATTCTAAACTTCTTATAAAGTACTAAAGTCCTTAAGTATTTTAAACTCCTTAAGTATTCTAAATCCCTTCAGTATTCTAAACTCCTTATGCAATTCTAAACCAATTAAGCATTCTAAACTCCTTATATAATTCTAAACTCTTTAAGTATTCTATTTAAACTCCTTAAGTATTCTAAATCCCTTGAGTATTCTAAACTCCTTATGCAATTCTAAACCAATTAAGCATTCTAAACTCTTTATACAATTCTAACCTCTTTAAATATTTTAAACTCCTTAAGTATTCTAAACCCCTTAAGTATTCTCAACCCCTTAAGTATACTACTAAACCCCTTAAGTATTATAAACCCCTTAGGTATTTTAAACCCCTTATTCTAAACTCCTTATACAATACTAAACTCCTTAAGTAATCTAAACCCCTCATGTATTCTAAACCCTTCAAGTATTCTAAACTAATTATGCAATTCTAAACCAATTACGTATTCTAAAGTTCTTATGCAACTCTAAACAAATTAAGTCTAAACTCCTTATGCAATTCTAAACCAATTAAGTACTATAAGTCTTTAAGTATTTTAAGTTCGTTAAGTATTCTAAACCCCGTAAGTATTTTAAACCCCTTAAGTATTCTAAATTCCTTATACAATTCTAAACCCTTTAAGTATTCTAAAGTCCTTATGTATTCTAAACCAATTAAGTATTCTAAGCTCCGTATACAATTCTTATCCCGTTAAGTATTTTAAACTCCATAAGTATTCTAAACCCCTTAAGTATTCTAAACTCCTTATGCAATTCCAAATCAATTAAGTATTACAAACTCCTTATAAAATTCTGAACTCCTTAAGTATTCTAAAATGCTTAAGCATGTTGAGTATTACATGTGTTAGGTCCATAATTATTAATAACTACTCCAATGTTATTAATAACGTTATAAAAACTAATAAAACCTTTCTGAGAACTCACTAAATGTTTTGAATAATTATTAAGAAATATGCTCCCTATGATCTTATATCCTGAATGAACAAAATGAAAATCTATTTGTCTTAATATATACTAATGACTTGTTGCTTTAAAATTATACAATTTAGTTAGAAAGATGCAGTAGCATAGTTTCCTAAATTGGCCTTTCACTAAATAATCAAACAGCCATTGTAATACAATATTATTCAAAGAAACCTATTACAATATATGTGCTTGTTTTGGCATAAGAGACGTAAAAACAAATGCGATAGAAAGGAAATACTAATACAAATAATCACTCTACAATTCAGTAGACACCAGTTCACCCTAGACTCCACAGTTCCACGTCATGACTTCCAATTCGATGCAGTACATTAAAAACAATTTCAACTTATGAGTAGGAGACAGTCAGTTCTTTGAACTCCAATAAGATTCGTTCCTACCGAACTGGTGGGAGACAAATAGAGACGTAATCCAAGTATTTCTAATGTACCTTGACTAATTGCGTTCTCAACGGTGTTGTTGTCCAGGACAGAGTAATCAAGTACGGTCTGAAACATTTTGACATCTCTTTTCTGTTTCTTCTAAGGTGTTCTTTGTGTTGTCTGGAAGAGGGATTTTGGACCGTAAACACAAGTTTTACCAGACACAATCCAAAGTGTGTACGTCTCTTAAATTTAGTACCTTACGGAAAACTGACTTTGCAAATTTATAGAAAGTGATATGTTGCACTACAAAACTGATCTGTTGCTAAAAAATGCTCGGTGTCCCATAATTCAAAATAAAACCGACATACTTAATTGGGTAGATGTAATGTTGAAACATTTTGTTTACGTTGTAACTTTGCACTAATATATTAAGTTAAAAACTTTGGGGTACGAATCATTTATGAAATTAATTTTTACACTACCTAACACTTTGTTATTTATAGTTTCAATTGGCCATTAACAATGTTTAAATATGTAAAATAATGTATTACTGTACGATTTTATTATCGTTTTACATGTGTATCAAGTCAAAAACCTTATTAAAAATAATACAAAAAGTGTTTTAACTATATGTTTATTAAATAATATATAACTTGCTGGACAAATTAGTCCATAATTTCAGTAATGAGGATTTTAATCATGATTTAGTAAATGTATTGAAAAACAGCCTAAAGTTTAATATTAAAAATCCAGAAAATAAAATGGAACGTTATGCATAGACCTGTAAACCTGCTTTTAGATTCGAGAAATGTTGTGTAGGAAAAGGCGTTTTACCTGATTTAAAGAAGAAATTGGAAAAAAAAATAGGAAATCACTGATAAAGTATAACCGAATTCATGGAAAAGTCATAAACGAATTACCTCAAAGCGGACAAAAGCTATGCATTTGTTATTATTTGTAAAAGCGTATATACTGGAAACATTAAAGGAATGATCGTCGCCTAATAATACAGTACTTCAAGAGCCCAGTTTTGTATAATGCAACAAAAACTGTAATAAAACTTTAAAGAAATTAAAATATTTAGCGGATAGTATAATCGTCGAACAAAGTCACTGATTCAAATCCACCCTTACTGAGGTTAAATTGCTCGCCAAAATACATAAATAAAGAATAATAATAGGAAGACTAGGTTAATTTATGAATTAACTCTATCTGATTTCAAAATGGTTAGTGTCACGCCACCAACATTGGATTTTTTCCCTGTCTTTAAAAAATCACTTATGAGTTTGCTAAAACTGTGGAGAACATTTCACTAACGCCTAGTGAATATTTCTTGGTGTTTTAGACAACTAGCAAGAAATCAAGTTTTTGGGCAATAACTTTAATTCCATTTAAGAAGTAAAAAAAATTAAAAAAATGACTAATACATTTTTAACTTCGCCATTTGTGAACTAATCGTGATCAAGCTTTACATTAAGTGATAAATGCGAAATATTTTAATGATTTAGTGCCAGTAAAAGGTTTGGACCTATGTTTAAATCAGTAGTTATTCATTTTTGCACTTAGAATGGGCTTCGATATACTCTGCGTATATCCGTGAAACAAACAGTATTATAATCTTATGTCTCATTTATTCGTTATAAATAACTAATATAATTTCCACTTGTAGGCTTCAGGTTTGGGTAGCAAGTTGACTTTCATTTTTCTTCATGAGGGCCACTTTTGATTCGGCCCACCACGTCCCCATTATGTGTAAAGGCCGACGACAATATGTCATTACTTATTCTACAGCCTATTAGTGCTTCAAACTGAAACCATCAAACATTCACCAACGATCGATCTCTTTGTCTTTTCCATTAAATATCCATGATCCAAGAGTAAACTAATTCAAAACGACATGGCAATGTAGGGGAAGTCCCGCTGCCTACAACTCATCAGACTACCTACTGAACATACTAAGCAAATAATCTATGAAGCGGTGGACCTATCGTCAAAAGCGGGGGACATAAGCTTTAAAATTTATGTAATACACAGTTTAAAATAAGAATTTAAGTCAATATTGGCGAAAATAATATCTTTAGTAACTAGTAATCAATGTATAATTTTACTCGATTATTTCTCTCAGAATTGAGTGATACCAGTTGTTGGCCTACGAACTAGCTTCGTATCTCCTGTAGGTTATCATAAACTTAAGATTGTCAGCTTTTTAGGTTATTTTCGATAATATTAGCTAGTTAAATAGTTACATACTTTGGGTTCAAACTTAATATACATTGAACATAATTTTAAAAGAAAAAAAAAACACTCTACGCAAACACAAACTAAATACAGAAGTCTTCCGAAATATACACCCCCACTCTACAAGTTTACTATGGATAAACATACAGAAGCGGACTCAGATGGACACTTTGACAGTTCAAAGTTAGATTAAACTTTGCACCATAGAGATATGCAACACAGATAGTGCATGTTAGGACTATAGTTATTGAAACACCCGTGGCACAATGTACAGTGTACTTCACCGACTACGTTAACTTTGTATGAATTGATACAACCTAACCTTTTTTAACCTAACCCTTTTAACATATATGTTTTTCCGCTGGGGGGCGAGGAGAAAATTTCAGGCCGATGCGACTGGTCATGCATAGCCGTTATGGTGCATTTACGGCATTTTTAAGATCATAAGGATTTGTTATTGTTGGTTTTAAACCTGCATGCCAATAATCTTAGCCAATAATCAAACCTTAGCCGAGTGGAGAAGTAAATAGGAGGGAAGGAAGGCGGAAATGAAGAAAACAGTGTTAGAGTTGCTTCCAAGCTGACATTCTGTGTTCAGTACCGTTTTTAATATAAACACTAATACCAAAATAAAATATTATTAGCTTATTATAGCTATTTTAAATAATATTTAAAATAAATATAGTTTTGTTGTTTGTAATTTTAATATATACAAACTTAACAATTAATTTAAGTTTAAATCTAGACAAGAGTGAAACTTTTGAAAAGAAATAAACACTTTACCATGACACAAATATTTATACAATTAAATAATCAACATTATAGTTGGTTTAATAAAATACATACTTCGTTTCTTAACAAGCAATAATTATACTTCCTTGTAAAAAAAGTACAACAGTAATTATTCTAGAAACAACATGGTACTAAATACGTCTTTTAATATAAGATTTGTTGTTAGTTTAAAATATTAAACATATTTTCCCTCATAGTATGTATTACATCACTTTAAAAAAAATTTAATTAGATTGTACTGAAACAACAAGGAAAAGTATAGTTATATTTAAAAAAAAAAAAAACTATTTACAAACAACATTCATCCAAATGTCAGAAAAATGCACTTCGTATTACAGACTATAATAACGAGGTAAATAAATAATCTCGTTCTAATTTGAACTTTGCAAACTACAGTAGTAGGCTATAGAAAATCTGACGGTTATTGTTTAGTTTTTGTAAACATAAAGCAAAATTTTACTATATATTTACCAATGAAAAGATAATATTTTGTTAAACACATACATTGGTGCCTAGAAGCAAAAGTTAAACTACGAAAAGGAAATCACGTAGTTAACTAGTTTCTTTAACTCCCTCTAGTTAGCAAGATTATGAATGGCCATAGAAATATAAGAAACAAATTTTGTTTCTCCTTTTTTATGTTTACAGTTTTGTTAAGATTATCCCTTTAATCTTTAATTTGCTGATTCACAACTTCAAACGAATTCTAAAATTACCTTGTTGCTACTAAAAGAATAAATCATACATTCACCTGAACTCCTTCAATTTTTACAGTACGCAATCAGTATTACTTTTTCGTATTACATGTGTATCAATATTATTAACTACCGGCGCACTAAATACAATGGTGCACAATCTACCTTCCGATGTAATAGTTTTTATATTTATTACTTTCTTTCCCCTTAAAGTTCAGATTATAGTTGTACGAGTATACGCTTTGTGGTAAACTGTACAAATATTAACACATAATTAGCAAGTACTGTACATAATACACTTTCACAGTTGTTTAAACTTGTTTGTAAACAAACTATGTTGACAATGTTTTATCAATATGTAAATATTCACAAACAAACTATCCTCTAGAAGTGATGGGTAAAACATTATTGGAGTCAATTTGTATTCAAATTCTGACTCAATTTCAAAGATCATTTCAAAGAGTGTTATGTTTTCGTTTTCAAAATTTAAAATATTCTAGTCACTTAAGCCAAAAAAGGGAGTCACCGTCGGAATGAGAGATAATAAGCTGTAAACTCGAATAAACCTTTATTTTGGCATTCTAAACGTTGTCTCAAAAGTCTCTTAAAATCTCGCATTGAAATCATACTAAGCGAGATACTTGCGAAAAACCGATTTTTGTGACCTTTGACCTTGAATATCTTAAGACACGGACACTCGTACTTAATTCTATTTCTACTTAAAATGTAAATAAGATGTATTAAAATATACTTTAATTATTTCACTTAACACTTTTTAATTTCACGAAGTATAGGTAAGTAGGTTTATTATTAAATGAATATAAATTCGATAAATGAAAATATTAATAAATATTATGTAATTAATTAATAAACAATGCTATTTAATCATAATTATGATTTTTTTTAAAGATTTATTAACTTTATACTACGTTTTATTTACTGGGATCTTTTATTCACGATTGATCTTCCATTATACTATGTACGGGTAAGTGCTCCGTAAGTACGGGTAAGATCCAAACAGATCTTAATCTTGTAATGTTTAGAAATTGTGTATTTATATTTAAGTATATTTTTATAAATTTTTGTAAGACACAGCAAATCAACTCATTCACTGCGATCATACATCACTATAAATATCCAACAACAGTTATTGAAGAACTCAGTTAGGGATGTTTCTCACTTCATAAATTAAACTTACAAAAGACAATATTTTGTGAGCAAAAATGGTATCGGTGCAATCATAATACATTATATTTTATTTGACAAAAAACGGGCAAAATGGTTTGACTAGTTTTCCTTTAAAAATGGCTTTGAATTGCATCTTAAAGGAATAAAGTTCATCTTCGCTTCGCCCCAATTACCAAAAACTACCTCTTATATGATTGATTCGAAAAATATATCATTGGCATACCTAACACAAAACATGAGCTGGTTTCTTGCCTATTCTCTGAGCTTTAGAAAACGATACTGTTTTATAGTATTTAACACTTTACGATTGTAGACAAAACAGAGAATGTATACATTTGGTATACAACATTTTTTCGCCACTATAATTTAAAACATTAACTTAAGTGGTCAAACTAATATAGACTTAACTATAAAATAATTAAGTAATTTTCGAATTTACTATTGATACATAAATATCATAATATTGTTATTAGGACAAGACGTCAAAGTTTAAAACTAACAACAACAGATTCATAATAAAACAAGAAAGTATGACTCTTGCAGAATGTTTTATTTCTTTAAAGCAAGTTTTTTATTTTGCAGTTGGCTTCAATAAAAATGATGTCAGACAATTTTCCCGCTCCAATTAATAATTGTTTGTTTCTGTATTTCCTTATAAACGTATTGATTGTTTTAGAACTTCTTGGTAGAGTAGAATGATAGGAATATATGACAAGTGAATAAAATAGAATGTTTTGAAGCATTTAGTTTTTTTATGTAACTATTAATAACGTTTCGGTATGACTTTTATTTTGATTTCATTTTTATTTAATTACATAGCAAATAAAAAGAATGAGTTTCAGTTAATTAAGCATAGTTTAAGAATGTAATGAAACACAAAATTATAGTTGGTACAATGTTCACATCTCAGTGATATTAGATTGGATCCATTAAAAATATTATCAAACTTAATTAAAACTAAATTATGTAAACAGTAATCTATAATCTGAGAAAATGTGGCTAAGCGAAATTAGGAGATTAAATATGTAGAGCTTGATAATAATCATTTTATAGTATACTAGGGGAGACCCCTTCGTGCTTCGCACGCCAACCCCCAATGGAACCTTCTAAAAACATACGTTATGTTTTATTTATAATAAAGTTGTAGTATTAATAATAACCTCAAAACTAAGATGGTAAATAATGTTAAATGTTCAAACCAAATTATTTCTTATATTTTATAACAGCAGTTAATAATAGTTAAAAGAACCAGCAAAGCTCAGGTCTACACTTTAATACCCTAATCTAAAAGCTAGAAATACAAAAATAATTCCTTCAAATTTTAAAATCAGCTGTTAATAGAAATATTGAAGCAAACATCTATATTATCTGTTATTTTATTCAATTGGTTGCTATGGTAATAAATGTAAATACATGTGTTGGTTTATCATTCCAGGCCTAACCTAAGACTTTTTCCGACTAAATTTACAAATATTAAAATAAAAAAAGGGTTTTTACCGAAATGAATTATAGCCTATGTTACTCAGGGATAGTGTAGCTTTTTATTAGTAATACTATTTTTTCAATCGGTTCAGTAGCGCCAGAGATTACCCCCTACATACAAAAAAACAAACAAACAAACAAACTTTACCTCTTTATAATATTAGTATAGATTATATAAAAAGCAATTTACTATATCGTTCTCAGAATGTTCGTTTTAAAATGTCCACATAAATAATTTAAAATTCAAATAACCTATATTAAGTTAGCGTATGACAATTTTTACTATTAACAGAGATATGTTTCAAATATTTTGAACACTGGAAACCTTAACCCCTAAACATTTGACTTAGGGTCTAAATATTTAAATGGGTAACCTGTAGCTTCTAATAACTCAAAAATCATAGAAAATGTAGAATTTTAAAAATTGTAAAAATAAATTGATATAAAATTCAAAATTCAGAGGTTTCTTCTTAAAATGTAACAAATGTAACATTACATTTTTGAATTGCTAAACCCATTTGCTAAGTAAACACATATTTTGTCTGACTTATTTCTCGGAACCTATGAAAGACATCACCCTGGAAAATAAAGTAAATGAAATATGGATTTTCTTTTTTTAGCAAAACCTTGAATGCAACTGATTATTACTCCAAATATAATTATTACATTTGAACACAATTAAAGATAATGATTCTCCTCATTATACTGCTTTTTTAAAATGCAACTTTGAATCACATTAAAATTTGTTTTAATGTTTTTCTTAAAACGTTGCAAAAGCAATAGTTACCATAGGTAGTGTTTAAAGTCGCTCAAAATTCCTGGGAACCTATTGTCATCCTGGAAATATAGACTTTCCATATATATAGAATATATTCCTCTTTAAGGACTTGCCATATTCATGTAAGTCTAGAAATTGGTTTAGGATTTGTAGTGTTATGAATAAAAGGCTTGCAAGTTAAAATCATTTACTGCAAAATTATTCGATTTTTAAGTTATTATTACTTTAATTTAAATATAATTAATATAATATTTGAAAACTATTAAAAGTAATAATTTTATTCTACTCACTATACTGTTTTTTTTTATGTAATAAAAAATAAAAAATTCAGAGGTTCTTAAAATGTTTTAAAGGTAAGTAAGTAACCTTACCATGTTTAAAATTGACGGAAATACCTGTTTTGTCTGACTTCTATCTCGAAACATAATATTTTAGAAATATCACCCTGGAAAGAGTAACTGAAACATTGTATTTTCCACATTAAAGCCGAGCCACATCTTTGTAATTAAAACATTTTTTTAGGAGTAGTATTTGTTTATAACTGGATGGATCCACCCATTTTCTTTTTACACTCACACGTGTTCAATTTATTTGCAGGTTTTGTTTATACTGTGTTTTTTAAAGTAATGCATCGGTAGAAGAAAAGGTGAAACTTTGTTAAACATTTTAAATTTATTTGATCCCTCGTCCAATCAAATACTACAAAAATAAACACGCAACAAACATAATCGTGACACATACGTGTATATTCTAGACTGCATATATTATTTTGACTTTGTGTTATTGTGTGTGCAACTAATTGCGAGACGCAGCGTGGCTTCTCTTGTGATTATGTCACACTATAATTAAATTTCCTGATAGAAGGTGGCAACACTTTAAGGGTGAATTAAATATGAGAAGGCCTTGTTAGATACGAATAAGAGAATTATTGTAAATTGAAACGGCAGGCTGAAACTGTTTCACCACACTGATCTCAACGTCTCTGTAGCCATATCAATTAACACCCCCACTCTCTCTATCTCTATCTAATCTCTGTAATGGATTCTGGAAAAGGAGCTTAGTCTCAACTATGTATCCAAATACTGACGACAGAATGTTAGAGTTATTTTTGTTAAATATACTAAACAAGATTTTAGTTGTGGCCTACAACCACGCTGTATCGTGTTATGACTGAAACCTGTCTCATTCTAGATTCAGTGCGACGTTTTCTTAGTCTCCTTAGGCAGCGCACAATAAATCCTTTTGATTAGACCGCCTTCTCACTAAGTCGCAGCCACCCGTCAACCACTTGATCTGTAAAATTGCATTGAGTCTTATAGGAGCCCTTCACACTAGCGGGTCATCCCCCTTGACACCTCGGTGGCAGTGACCCGTACCCCACGATGTGATATTTTCTTGTACAACCATTTTCTCTTCTGGTAAAATAGCGCTTCTGAATTTGGTAACAGTCCCAGTTAAATCTTCATTAATATTACCAAGAAGCTCCTTAAATTATATTAGTAACATCCTGAAGAAGTTAAAAAAGCTTGTCTTCAAGCGCGCAAAGTTCATCAAATAATGTAAAATATATTCTCTTTTCTTGCGTTTTCTCAAGAATTGGATGTATCCACATTCTTCTTCTTCTTACGTATCAAAAGCATAAGCAGGAGTTCCTCATCGCTCGACTCCATCTTGAGAAGGTCGCAGCCACCATGTGTGAAGGGACAAGCGTGGCTGCGACCTAGTGAGAAGGTGACCTTGGTAAAAACGTATTTATACGTAACGCAAGTGTTTTTGCGTGAATATTAGGATGTTTTAATATAATTATAAGAGGGCTCCGCCTCCTGCTCGCTTTGCTCATCAACCCTCTCGATGGCTAGCTACGAAGCAAATGCAAATACATTATTCTGTACTCTGATAATTTCACAATGATTGATGATTGATTAGGACAGAAGCACATGGATCGAGGTAGGGTGGTGGGGGTAGTGGTGACGCATGAGCAGTAGGTCCGGGTTTTTGCGTGATTGACAGACATTTTTGAAGTTATACTTCTTTGCGCCCGTTGTAATCGGGTTGGGGGTGTCGGTCGAGAAACAGCGTTACGCGTTAGGAGTAAAGTCTGGAAAGTGCCTTTTTATACCTTTTCTCTACAAGAGATACCTCAAGAGTCTCGGTGGGTGAGTGGTTAACGCACTCGACTTCCACGCTAGAACCCCTGGTGCGATCTCCGGCTGGGAAATTTTTTTTTCTCAAAAATTATAGGAAAGTATACGAATATACGAATGGCCGAAGAAGTATAACTTCCAGCGTCTGGTCCGACGCAGACCCATTTTTTTTTTTTATTAACAAAGAGATATAATATATGTACAATATTTGTATATTTTTTAAATACTCAATTTAAAACATTTATTACTGAACTGAATGAGAGATTACATCGTTTGAGAGAACAGGACGGAAACTCAAATAATCTTCTTTAAATTTTCTCAATGAATAATCGTACTATCAGTTAAAATTAAATCACAACCAGTTTTTGCTTCCGTTACTTAGCTGCTTCCGTTATTGAGGTTTGCAAATATAGATAGTACACTTCAGAGTTTCTTATACATAAACAATTGTGAATTGGACCGAAAGTAATGATTTTGTATGATTTTCAGTTCGTGTAAAACACATTAATCTAATAACCAGAACAAATGATCCGTTTCTGTTTCCTTTGTAACTCACAACATTATTCCATATAATGTGATTGTGCTAGCTATGTTCAATGTATTTTATAATATTATAGTTCTATTTTCCTTTTCATAGATTAGTTCTTGGAGTGTATTCATGATAACAAAGTCAAAGTCATAAAACAAAGTGACCTTGTTCCAATTCAAGGTATTGTTTAACTTATCAACAATCTCTACTTGTTTACAGTTTAAACGACCGAATGCAGGGTAATTAAAATATGGAAAGATTTCGAATAGTTAAGTGTTAAGATACTAAGTCATTTATAGTAAGGAGTTACATGAAAATTTTCTTTTAAACTAGAATTAAATCGTATGCATTAATTCTGTGCCCGCTGCAATTTGTTGGCCAGAACTACAGACGTGAACTACATTATTGAGTACGGTTAAACGGTTAGAAAAAAGAAATATAAAGAGTTTTAATAGGGGTTCTCTAATTTGGAGAGGTTAATGGCCTCGCATTTTTCGATTAACATGAGCCACAAAAGTTTTGAAGCGGTGGTATCACCCAATGATTTTCGTTAGGAATTTACACTACCCAGCACTCCCTCTCTTTCACTATTTTCGTTAGGAATTTATCTGCCGGTTCTAGGTCACCTGCCAAGATAAATGGCAGGCATTCTATGATCCTCTCCAGGTATATGGCTCGTAGATATCTTAGGAAAGCATAGTATGCCGACATTATACGCACAGCAGAACTTTATTTATTTGTTGCGACTCAATCAATAAATATATATGAATTACCCAAACGCTCTACTGAAAATAAAATATAAGTACATATTTTGTACAATTTGTGGAATGAAAGTATGCCTATAGTATAATTTGTGACGACAACATGGTGTCATATGTAAAAATAAAAGTGTATACAAATATTAAACAATTATTCCATAAAAAAATAAACCAACTTTAAATCCGAATTTAACATTATAACCTACTTCAACATACTTACCAATGTATTATT
This sequence comes from Philaenus spumarius, assembly GCA_018207615.1. Lineage (NCBI taxonomy): Eukaryota > Metazoa > Arthropoda > Insecta > Hemiptera > Aphrophoridae > Philaenus > Philaenus spumarius. The sequence continues at coordinate 9,550 of JAGFPH010000232.1, read as the reverse complement.
ACAAAATAAAATAATAATCATTTACGAATAGTAGGCTACTTAATTTAAATTACTATAGGTATGTTTTCATTTTCTATACAGATTACAAATTATTTTTATTTTTTACTAAACTTAAGTTTGTAACAATATTAGTAACTAAAGCTTGCAGTCAATTAAAGATGATTTATGTTTGCTCCATTCTTATTGAAAAACTGAACAAATATTTCATTATGATGTATACTTATTATATCAGCTTATATTATTATGATAGTAATTTGCCTTATAAATATTATTAGTTTGATTACTGTTAGAGCAATAATTAGTGTCTTGAGACGCACAATTGTACGCATTAATCAAACCAGTACTACCTGGATCAATGTATTACGATATATTAGTTTAAAGTTACGTCAATTATTTATTTATATGCTATTAAGATCATACTACAGGTAATTATTATTTTTCTTACAACTTAAGCTAAATATTTGATAAATGTTTAGTTAGATAACTAATGCATTTGTTTTAAACAAGGGGGACCCCTGCGTGATCCGCACGCCAACCCCGTTTAATAATTAAATAAATAATAACTTATTTCGTATAATTTATAACAGCAGGGTTAAAGGTTAAAAGAACCAGCAAGGCTTAGTTCTACACTCAAACATAAACCTAACCTAAAATGTTAGAAATACAAATAATTATTTTAATTGTGAAATTAGCTGTTAATGAAAATATTATTGCAAACAGCTGATTACTCTACCAACACTAAGCATATGTAATTATTATTTATTATGGTGCTCCCAATTCCCGTAAAATAATTAGTATAATGTGTTATTGTTATGTCCAATAGATGGCACTGTGTTTTAAAAAGTATATAAAAACACGCGGGTATTTGAACGCAACGTTCTGTCAAAATTTCAAAGCAGTAGGTGATGAACGTTCGGAGATTTTAGATTTTGAACAATCGAACATTTACATTTTTATTTATATAGAATAGATAGATTAAACATTTTGACAATATAAGCATTTTTATAACCAACTATTAGTGTAGGCTTACACCTCAAACATTTTTATTGACGAGGTTCTTTAGAAACGTATGAAGAGATTAGAAACAGTAAATGCACCCTTTGCGTAGCAGGAATACACTTTATTAAATGACTTAATCAACCACTATATGAATGTAAATTAGCTCTTGTCTTAATGCTTTCTACCACAAACACCACCCACTTATTAATAAGTTTCTCATTTCATAGCATGTTGCATTTCTACCTACAAACATCTGCATATTAAAAGTAGTATGATTAAATTATTTAAAATTGTATTTAAAGTTCCCGAATAATACATTCTTACAAATTTTATTTAACTCTCTTGGATCATACTTCCTTACAAATTTAATTTAACCTATCCGATTTATACTTAATTAAACATTTTATTTAACCCTCCCGAATCATACTATCTTACAAATTGTATTTAACCTTCCCGAATCATAGTTAGTTCCTTAGAAATTTTAATTAAGGGTCGGCTCTAGTAAAACAGAAAGCAACCTGCGACTCCCTATAGCGGCGGTAGGTTACGCGGACATTGCTCATCTTAAATCCATTTAAAACCCGCAATTATTCAAATAGCGATTTTTTAAAATACCAATCTCTTGGGGACAAAATTCTTCATCCGAATGGCTTGGTAGTTTTTGATATAATTAATAGTGACAACATAAAAAAAATATTAAAAATCAATGTTTTAAATTGTTAATAAATATTAAACAAAATATTTTTCTTAGTTTTGAAAAAGCCATTTGCATGCATATTGACCATAGCTTTAAAATGACATATCGTTTATAATTTTCCGATCAAAAGTAAAGGAAAAATTTGGATTTTAATTTAACATTGCTCTTATGGAGTGTCAGCCAACATGGCCGACAGCTAAAGCCGACCTTATCCCTACCTAATCATATTCCTTACAAATTTGATTTAATCTTCCCGAATTATACTCCCCTACAAATTGTATTTCACCTTAGAGAATCATACTTCCTTACACATTTTGTTTAACGTTCCCGAATCATACTTTCTTACAAATTTGATCTAACCTTCCCGAATCATAGTTCCTTAGAAATTTTAATTAACCTTCCCGAATCATATTCCTTACAAATGTTATTTAACCTTCCCGATATATACTTCTTTACAAATTGTATTTAACCTTAGATAATCATAATTCCTTACAATTTTGTTTAACGTTCCCGAATCATACTTCCTTAGAAATTTGTATTAACTTTCCTGAATCATATTCCTTACAAATTTTACTTAACCTTCCCAATATATACTCCCTTACAAAATGTATTTAACCTTAGAGATTCATACTTTTTAAACATTTTGTTTAACGATCCCGAATCATACTTTCTTACAAATTTGATCTAACCTTCCCGAATCATAGTTCCTTAGAAATTTTAATCAACCTTCCCGAATCATATTCCTTACAAATTTTATTTAACTTTCCCGGTATATACTTTTTACAAATTGTATTTAACCTTAGATTTGTGTTTGTTTTCGCTACGAACGCTGGACCGTTTGACGAATCGCAACCGAATTCGGCAAAGAAAGAACTAAAGCTTTTAATCATTACTGGTTAAGGCTTAAAGTTTATGTAACTACTCTAAAACAATATAATTTTATTTCCCAAGAGAATAGAGAGCTCAAATTTTGCGCAATTAATTGTGACGTTTTTAGACTTCAGTGCCACCTATATTTTTTTTTCTTAATCTTTACGCCTCCGACTTTACAACCTTCCTATCTTTTACCCTTACCGACCTTTCCAAATAGTTACTCCTTTCTCCACTGGGTACCGACTCTGTACGGTATCAGTTTCTTAGCGTGCATACCTGGGCAGAGGTCGTTGTTATGCGACAGCTAATCTGAAAGTCGGAACAGCTGATTTATTCTTGACCATTAACCTTGGCCTATCGATAGATCTTTCTAGAAAGTCATCATTAACCTGCCACGAGTCTCTCCGACATGTCTGATTGATAACCGCTGCTAACTGTTTAGCAATGCCGTAGTTTTTTTTTAATTTAGTCGGAAGTTTCAGTTATGTGCGTGACTAATCATTATGCTTTCTTTATAAGCCCTTAATTGAGAACACCAGGTAAGAATGTTTTAGCTTTACATTGTTATGTACCATCCTCAAAGGGAACAAACAAAACGGAAAGCGTACTGAGTCAAAAATGGGATGGTACATACATAAGGGAGAAACAAAGATGATAAATCCTTCTAAAGATAAAAAAAAACTGTAGCCTTACCTCATTTTGGAAAGGTTTTCAAGAAACACCTGAATTAGCTATTCACAGGAAATGCCAAACAAATACAATTCACTTAATAAACAATTTGTTTATTAAAATATTATTTTAAATTGAAATACAAAAGATTATACGCCCTTAAATAATAAAATTTTAAATTGACATGCCCTTAAGTACAATTGATTTTCAAAGAAAATGTTTACAAAATATATATATTAATTAATTAAGTTCAAAAAGAAAAACCCTCCCCAAAATAAAATTTGAAAAACCCTCCCTGTTTACAATTAAAAAAAAATACAAAATTACGAACTAGTAGTGTTTATAAATTTACAAAATTGAATACATTCACCATGGATTTGATAATAATTTTATATCTATGGCCAAACTTAATACTAGGTAAAAATTAATTAATAATAAAAAAAAATATGAGACGTCTCTCTATTAAAAAAAAAAAGGTAATTAAATTTTCTAATATAGAGCCCTTAGGGCTAAGGTCCGAAATATGCTATAGCTGCACCACCCAATTATTATTATATAAAAAAAAAATATTACTGTAGCCTTTTTCAACTATGTAAGCCTTTATTATTTAGATATCATATTTTAAGTAACAGACAGTTTAAAAATTCTAGCAACACTCAGAAAGTTTTCATTATAGCTGTTTTTTTTATTGTTGTTGTTCCGAAGATGGGAGTCAAAACTTGTAGTAGGATAAACCCATGTAATACTTAAACCAGTGATGTTCACTATAAGAAAAAAACACATGTTTTAGTACATGGCTAAAAACATGTATAAAGTTGCATAAGAATTTCATGTATGAAACTGTAATTTAACCTCGTGTATAGAACAGTATTCTAATTTATAGGCTTACAAAGAAATATTTAAAACAGAGCTTTTAATACACACTATTACACCTTTATAAGGCTTAAAAAGGCTTCTAAAGCTTATAATGCAAATAGTTTAAGGCTTGTGGCTACGTAAAGTAAAACAGATAGGCTATGTAAAATATAGGCTAATAAAAAAATGAAGTTAAGTTATGACATAATTTACCCTGCAAGTGTAGATAAATATTACAATTAAATTCACACAATACATATTATTATAGCTAACTCAGGGTGTAATTTAGGTTTGAACTTTACCTGGTAGAAGATAGATGGATAACTTAGTCGGTAGACATGTTTTGTAACGAAATAGGCCTTAGGCAAGGTCAGACAATTTGGCTAGAAACGCCGTAAAACACGTCACAAGAATATTTTAAACAACTCGCTAACGCATGTTGTTACTTTCGGTTTAGTCCAAAGTAGATCGTGTTGTCGCTTTCACATTACATAGTCAGGCTGTTGCAGCAGAATGAATAAGCAAGGACGGCCGGCTTAGTACCCAACCAAGTAGCTAACAGCTGTTTGAGAGGGGCAGACTGGTTCTACTTACAATGTTGCCAACTGAATTGGCCTTGGCGCGCGAATTCAAAAATTACTTGGATATACGTTTCTACAAACGCTACAGTCTCCCCCCGCGAAAGACGGAGTCGGGGTAGAAACAAAAAAAATGATGATATTTCAGAAAGGAAATTCACTTGCCCCATACAAAAATATCTAAAACTAAGTTAGCTTAGGACTAAGTATAAGTAGGTACCAACTGGTCAATACACCTTCACCAAAGAATATAAGAATTAAACATAAAATAAATGTATAAGAATATACACTTCACAAAACAAACAAGATACACAAAATTTTATAACTAATATGGACTCGCTATGTCCCTTATAGACAAGTGCTCGAAAGCATATTCACATTCTGTAAATCTCAGGTAATGAAGGTGATCAATCTCCATACCTTTATGAGATTAAATTATGCATGACATGTCATGACTTAAGACAACTTTAAAAGTATTTTTGTTTAATCCAGCGCTGGAAATTTCATATGTCACGAAGAAGATGAATACCCCTTGAGATGGCCAATCCCTGGGTTTACACGTCGAGTCCGGGTGCACTTGATTTACAAGTGATAATGTGTAAACTCTACACAAAAACAAAACACAACAGATAACCTATAAGAGGTTCAGGTTGGGAAAACACATTTAGTGCAGTTTGCTGATATTGCGGAGCGTTCAGAAAAGTGAAGGTTGGGTTCAGTAGATGCTAAATGAGGTTTGAGTTGCTCTACATGGGCCTTTTTTATGAAGTCTGGAGAATTTTCGAAAGATAAAGCTACTGTGACTGGGGTGAGAAAATCTATAATGCGGAAAGGCCCTGACCACCTGGGCATCAGTTTGGCGGCTCTTTTATCCACATCGGAACTCAGATTGTGCGTCTTACACCAAACTAGATCGCCAATCTTGAAATTATGAGGTCTACGGTTTTTGTTGTAGACGCGCTCAGATTTTTGGTGTGCTCTCATGATGTTGTTTTTTGCATTGTGCCAGATATCAGAAGGATTTGAGTTGTCCCTGGGAAGAAGATCGTCGATGTTCCAGGTAAGACTGAGCGGGGTGTTCGGGGTGAGGTTGAAAAGGATCTTAAAAGGAGAAATTTTTAGTGTCTCGTGGGTAGCAAAATTGAAAGCTAATTGAAGCCAAGATAGTGAATTGTCCCAACGAGTCTGACTGCTCGAATGGTAAGCAATAAGTGCGGCCTTTAAATTTCTGTTTAAACGTTCCGCGTTGTTCGGTTGGGGATGGTAGGGTGACAACGTTGCATGTTTGATTCCACGAGAGAAGCAAAAATTGCGGAACGCATGTGAAGTAAAACAGGTGGCATTGTCAGAGATTATTATTTTTGGAAATCCGAAATGTTGGAAAATGTTCTGGCTTAAAGCCTTAATGGTGTTAAGAGTGGTTGCATCTCTGACAGGGCAAAGCCAGGTGAATTTGGAAAACTGATCAACTGCGACCAGAATCATGGTATTGCCTGTTGTTGTTCGCGGTAGTTTGCCGACATAATCAATATGGATTTTTTCCATCGGCCGGGTTGGGACAGTTGAAGACAAATAGCCAAGTTTGCTATTTTGAGCGGGCTTGCTCACGGCACATGTTTCGCAACTACGAACCTTACGGGTGACATCCTGTGAGAGTGTGGGCCAGAAGAAAAATTCTCTCACTTTGAATTTGGTTTTGAAGATACCTAGATGACCTCCTACTGGGGAGTCGTGGTAATAAATGATAATCAGGTCTATTAAAGATCGGGGAACGTAAACTTTGATAGGGATACCTCGGTGGTTCTTGAGGCAAAGAGTCCCTTTATTAAGACAAAAACGACTGGAAGTTGCACCTGCTTCCAGATCTAATATAATGGGGTTTAGGTAAGCATCAGCGCGCTGTTGCACGCCAATGTCCTGGAAAGCTAGAGGAAAATTGGTTAAAAGGCTATTGCAAATTACGGGATCCTCTGAAGGAGGAATCGGTTCTGGAGACTTTTCTACTTCAAACATCCTAGAAAGGGAATCTGCTATCACGTTTTGGGTACCCCTGATGTGTGCCACTTGAAATTTTAGGGAGGTTAATTTGGCTATCCATCGTCCCATTTTGCCTAACTGTCTGGGACGGGCTAGAAGCCAGGAAAGCGCTTGATTATCCGTTTCTAGCAGAAACTCGCGATGCTCGAGATATTGTCTGAATTTCTCTACTCCAAATACCACGGCCAGACATTCTGACTCATACGCAGATGAGGCTTTTCTTTCCGCAGGTGTTAAGGTGCGGGAAGCATAGGCGATAGGTTGACGCACACCGTCAATTTCTTGGAGTAGGACTGCTCCTAAGGCGCACGAACTTGCGTCCGTTTGAAGGAAAAAAGGTTTGTCGAAGTTTGCCATTCGAAGGACGGGAGGTTGTATGATGGCATTTCTCAGATGTTCGAAAGCAATGTCTTGCTCTTTATTCCAAACGAACTTTTGCCCTTTCCGCCTAAGCAGATTTAGAGGAGCGGCGTGTTCAGCGAAATTAGGAATAAATTTAGAAAAAAAATTAACCATTCCAATAAAGCGTGACACGGCCTTTGGATTGGTGGGTCTAGGAAATGTTCGGATGGCCTTGGTTCTATCGGGGTCAATTTGCACGCCACTGGCCGAAACTAGATGACCAAGGAAACTTATCTCTTTCACGGCAAAACGAACCTTATCGGGGTTAACCGTAAGCCTCGCCTGTCGCAATCGAGAAAGAACTTCACGTAGATGATTAATGTGCTCTTCCCAAGTTTCTGAATAGATGACTAAGTCATCGAGGTAATTGAAGACAAATTTAAATTTGATATCAGAGAAAACTTGGTCGAGAAGTCTGGTCAAAACTTGGGCACCAGTACAGAGTCAAAATGGGACTCTTGTGAACTGATACAGCAACCAGGGAGTACAAAAACTTGTGAGATGCTTGGAGCTCTCGGTGAGTGGAATTTGATGATAGGCAGAATTTAAATCAAACACAGTGAAATACTTGGCTCACACAAACCAATTGAAACACTGGTGTAAATTTGGAAGGGGTACGGCTTCGATTACAATATGCTGATTCAGCTTACGGTAATCAATAACCATCCTGGGTTTCTTCTCAGGATGCTGAACGAGAAAAGCCGGTGAAGAATAATTTGAAATGCTCTTTTCCACTACTCCTTTTTCTACCAGGGCTCTGATATGCAATCTCAAAAACTGCATTTTGGGAGGCGCCAGCTGATATGGTTGACTTTTCACAGGTATATTGTCTTTTAATTCGATATGATATTTGATTAGTTCTGTGAGGCCTAATTCTGTTGTGAGGACATCAGGGAAATCACGTATTAACTCTGAGATCACCCTTTGACCTTCGTCATCAAGGTGACCCAGTGGATTCTCAGAGACCGGAGTAGCAGAGGACAAGCTTAGGTTAGGAGGTGCCTTTTTTTGAAAATTTATTAATTTGAAAACCATAGCCTTACAAAAACTAAAAGTGAAGGTGCCTTCGAAAAGATTCAATATCAGGCGACTTTTAAGAAATAAATCGGACCCCAAAATTAAGGAACACGATAGCTGAGGTGCGACTAAAACTTCAAAAACCCAAGTACAGTGCTCAACCTTCAACCTAACCTGACAGGCGACGTTGATGGCTAGCTTTTCTCCGTTAGCAGTGAGGCACTCCGATTTTACCTCTTTGACGGATTTTATACAATTTAAGGACTTCAATTATCCAAAAAGATCAGAGGACATAATGCTCCTTACCGACCCTGAATCTAATAAAGCATTAGATTTAAAATTTTTAAATTGGACTTCTACAAGAGGTAAAATTTTATTAGTTAGGCCCTTTGATTTTAGACACTTATAGGTTTTCCTAGTAAGTGAATTGTTGGCTATAGGAGAAAAGCGAGCAGTTCTGCTTCTGGTCTGGTTAAAAGAAGAACACTGCCAGTTGTAATGACCAGTTGACTTACAATAAAGACATATAGGCCTTAAATAATACGGGGTACAAACTTCTGGTTTAATACCAGATGACTTACTAAACTTATTTAGAGGTGGAAACTCTCTGTTACAGTTTATGTTGTAAGTAGTGGCCTTAGAAGGTGTTGTTTTTAAGAAATGTCTGTCTTTATGTGTAACCGGTTTAGTGTGTGTGCTTTTGTAAAAAGGTTTACGTTTATAAAAGGACCTTTGAGAATTACAGTGAATAAAATCGGCTTTGTGAAAGTTTAACGGAGCTTGAGATGAGAAACCGACTAGTTCTCGCCCCTTCGGTCGTTTTTTGAAAAAGCACCAGGTGAATAATTATGTGAATTATAAGGTTGTCGGTGTTGTACAGAAGTATTGCGTTGTGTAGAGTTTCTACAAAAAGGTGCTATGTGACCTTTCTGGCCACATCTATGGCACACTATAGTAGACCTAAAATCCGGTTTTGGCCTGGACAAGTTTTCTGAAACAGTTGACCTTTCCTTGTCAACAAACAAAGTGCTATTTACCTGAGCACACAATTTATCAAGGTCGTTGAAGGTGACCGGCCGACTTGCAAAAACCAGACAACTCCTGACCTCCGGTGAAAGGCCGTCAATAATGACGTTTATTATTTCCACTTGGTTTAAATTAATTAAAAGCACCTGGGCAGCTTCTTTTATGTCGCTCACAAAATGGTGCAGAGTCTCCCTATGTCCCTGGGGACGATAAAAGAGATCCTGCTCCAAAGTGCGGCGCCTTTTCGCAGGTATGAACATTTCTAGTGCCTCTCTGTGGAAATCAGGAAAATTGTCGTGTTTCTGCAGGCACGAACTAAGAGGATCTTGTGCACAAGGCAACAAAACGCTTATAATATTATTTTTTAAGTCCGGGTAGATTCGGCACAAATTCAAAC
>JAGFPH010000231.1:805334-815418 GCA_018207615.1 Philaenus spumarius | reverse complement strand
ATTTCCTTTCTAAGTTTAACACCTTCAAATAGACATTTCTTGTAATCTTCAAAACAAATTTGTTTCTTAACCACGGGTTTCGTTACACCTTTTGCTTTTTTCGTCACCTCATCGTTTACAGTTTTAAATGTGTACAACTTCGGGCGTAAACCCACAAATTCTGTGATTACAACACCCATACATTCATCTTTGAAACAGCCCAGTTTCTTTTTATTCTCTCAAGAGTAATTCTTATGTTCGGGAGGATAATCAGACATATCGAAATATTTTTTCATTTGTAAAAGATCTTCGTATACGTTTTCTGTAAAGATTTCGTAGAAAAAGGAGTCTGTGTCTAGATACATCAGGTTTACAGTTTTATTTTTGTAAAAATTTTTTATAATTTCATAATGAAATTCGTACATATGATATTTACTTAGTTCTAAAACAGAGAAACCGATATATATAGGTTTATTGAATAAAATTTTCTCTTTACCACATTCGATAGCGCTAAGATTTTCATTATAAATTATTCTATTCAAAAAATTTGGTTTTGAAATCAATCGTTTCAATCGCTTTTCGTTGTTAACAAGTTCGAGATTCATCCTTTTTCTAATATTTTCAATGCTCTTTCCAAACATCGCATTATTTAACAACTTGTAAAAATCCTTTTCAAAATTATTTTTCGCCTCTTTCCTTTTCTCTGTGTTAAACGAAATATAAGGCGCCAACCATTTACTTTGATTGAATTTCAATATCCTATGTATTTTTACAACAACAAGCCCATTCCTAATAGCTTGTTTAAGGTTCATATAGTGGCATATGTAACGCTCTTTTATCTCTAGTGTTGTCAAAAGTTTTTCCTGTTTTGACCCGAACGGTATTATGCGTTCCGGAAAAAATGGAAGATCATTATGAGAATCGTGTAAATAACTCGGATAGTCTACATCGCATTCAATTATATAACCTTCATTTCCCTCATCCTCGATTTTGTTTACATCAAAAGTTTTTATTTCTCTGCGGCTCAACCATTCAAAAGAGTTTTGCGGCATAGGTTTCGACATTGCGTAACCATACAAGTTATTTGCATCTATGTAGATTAAGTAGGAATTTGGTTTTTCCGGATCATACGAGGTGATGTACGGATTATTTGCTTTTGACTATCTTTTTGGACAGCTTGTTATACCGCCCCTAATTCCTCTCTCGATAAACATATGCATATCGTAATCCGTGATCAGATCCAATTCTATTTTTGTATATTTTAACATCGCATCAAATGTCAAACTGGGGATCGATAGGTAATACGCGGGATCAACACCATAATTATCTAAACAAATGTTGCGAAAATTTTCAAATATATCTGCGAGCAAAAGCACATCCGTGCGCAAATACAAATCGCTGTATTCGCCCAAAGTCTTGCAATCGAAACGATCCCAAACTTTTCTTGCATGATTGTAATCGTCCTCACTTACGTTCTCATCGGCGATGCTGTTATAAAAAAACTCCTTTTTTGGCAACTCTGTCTCATCCAACCTCTCCCAGGAATCTGTATATTCATAGGGATAGACACCCTTTCTCGTTACAAGATCTAGATCATCCGTAAAAAATTGAAATGTATGAAAAAATTTATCTTTTGGAAGATTATTTGCAAGACGGGCTAAACTATCACTTAGAAATCTGAAACTGTCTAGAAACCTTAATTTTATTCCGCCCGCAGTCTGTTTGGAAAAAGATATATATTTTTCAGAAGTATTTGGGATTACACCAATTTTTTCAAAATCACAACCCAATTGACGAACAATAAAATGTGAATCATAATTAGAACTGCCGTGAATAAATATGGGAAGATAGCGTTGATTTTTTCTTTTCAAATTACAATCATTACATAATACATTTCTAAATTTACCAGTGAAATGACAATGATCTCTTACAGGCGGGTTTAACAATGTAAAGTCTGTATTACAAGATTCGCATTGCGTAGCCAGTTTTACTCTACGCTTTTCATCATCGCTAAGAGGGAGAAGAGGTAAATTAGTTTCCGAAAATAAATCACCAATTAGATTTGCTATAGAAATTAAATAGTCCATAAATTTTGCAGCAGCATCCTTACCCCGATACAAATATGGCTCGGAAGGTAAATTAAACGAAATAGAGTCGGGTAGGTTCTGGTAAACCAAATAAACACAAAAACTCATTGGTTCGTGGTGACTATCCACTTTTGTAAATTGAGAATCAATTTTATCTACTTTTTTCAATATACTTTCAAAATCACAATATGCCACAATAGGAATTTCAAAACTGTGGTGAAAATTTGAAAACTTCAAAACCGAATCTTCTTTTGGCATAATACTTGTTACAGGTTTATTAATACGACAATCTTTTTTATGTATTTTTAATTTTTTACGCGAATCTCCTCCCTGAAAACGCACAAAACAGCGTTTACAAAATAACATATTTTCTGTATGTTTGGTAATCTGACTACGCACTAATCGCGAAAAATTCTTAATATAACAATAGTGATTTACAGTATTACAAGAAATTAATAACAAGTCAAAATGAGTTCTTCTCTGTTTATAAGATATTCTTAAAGGATAAATTGTATTTTTACCATTTACTCCATATACGTTTACACTAACACCTATATTTTGTTTTTCAAACACACCTATTTGTTTTAAAGATACAGGAAAAGTAATTCCACTAAAGTTAAATTTATCAGTTAATTGTTGATATCTTTTATCCACTCTTTCTAAGTTTAATCCTACAACATAGCGCGAAAGAATAGCCCATTGAAAACATTTTTCATCCCGCAAATTCTTAGGATTAATAACAGCTTTTTTATTTTCAATAAATTTTGGAAGGCGAATATATGAACTTCCCCCAAGCGGATTGTATTTGCTGAATCTCAATAGAAGTCCGTCTACAGAGAGCAGACTATATTTCCCCCCCCCCCACTACCCTTTCCCTGATATTCGTATTCTTCCAAACAAATTTTTAAAAACATATCCGATAAAAGTTCATCGATTGACGAATCTTGAAAAACCGGAACATTGATAGTTTTAAAAGCTCTATTCTCTACACTTATATCGGTCAACATTGGTTTAGTATAAGTACATTCTACAATGATATTAAATTTTAATGGTGTATCATATTTTAATAATATATTTTCAATTAACAGTTTCATTTTTTCATTATTTCCAACTAAAAATGTACAAACATCCTTAAAAGTTGCATTATTGTTTTTTAGATAATATGTTTTCAAAACACCTCTAAAAGCGTTTTCAATTTCTATAAACTCGCCTTCATCACACCGTAGTCCCAATCTATATTCCTTTTTTCTTAAATCCATATTTATTTAACTTCTGAAGATTCAATTTTAACGTTTTTAATTTTTAAGGCTTTCTCACACGCATTTGCTAAAATGTTATTAATAGAGTTATAAATTGTAATATCATTTAATAAAAAATAACCTTTTCTGTTAACCTTTTGCCAATAATTTTTTTCAGTTGTGCATTGTTTCAAATCTTTTACATCGGTTATTTCAATTTTAATTAAATACGTTCCGGTCTCTCCGGGTGTAGTAATTTTTTTCCTTTCATTTCCCGATTGTAACTGAAACTGTTGACTTATAAGAACGGAATCGGATTTTTTAGCCAATTTTTTTGAAAATATTTTTATAAAACTATCCTCATCCTCGTCCTCGCTCTCGCTAGATTCTTCAAATTTCCTTTTTTTACCTTTACACTGTTTTGCAATATTATTTAATTTCTCTACAGCTTCGAGTGAAAATTTTTGATTAGTTTCTAAAATAGGTTTTATTATAGTATTAATTTTAGTTAGTGATAATTCTTTGTCTTTTGATTGAACTTTAGCATATAAAGAATCCAAAATATTTTGAACTACAATGAGCGGCTGATATAGCAAAGCATTATTCGAATTTTGAAATTCTTGTTTTACTATTCGATAAAATCTATCCCACTTATTAACAGAAACTAATCCCAGCTTAAAAAGAATTGATACAATTTCACCAATACTAAACATACCAGTCAAAACAGTGCTGCTCTCTCCGTTGAACGGGCCGAACTTCTGCTGTTGAGGTGGTGCCGGTAGTGGTGGTTGGCCCGAAGGTCCAGCAAGATCTAATTGTACAGCCTGTTGTGGTGGTGGTGGTGGTGGAGGAGGAGTCAAAGTTGGAGGAGATGATGGAAGAATGTATTCCTCGTCAAATTCTCGAACAAAAATGCCAGCCATTTCTATAATAAATAGAATATATGACTTTCAGTTTAAACAACTCTTGATGTTGAAGTACAAACAAGCGCAAGTATAAGTTTAAACAACTCTTAGCGTTGTAATACAAAACAAACACACAAGTGTTAATAGTTTATAAAATAACAACAAATACTTACTTAGTGTGTTGAAGTAGTAGGTTTTGAAACTACTGATGTCTGTCTCTCTTGTAAGTCTCTCTTTATATACTATATCTCAAGGATGAAAGTATTTCCCCGCAATTATTCACGTGCATGTAGGTTTCACAATGCCCTTGCTTGTTGATTCTGGAAAGTACGATTTACGTAATAATCTTGCAAGTTATCCTTGTTGTGTCCATACTGTCTAATAAGACACTTAAAGTTGTTTACAAGATTTCGCAAAATCATATTTATTACTTGCTTCATTCAATCAGTGGTTTTTCCCGTCAAGGCTATAATTAACGTCCGCAATTATTTAGCAAGGCTACCCGGTGCAATTATTTTAATGACGCCTGCAATTAAATAAGTTGTTTTCTCCGTCAAGGCTACAAGCGGCAAACATTCCAATTATTTTAATAACGTTCGCAATTATTTAGCAAGGGTACAATTATTTTAATGACGCCTGCAATTAAATAAGTTGTTTTCCCCGTCAAGGCTACCAGCGGCAAACATTCCAATTATTTTAATAACGTTCACAATTATTTAGCAAGGGTACAATTATTTTAATAACGTTCGCAATTAGTCGAGTGACACGCCTGTATAGTAAACCACTTTAAGTTGTATTTCTCAGTATCATTATTTTACATCGAATAATGAGCCAATTTAAATTGATTACAAGATTTATCATTGTATTTCCTCGTAGCAATTATTTATGTTTCACAACGTTCAATTCGTTTGTTATAAAAGCTAGAATCGACTTGGAATATTACAAAATAAAAGATGTTGTGTGTTAAAAGGCGTCAGACTTTTTCAGCGGCTGATTATATTTTTATAACTAGTGTTATATCGTGCAACAGAAAGTGCAGCAGTTTTATTGTTAAGAAGAGACTCGTTGATTGTGAAATAGCTACACAAACTATACTTAAATGTGAATTAAACAAATATAAAGGTAGTCGTGAAACTTTGTGTGTTGGACAAAAATTAAATATAAAAACTTTTGATCATGAGACAAATAATAAAAATTCACATATATTAAAAATTGAATTAATATTTGATAATATTTTTAATAAATTGCTACAATGTTGTACAGAAAGTGCAGTGAATTTTGCAGTGACGTTGGGCATGGGTGATTATGTGTTGGACCATTCTATACAAATTTTGAAAACGGACACGGAAAGTGTAGATAAATTTAGAGGACTATTTTTATGTTTGTATAAATATATTACAGATGAAACCATAATTGAACAAATTCCAGACAACTTAAATGTTTTAAATATTGTATTTATGGATAACGATGTTCCATTATGGTTTCTCGATAGATTTGCTCATAAATTAGATTTTAAAAAATATTGTTCATCTTATAATTTCTATAGTGGCAATGAATTACGTCCAGGAGTATTAAAATTTTAAAAAAAGTATGAACAACAATTAAATTGGAACAATCTTCAGGAAATGTGTTCATACTGTAAATTAAAATATGTAAAAGAGTTAAATAATTACCAAAATTACTTTGATTTTTATTTTATTTTAGATATTTGGCAAAGACGATTAGAAGATTATAAAAAAAAGTATGAACAATACTGATTGGAATAAATGTATCTTGTATGTTATTAAAATAATAATTGTTTGTTGTAATGAATAAAAACACACACACAATGTATATTAAACATCTTTTATTAATTCAGATAAAACAGTGTCTACATTATTATCATTGTTTACAATCTTTTTTACATTAGTTAATTTTTCTTCGTGCATGTGGTGCAACTCCATAATATAATTTAAATTAATGCGTTCTATTTCTTCAGGACGATTCCTCGCAATAGTTCTCAAGTAACAAGTGACTGGCTCCGTGTTTACGTATAGTTGTACGATTTCCTCACCCTCCAAATGTTTTGGTAAAAGGTTTCCCAACAAAAGAAGCACATTATACTCTATGCAATTAATCTTGCCCATTTTATACAATAGCAGGGAAAATATTTCTCTAACGCTGGACGTAGATCTCTCCATAACAACAATGTATCCATCCTTTGAGTATTTTTCAGCTTCCATCTCGTTTTCCAACATGTGCAACAACGCCCTCACTTGGAAAGTGAATGCATAGCGCTCCTGGTCTCCATAAAATGTTTTCAAAACATTTTCACCGTAAAAATTTGTCCATTTTGTTACAGGTTCTTCTATGTGCTTTACCTTAGGATTGCAGGATCGTAGTTTCTCATAAAGTTGAAATGCGATCGTGCTTTTGCCTGAACCTATATTTCCTTCCAATACAATTATCATGATGTTGGTAATTTAAAGAATCGGTCAAATCCTGCTCGATAACGACCTTTGTCTCGCTCACTCTCCTTATTAATAACAACAAAAGAATAGCCGTCGTTACTATTCCAAACATTGGCACACAATTCTTTGAATAATTCGAAGGTCATATCAGTATTTACATGATCATTATAAACATGACGTAAATTGCGTTCATCCTGTTTGAATAGTACAATGAGATTTGTATTATCACGAATCAGCTGTTTTGGAATGTGGCTGTACGTCTGACTCAGATAAAACACATCAAGCTTATAATGTCTTCCTGTTGTGAAATAGTTGCGAATATTATCTTGTTTCTCGCATGATACATCGTCAAAAATAGCAATAGAATCGGTTTTTATTTCTGTTAAATCGGGAACTTCTTCATTTTCCGAAAACATATAGTAACCAATTTCTGGGAGACCATCCAAAACACATTTTAAAAACTTATATTTCGTTTGACATAATGACTTTGAAAATACATACACATTTTTAAAATGTAAACCATTGGGGGAAAATATCAAATTCATTATTAAGTTTGTTTTCCCGAATTACTGGGTCCTGCTATAATACACCTAATATTATTTGGAAGAAGGGCATTGTGTTTTTTCTTTTTTCTTTTAACTGTGGGGAGATGATATCATCAAAATTAATAATTGGAAGTTTAACACTTTGTTTCACCAACTTCATAATAAATCTTTTTTGTCTATCCAAGTATCTCTAGCACTGTCAAATCCTAACCAGCGTACAAGTAATTTATCCCCTTTTTTCGAATCACTTTCTCTATTAAATATATATCTCCGAATTTTGTTTTACTTAATTCTTCCGTATAAAACCCCCCTTTTATCACATCACCCGATTCGTCTTTTAAAATGTATGTGACCGGATCTGTTGATTTTATCTCATAGACTGTATAAATTTCGTTTGACCAGCCCGGGTAGTAACCCTTATCAAATAATTTCTTAGTCCTACTGATTCTAACCTTTTCCCCCACTTTAAATCTGATTTTAATATTTTTCTTTTTTTGATTCTTAATTATTCTCTGCAAAACTAAATGCTCGTTAGTCTTGTTTACGTCTACCGGTTTCATTCCAATTGTTCTGTGCACAGTATTATTATATTTTGAAATAATTTTCGGTAACAAATTAATCCATTTATAATTACCTTGTTCGCTAAATGCAACCCTCATTTTATTCTTTATTGTTCTATTTAACCGTTCTACAATAGATGCTTTTTTATCAGAAAAAGTAGAATAATGATTAACACCATACTTATCTAACAACCTTTTAATTTGAACATTATAAAATTCTTTTCCTTTATCTGTTTGCAAATGTTTCATAGGATGATTATGTAAAATTGGTTGCAAAACTCTTACCAACTCATCAGCATTTTTTGCTTTTATCGGTTTAGCTATTGCAATTTTACTAAAACAATTAATTACAACTAATATATATTTATATCCTTTATTGACTTTAGAAAATGGAATCATTTCAACAAGATCTGCTTGAAAAAGATCATCTATACCTTTAAGTTCAACATAACGGGTAGAAAAATTTCTACGAACTTGTTTGTGTAATTCTTTTGCAATTTTATTTTTTACATTCATTTTTTACATTAATAATTTTCAACTAATTTACAATGATGCGCAAATCTTCTATGCTCCCATTTTGGGTTGTCCGCTTCCTCCCAATGATCGATGGTGACTCCGCAATCAATACAGCAAGCCGAATCCCCTTCTCCTGTATAATAAA
The DNA here is from genome assembly GCA_018207615.1 of Philaenus spumarius. Classification (NCBI taxonomy): domain Eukaryota; kingdom Metazoa; phylum Arthropoda; class Insecta; order Hemiptera; family Aphrophoridae; genus Philaenus; species Philaenus spumarius. The sequence goes on along the minus strand of JAGFPH010000231.1, from coordinate 806,993 downwards.
ATCCTGCGTTAACCATATCATCAATTTTTGGATAGGGTTTAGGCCAAAAGAGAAATGTCTCTTTCATCAATTCTTCAAATTCATTGACGATTTTTTTGCTCTCAGCATATTCCATCAAATTTCCGGGAATATTTCTTTTACTTTGTTCACAACTGGGGTTTGCTATCTTGTGAAGAAAATTAACATGATTGATTGTTAATTTTGCCAAACCAGACTCCCATCCACAACCACAGCACACAATATTTTGAAACTGCCTTGTGCGGTAAAATCCAGATTTAACCAATTGCTTAGAAGTACAACTGTATAATCCATCACCCCATCGACCTGTAACATCTCTGCCGTAGTCGACGTTGTTGTTGGTTTGGGTAGAGGCGTCAACCATCCTCTTGGCGGTTATAGAACCAGAATCGGTCATGATTCACTTTTCGGTTTCCTTGGTGGTGGTTGTAACGTAAAACCTTCTAATTGATTGGATACTGCTCGGTTAGACTCACCGGTTAGACGTTCTTCTCTTGCACGATCCGCTGCTAATCTGATCCAACAAATACCGTTTCTCGACTCCTTATGTTCGGAATCGTTGCCCACGTAATGAATGGAAGTCAAATCGTCTTGAAAATGAACTCTACGGCTGTTGTTGCTGCTGCTGTTGCTGGACATATAAACTTTACACTAACTCTTGAAACACTGAGTGCAAGGCTTTAAATACAGAAAAATTAGCCTTGAATATGATGCAATTATTTTGCGAAACCTTTACGTAACTGTGGGAATTTACATTGCGAAACATGTTTGTCGCTAATAGCCTTGATAAATAATTGACGGAAATTGCGACATTGTGTTGCAAACAAAACCACTAGCCTTGCTAAATAATTGCGGACGTTATTAAAATAATTGGAATGTTTGCCTTGACGGGGAAAACCAGCGGGCTTATTAGCCTTGCTAAATAATTGCGGATGTTATTAAAATAATTGTCGTTCGGGAAAAAACAACAAAATTGCGGACGTCATTAAAATAATTACACCGGGCTATTTGGCCTTGCTGCGGCGGACGTGTTAGCCTTGACGGGAAAAACCACTTGCGTCATCAGCCTTGTGACGTCACAACGACAACAACAATGACGTCAAAGTGGAATACGGGGTCAATGACCGGTTAATTATGCAAATTAGAGAAAGCGTGTCAATGACCATTTAATTGGAGAAATGCGGGTCAATGACCGGTTAATTAGGGTAATTATGCAGGAATGCGGGGTCAATGACCATTTAATTAGGGTAATTATACAGGAATTTGGGGTCAATGACCGGAGTGTGTGTGATATATGGATGCCCTTGAAATGACCTTGCACCAGAACATACAAATACTCTCTACTTACACCCTAGGCCAAAGTTCTAAATTCCCCCTTCCGGGGGTCTGGAATTGTTTTTGTATATTTAACTGTAAAACTCATGTTTTAGAGATTCTCTGGGGGCTAGTTGAGCTATTAACACAGTTTTATTTTTAGCCCTTAAGAATGCATTTTTAACTATTTTCAAGAAAAAAAATGTATATCAATCAGGCAGTAACAGCGATTGAAATGCCAAAATGTATGAAAAGCCTATACTTGTAATGTGTAGTAGGCTAAGCAGATATTGACTGTTAGTTGACTAAAAAGAAAGCATGTTGAAA
>JAGFPH010000231.1:777795-805234 GCA_018207615.1 Philaenus spumarius | reverse complement strand
CTTTGGGCGAATACAGCGATTTGTATTTGCGCACGGATGTGCTTTTGCTCGCAGATATATTTGAAAATTTTCGCAACATTTGTTTAGATAATTATGGTGTTGATCCCGCGTATTACCTATCGATCCCCAGTTTGACATTTGATGCGATGTTAAAATATACAAAAATAGAATTGGATCTGATCACGGATTACGATATGCATATGTTTATCGAGAGAGGAATTAGGGGCGGTATAACAAGCTGTCCAAAAAGATAGTCAAAAGCAAATAATCCGTACATCACCTCGTATGATCCGGAAAAACCAAATTCCTACTTAATCTACATAGATGCAAATAACTTGTATGGTTACGCAATGTCGAAACCTATGCCGCAAAACTCTTTTGAATGGTTGAGCCGCAGAGAAATAAAAACTTTTGATGTAAACAAAATCGAGGATGAGGGAAATGAAGGTTATATAATTGAATGCGATGTAGACTATCCGAGTTATTTACACGATTCTCATAATGATCTTCCATTTTTTCCGGAACGCATAATACCGTTCGGGTCAAAACAGGAAAAACTTTTGACAACACTAGAGATAAAAGAGCGTTACATATGCCACTATATGAACCTTAAACAAGCTATTAGGAATGGGCTTGTTGTTGTAAAAATACATAGGATATTGAAATTCAATCAAAGTAAATGGTTGGCGCCTTATATTTCGTTTAACACAGAGAAAAGGAAAGAGGCGAAAAATAATTTTGAAAAGGATTTTTACAAGTTGTTAAATAATGCGATGTTTGGAAAGAGCATTGAAAATATTAGAAAAAGGATGAATCTCGAACTTGTTAACAACGAAAAGCGATTGAAACGATTGATTTCAAAACCAAATTTTTTGAATAGAATAATTTATAATGAAAATCTTAGCGCTATCGAATGTGGTAAAGAGAAAATTTTATTCAATAAACCTATATATATCGGTTTCTCTGTTTTAGAACTAAGTAAATATCATATGTACGAATTTCATTATGAAATTATAAAAAATTTTTACAAAAATAAAACTGTAAACCTGATGTATCTAGACACAGACTCCTTTTTCTACGAAATCTTTACAGAAAACGTATACGAAGATCTTTTACAAATGAAAAAATATTTCGATATGTCTGATTATCCTCCCGAACATAAGAATTACTCTTGAGAGAATAAAAAGAAACTGGGCTGTTTCAAAGATGAATGTATGGGTGTTGTAATCACAGAATTTGTGGGTTTACGCCCGAAGTTGTACACATTTAAAACTGTAAACGATGAGGTGACGAAAAAAGCAAAAGGTGTAACGAAACCCGTGGTTAAGAAACAAATTTGTTTTGAAGATTACAAGAAATGTCTATTTGAAGGTGTTAAACTTAGAAAGGAAATGAAACTGTTTAGATCGAGAAAACATATTATTCAATCAATTACTGTTAATAAATTAGCATTAAGCTCGGAGGATGATAAAAGACATATATGTGAAGATGGGATTACAACACTGGCATATGGTCATTATTTAATTGATTGATTTTGTGTTTCAGAAATATTGCCGGTGAGCAGTTTTCGGTGGAGGCGGAATATGTATAGCCTCTTAACCGCCAGCCATTTTGTTTTGTTGGATGTATTTTCTGTAAGAGAGGGCGTGACAATGTTTAAGATTGGGGGTTTTGGCCGCCCATTTTTATCAATTTCTGATTTAAAAAATTTTATAGAATTTATTAAGAAATCGGCTGTGGGTCTGGAACTAATTGTTCCAGACACAAAGTTGAAAATTTTGTTGAATTTTTTTGACATTTTTAATATTCAAAATAGGGTACGTACGTACTCATACTATGGTATTCCGAAGACTATACCTTTTGTGGAGTATGCCGATGCTCACATCGGTAGACTCCGCGAAACGTTTAGAGTAACGGGTACTATAAGTATTGGCCACTATTTTTTTAACGTCCCGCCCTCTTTTTAATATTTTGTATTTTTTTAAAATTAATAAATTAACCACTTATATTAATATTTGGTGTTCTTATTTACTATCCAATAAATACACACAAATTCGGGAAAAAAATCTTTATTTACATAATTTTTCTTACAATTCCTGACAAAGGTGAGTATTGCATAAGTGCATCATGAATAATTAAACAGTAGCATGCGGTAGAATCCGGGAAGTCTGCGCTGCTTTGCATCTCGACTCTCACGTCGAGAGATCCTGTTTTCAAAGTTTCCGATTGTCTTGAACAGTCAATGACGAATAGAGGTGTTTTATTGAGAAACGTTTGTCGATTGATGAAAGGTTGATCGCTGCTTCCTTGGTAGTAGGACGATTGAAATCTTGAAAAGTAATCGTACATTACAGCTTTGTTACCATTCATATTATCGTATGGATAATATTTTGAATTCAAGTAGAGTTTTACATTTTCAATGGAGCAGAAATCAAAATGGGCTGCGTTCTTGGTCTGGGAATCCTTCCTGTCGGTTTGAAAACCAATTATTACGTAGCGAGGTTTTTCCACCATAGATGATGTTTTCACCGTCTAAGTTTGAAATTTAGTTTTTGGAAGAATTGGATATTCGTGCATTTGCCAACGTCTGAAAGGAATCGAGATTGTTTCATCTCTTTCGGTCATCCGCAGCAGAGATAGTTTCTCCTCGTCCACAACTCTTATGTATGGCATCCGCCATACGATTTTATTAATTTTTACTTTTACATTATCAGCCGTTGACTGAAGAATAGCGTTTTTATCGCTTGCGGCTCTCAATAAAATCAACTACTGTTTAACGTTTAAAATTATACGTTTGTAATCCTCGGCAAAACCGAGTAGGAGTCGGAGCGGTATGCAGAATGCAAATTTTCCATCGGCTTCCAGAGCAAAAGGTTGAGCGTCTGTTGACCAACCCCAATTTCCTAAAAAATTTGATTCTTCTGGGCGTAGGGTTAGAAGATTCTTCATCAACGTTGTATGTCCAACGGTTTTAACTCTATCTATTTCCGTTCCGCACAGTTCGTATCGTATTTCTTCAAACAGAAATGCTGGCGCGTTATTAACAAATTTTGTTGTCGTTGCCGCCGATGTATCGTCCTCTTTTACAACCATTCCCTCAATTTGCAAGTAACTTTTACTCGGCAACGTATACACATCCTGTTGATGTACAGGAATCCTTATTTCATCGCTATTTCCATACGAATTTGATGAGTAGGGCGAATGTGAATGCCATTCATAGTCTGTAACAATTTCGCTGCTGTGTACAGCCGCATTAACGTTTAGCATGATTTAATCTGTACCCGGGAATCGATTTTAAAAACAACAGATTATCCCGTGTTACCTCTTTGAGCTTTGAATGGTGAATGCGCGGTATCGGTGCTGGTGGTAATAAATTATTCGTAAAAATAAATAGTAATTATTTAACCCCTCTCAAATGAAGGCGAATGATTACGTTTTCCTGTCTAAAGTTAACCAATCGGTTATATTGATCTTCCAATTTAATATTTATTTTGTAAAGCAATCCTTGCGAGACTATTGGTAAATAAATTACGTATGCAGGCTTCTCAACTATTTTATACCCCGGTTCGACTACCGGATAGAACTCGTGTAATACGTGACCCTCAACACCGTCCTTGTATGAATTTCTTACAATATCGCATACGACTCGTATGACGTCCACTCTAACAATGGCTGCTTGATTTGGTGATTCATGCCATTTACCCGCTTCCAACACCGAGTCTTGATCGAAACCCAACAGCGAACCGATAGTATCCTGTTTAAAGTGAACAATTTCAGAACAAAAAAGTTCTGTTTTTAAAGTGTTATTGTTAGCTTTAATCTGTAACGAGCTCTGTTTATTTTTCTTTTTCAACTCTCCATCCAAAAAATCTTTAATGTCATCAATTTCATACGTTCCTTCGGGAAGCGTAATCGATTCTTCTGGTTTTCCATAATAGAATTTATCGTTTACATTTTTCTCTATATTTGGAATAGAATTGTATGTCATTAAATCGACTAATCCAATTTCCCATTGTTTCGAAGACGAAAGATCGATGGGAGGGAAAAATTCACACGTAAAATATGAGCTTCTTCCCGATATACAAATCATGCTGTTGCTAGAAAGTCTAAACACAAATGACCGCAATTGACGGTGTTCAATCTCTTTTGGCGCGCTTCGTAATTATACCTTATTAGTACAGGATATTGTCTCTGTAGATATTCCACTAATTCTGCAGGTGGGCGCGGATTACCAAAGCTATCAAAATAATCTACACGACTTCCACGCTTTTTATAGCACACCCAATGAGTACCATCACCTTTAACGTTATCCAAATTCATTACTGCCGTCTCATTTACTAACGGTAATTTCGGAAGCGTATCGCGCATAAAAACTCCTCTAAAATAAGGAATTTTTAATTTTTCTGCATACTTTATTATATCGAGTGTTGACAATGGTTTGTTTGGTATAGATTCAATCATCTTCGACGAGTAGAGATTTTTTTTTTCTTCTTATTCTTCTGAACCTTTGTTACTCCTCCTGCTCCCTTATACGGACGCACATACAATCCTTTTCCTTTTTTCTTTTTATTATTATTATTATTCTTTTTTACCTTTTTTGCAACCTCTGCAAGTAATTTCAATATTTTATTTTGCTCCCCTCCTCCTCCACCAAATTTTTGTTTCATCTTCATGATATTGGTTACCGCCCAAGCTGCAGTTTTTTCCCCCAGTCCACTGTCGGATGCTTTAACACGTTCCCAGGCCCGCTCGGCAAGTTCTCGATCAGCAATTGCACGATTCTTGGTATCGCTATATTTGCTGTACGCAATATCGTGTGCTTTGCAGGCGACGTCTAGTTTATTAATGCCGGAATCACCGCGTTGTAATCTCTTTGCGAGAGCTGTTCCCGGACCGCAAAACTGATAGCCCGGTAAATGAAGTTCTATCGGAAGAATATCAATAGCCTTGTTTATAACATCACTAATTAAACCGCGTCCCCGTTTTAGTTGGTTTTGAATACAAGACCCTTTTCTGGTCTTACCCATAACGTACTGAGCCAATCGGGGTAAGTTTTCAAGTTTTTATCACTGTCACGTAAATCTCTTAAATAAGACAAATATAACAATTGTAACACTTTTCCCAGAGATACAGCGTCGTACAGCTCCTCGGTTTGTATATGACTGAGCCGTTTATTATTGAAGTCAAGGACATTTCCCCCAGTCTTTATATAGGTGTTGTCTTTCAAGTAACCCAAATTAACAGCATCTGAATCGGCTTTTGGTGTTTTTTTCATGTACACATTATCTTTTAGATATTTTAAATTTACAACATCATCGTCCGCTTCAGGTTGATCAACATTTTTTAATTTTTTATTTGAAAATGAAAAATGACCCTCCTTTGTTTTAACAGGAACAGAATTTTTCTCTAAATATGATTTTGTTACAACATCATTGTCGGTTACCGGTGGTGCGACGTTACTGATTTTCTTTTTATTTCCATCGTAAAAATTATCTCCTGTTAGGCAAAATCTTTTAACAGTTTGATAATTAACAGCATCCCTTCCGCCTATAGGATTCCCAACGCTTGTCAATCTTTTATTTTGTATATTATAATTACCTTTTTCTGTCAATTGAAACCCCGTTCCAGGCGGTCCTTGCGCACCTTTAAAACGTTTTACAGAATGACGACCAAATTTATCGACACTCATTCTTTAATTATTATTCCTGCTTCGACCAGTTCTTCGAGAATTGATGCAATTTCGTTGGCGTGACCCGTATTCCCCGCTCTCTGAGAAGCATATAACAGTTTTAATCTTTCGCACAACTCATTTGGATCATTCCAGTAGACATAATTAGAAGATGGTTTTAATATCATATCCCCACCACTACCAACTTTATTTATTAATTTTGATATTATGTTTTTATATTTTTTACTTTTACTCGATTTCACCTTCCCTATAGCGGAATAGTCCTGACGGTATACATTTGTTTCGTGTAAAATATCTCCATACACTGAGAGATCCTCTTTTGTATAAATAAATGGATCGGGGTCATTCATAATGATTAATTCGTATAGACCCTCTGTTCCTTTATAATATTTTTCATTAATAATTAAATCATCACCTACCATCTTTAATATTTGACTACCCATCTTCCATGTATTACCATCGATATGAATTCCAAACGTTTTATCTATTTTCCTACCACCATCTATTAATTTTACAAAATATTTTTTTGAAATTGGTCCTGTAAAAGTTTCTTTTATATAATCGGTAATACTTTTTCTACCTTCCGTTGTACTCATCAGATCCTGGCCAGTCTCTCGAGTTTCATAAACATCTTCACCCACCGGTGTTGCGGTGTTGCTGCTGGTGGATGGGAGGGTTTCCATTTCATTATCTTCAATTTCCTCATCATCCATAGGCGGTTCGTGTCGAGGCATTAACCGTTTTCGGGATTCGGTTCTAGCGTAATCTTCGTAATCATAATCTTCTTCCTCATCTGCATAGTATTCGCGAGACTTGTTTACCAATTTTTTACGTTTTAAACCTTGCGGTGGGGGTACAAATTTACGTTTTACATCTGATCTTCCAATACTCTCGGGATCCAATTCCTCCTCCTCCTCTTCTGTCGAATCCATTATGTATCTACGTTTTATCGGTTTTTTTTCCACATCTACCAATTTTGCATTGTCAGCATCTAGATTTTTTTCCTTTTCGGAAACGAGTTTTTTCAAAGGATCTACAATAGGTTTAAATTGTTTTTCAAACATCGCTTCTGAATCTAAAATACCGCGCGTTAGAGCTCGGTGTTTTTCTTTTATGTTTCTACGCAATTTACTTATTTCTAGGATGACCTGTTCGTTCTCCATAGGTCCTTCCTCGTTGACAATACAAATTTAACTGACCGCTAAAAGATGGGAATCGATAAGTTTTTTGATTCGCGTCAATATATTTGTATTATTTTTTGATTCTAAACATTTTTGAATTCCAAAAATTGATAGTTCATTCTTTTTCACTTGACTTACAGAATTTAAAAATTCATCATATTCGAACACATTGTTGTTTTTAAAGAAATATAATTTTCCGTTTGTAAATCTGAAAACAGAATCGAAAGAGGAGGGAATGCCTATAAAAGTTTTGTAAATTTGACTATATTTTGAAACGCGAAATTTACATTCATCAATTTCCATATAGTAATTATCGTCAAAGAAAATATATGTTTTACCTAAATAAGAATTGACAACACCTTGCACTCTAATATTTACTCTTTTAACCAACGATTGTAAATCAATTGGGTAACCGTATTCAAGATGCAGAGATGGAATTTCCAACATATATATCTTTTCTTTTATAATCATTATAACAGCACCGTTTGGTCTTTGGTAGATAAAATCTATTTTTTCAAAATCGCTTGGTAAAAAGTGTAACCAGTCCCTTATCAATTGCGGGTTGCTAATTTCCTCTTCCCCATCGAGTGGAACAATTCAAAACCATTTTTCATAAAAAATGTAAAGTTCTTGATTGATTATTAAAAATGTGTTGATATTTTTTACTCCGCATAGATCGGGTTTTGCCGCGCTAGGAGTCGCTGAGGGTTGAGAGATAGTGGTAGGGGTGATGGTAGTGGTGGTGGTGGTGGTGGTGGTAGTAGAGGTAACAATTTTTCTTTTCCCGTACAAACTTTCTATCGCTAAAACATCGTCTGTTGTAAGGTTTGTATCCGCTTTTTTGTAATATGCGTACATTATCGAGTTTCTATCACTTAAATGTGAAATTCCTAAAGAATGTCCGATTTCATGAATTAAAACCGAAAATATACTCGTTGTATCATCAGCACATTTTTCAGTTTCGCTTTCCAAACACCAAGCTTCATCCAGATCCATATGTATTTCAACCTGAGAACCGGTTTTCGTGGGGAAAAAAGAATGACCTAAAATCTGACCGCGACCATCTAAATCGTATGGACAAACAGTACCATCTTTTTGATACCTATGCCGTCCTCTTTTATTAGAAATCATTATATCAGGATTCTGTCTATCATGTATGAATTCAAGATCTGTATACTTTGCCCAAGTTTTAAAAGCTAATTCAGTTAAATCCGTCAGTTGTTTATTCACACCAATATAATACCAGCGCAACTGTTTCTTATACCATTTTGATGATGTTCTAAAACTAAAAATTTCATCTGCTACACCACACCTTTTTGACATCATCAATTCTAAGGTTTGATTGTTAAGTTCACCGTCAGTTGTAATATTATAATATTCTTGGAATCTGAACAAAGCGTCAGTCTTCATATCGATAAAAGAAAAATCGGAAGCATTTTCCGAAGAAGATGATAAGTAACCGTAATCCGTAAGATACTTTATTGCAAACGATGTACAATTTTCTTCTGCTAAACCGCTTGGCAACAAATAAAGAAATGCGAAATAAATATGCATTTTTTTGTTGTTGTTGTTCTCAAATTAATCAGAGAGAGAACTGAATATGTAAGTAATATCACCTCTATAGCCTTAAACATCTTTATAAGTGGGTATATATAGGGTAAATGAAATAATATAGTCATATACACAGAATTTGTTTATTATATATCAATTCCCCTCCACCCCCTCTCTTCAAAATAAATTTCAATTTCCCACTCTAGTGGAATCTCCTCTTCTTCTTCCAGGTACTCCATAAAATGTTCAAAAAAATACGCCTCCCAATCAATTATAAACTCCTCTTCCTCCCCCTCTTCTTCAAGTTTGAAGAGCCTGCGAAGTTCATCTCCGCAAAATAAATTAACAACATCCATTTCTGAAATAAAATAATTTTATTTATCAAATCCAACATGAAGATGTTTTGAATTGAATGAATAATATTGTCGACGGAGAATGAATGGTGGTACATCGGTAACAGAACCAAGGTTCAACAGCATAAAAAAATCTGTAATAGTGATATTTTCAAAATCAATATCTAAAAACTCATAACCCTTGGTATCACATTTCACTTGCACTAAATAGATTGTAAAATTTTCTTTCAAATGATGTTTAATAGAAACAGGTAATTGCAGTTCATCTATATGAATATCTTCTACTAAAACTTGCTTACATATTTCTATAGCAGATAGTTCAAATAACGTTTGTAAATACATGTTAAGTTCCAGTTGATCCAAATCCGTTACAATTTCGTTCTGTTTGATCAATTAAAAATATTTCTTCAATTTCAGGATAAGCTATAACTTCACAAACCAATTGTGCTACTCTGTCACCTTTAGTTATTAAAAAATCAAATTCTGAATGATTAAAAAGTAATATCTGAACGTTACCACGATAATCTTTATCTATTACTCCGGCACCAACATTAATAAAATTTTCCACTGCTAATCCAGATCTTGGAGCAATTCTCCCGTAACAATTATGCGGAACTATTATTACCAAATCTGTTTTTACTAATTGTCTATTATGTTTTGGTATAATAACATCATATGCACTTCTTAAATCAAATCCAGCCGCAAAAGGCGACATTTTTTTAGGTGAATAAGCATTTTCAGTAATTTTAAAAAATTGTAATTTTTCGTTAGTACTCATTTAAACTATTATTATAATTGTAATATAAAAGTACTTACTCTTGTATTAACTGACGGTAGCAGAACTAAACTCTTGCACCGAGCATTCTGTTTATATATCGTAGTCCAACTTGATCACCTTCAACAAAAACAATTGTGAAACAGGAAAGCGTACGTAATACATTGTCTCAGCCTTGCGAAACTGTGGGAATTTACATTGCGAAACATGTTTGTCGCTAATAGCCTTGACAAATAATTGACGGAAATTGCGACATTGTGTTGCAAACAAAACCACTAGCCTTGCTAAATAATTGCGGGCGTTATTAAAATAATTGGAATGTTTGCCTTGACGGGGAAAACCAGCGGGCTTATTAGCCTTGCTAAATAATTGCGGATGTTATTAAAATAATTGTCGTTCGGGAAAAAACAACAAAATTGCGGACGTCATTAAAATAATTACACCGGGCTATTTGGCCTTGCTGCGGCGGACGTGTTAGCCTTGACGGGAAAAACCACTTGCGTCATCAGCCTTGTGACGTCACAACGACAACAACAATGACGTCAAAGTGGAATGCGGGGTCAATGACCGGTTAATTATGCAAATTAGAGAAAGCGGGTCAATGACCATTTAATTGGAGAAATGCGGGTCAATGACCGGTTAATTAGGGTAATTATGCAGGAATGCGGGGTCAATGACCATTTAATTAGGGTAATTATACAGGAATTTGGGGTCAATGAAAGGAGTGTGTGTGATATATGGATGCCCTTGAAATGACCTTGCACCAGAACATACAAATACTCTCTACTTACACCCTAGGCCAAAGTTCTAAATTCCCCCTTCCGGGGGTCTGGAATTGTTTTTGTATATTTAACTGTAAAACTCATGTTTTAGAGATTCTCTGGGGGCTAGTTGAGCTATTAACACAGTTTTATTTTTAGCCCTTAAGAATGCATTTTTAACTATTTTCAAGAAAAAAAATGTATATCAATCAGGCAGTAACAGCGATTGAAATGCCAAAATGTATGAAAAGCCTATACTTGTAATGTGTAGTAGGCTAAGCAGATATTGACTGTTAGTTGACTAAAAAGAAAGCATGTTGAAAAATAAAACACACGACTAACTAAACAACACTTTCTATGTATTTGCTAATGACAATCAAAATATGTACATAGTTTTAAAATTTCTTCTTTTTGGCTTTGGACCAGGCCCCGATTGACTCTCCTTAACACCCCCTCTCTCTTTCAAGGCCGTTGCAACCCGGACGCTCGCTACTCACGCTCGACTAGAAGTACCAAATTTTTCGTCCCCCCCCCCCCACAACAAGCCTGTGCCCTAGGGTATGGCCTAGGTTGGCCTTAAGGGTAATCCGGGCCTGCACGAATTATTTCCGCTATTTGGCATTTTTGGTCTTCGTTATAAGGTATGAATCTAGGATACCAACCCCTAAAACAATACATGCTCATTATTTTACTTCCCTAGCAGCTAGAGAACTGAAATTTGGTACATTTATTTCACAAAGTTACATAGAAGTAAACTCATAGAATTTCTGCCACTCAATAAATTCCGCTAACATCCTACATCTTATCATTCTTAGATGATATAAAGAACGAAATATCATTTAAGGTTCGATTACTTGAGTTTAATAAGGAGTGAAATAAGATAGTTACTCTAAATAATGGTTCGTACACTTACTATGAAGCCGCGAGAGAACTCGCAGGTAACTGCTAGTCTCATATTTTCAAAGTACCATTACAGTACATCCAAAGCGTTGGCAAGCGGCCTTTACACAATCAATATTTTATATTGTCAATATTGGGGTGTTGACCATATTATTGAACGTGTGAGTAGAAATATTGCCAGATTGTCAATAACTAGAATATTGATTTACTGGTTTGTAAACTTATCAAGCATTCTGTCCTCTTTAATAGGCTACATGCTTACTATAGTACTACTGTTAATAATTCGATCACGCAGCTGAATCGCTGACGAGAGTTGAGCGAATTTCCAAAATTAAGTTTATATGTATAAGTAGCTGAATAGCTGCATTCGTGTTTGCACCTCAGCCTCCAACCCCTGCTTGGAAACGGAGGCTTTGCAATGGGCTTTGAGAGGTTGCACATCAACCTTGCGCCCTCCGATTATGGACTGCTTCGCTTTGATTGCAGCGGTCAAAATCACTTACACGATACTTTTAGGGTACGTGAGTTGAGCGAATTTTAAAATTAGGCCTAGGTTTATATGTTTTAGGATTTATACCAACTATTTGGGAAATTGGTCTATTCACGAAGGCGCTGAATAGCTGCTATACGAAATATACTAGCATAATATGTTTGCAACTCAGCCTACAGCCCCAGCAAACACGCTCACGGCGGAAAAAACTTGCTTTGCTAGTTTTCTTCTCGACCTGGAGTCTTCGGATCAGAATCTCCCACCACGATAAAATCACCCACGTCTATTTCAACGGGGTATTTTACGTTTTGTTCGATTTTAGGGAACCAGACAGGCTATAAGGTCGTGTAAAAAAACAAAATGTCCAGAATAATCTTCTACATTTATTTTTTTTAGATAAAATTACAAAAATGGTACATTCTAGTGCGTAAAATCTGAAATTATTTTTACTTCCGGTTAAAAGCCCGCTTCTGGTTGTTGAATGTTTTGTGTAACTCTAATGGTAGCAGTTTAAGTTCGATTTGGTCTAAATTTGGAACACACGTTGGTTGTCTAAGTCACTCGGACGAGTTCGTTAACAAACAAAATCCAACAATCGGAATCACTAGAATGAAACTTTTTTTAGGTGTTATCTAAAAAAAACTAATTGTAGGATATTATTCTGCAAATTTTGTTTTTTTACACGACCCTATAACTCGCTTGGTTTTCAGAAATCAATCAGAACATAAAATGTCATAAAAGTATCCGGTTCAAATCCACGTGGAAATTTTACCGTGGGGGCATCTTCTGATCCGTGGCTGGCGGCTGAGTTTGTACGCTGCGAGCGAAGTAAAGCAGTCCATAACCCGAGGCCGCAAGATTGAGGTGCAAACTCTTAAAGCGAGTTTTTCAGCAGCGAGTGAAATGAAGCTGGAGGCTTAGGTGGGAACAAATTCTACTAATATATTTCGTACACAGGCATTCATCGCCTTCGTGGGTAGACTGATTTCTGAAATTGTTGGTTGAACCCTAAAATATAAAAATATAATTTTGGAAATTCGCTAAACATACGTTAAAGGTTCAGCTGCGTCATCGAATTATTTAGTTTTTACATGTTTCCAAATTTTAGAGGGAATATAATTAATGCAATTTTGACACATTCAATAATCAACAAAATATATTAAGACGTTTCAAACACAATGTTTATAATTTTTGAGATCATAATTTTAAATTAATAAACTTTTCTAGCATTCTATCATTTTCAATACATGCCTACTACATAATATTATACTACTTTAAATAACTACTTTTAATAATTTAATTGTTCATCCAATGGTCAGATCAAGTAAACCTTTGCAAATAAATACACATGGAAAACTAGGCATTGCACTGAGAAATATGTCAGCTGATTGTAGGCACTTGTGTGAAAACATGTGTTCAATTACCGGCATTTGTTAGATATTCAACTTGACATTCGATGATATCCAGATAAGCACGCTACAAATCACGCCAACAGCTGATGTGAAAACGAGACCAGACGCAGATGTTTTGACGGCGAGTTATTGATCTTTAGTTCCCTCCTCGCACGCGACTGAAGAAAGATGGTAAAACCAAAGCAGCTAGCGGGGAAATTTTAATATCCCTACTTTGGTACACGCTCCGTAATAATAGAGTATTTTATACTGTTGGGTGTAGTAAAATGATTTAAGGTAATCAAAAATGCCTACTGATAAATTAATATTAAATTGCTGTATATGAATTATATAGGGTCTACTTTAGTAGTTTACTATTAAAATAGTTATTAGGGAATTTACATTGGAACGAAGAGCTATTACAGTGACCCGTATGGTGAGACCTAAAGTTTGAAGTGACAAATGAGCACCGATCACGTCCCCAGAACCCTTTTTGGGGAACGGCCACATTTCACGTTCGATTTGGTCCAAATGTGTTACACATGTTGGTTTTCTAAGTCACTCGGACACTCTAAGTTCGTCAGTCAAAAAATCCAACAACTAGAAGTACGTTTTTTGACCAGAAGTAGGCTAACCATTTTTTTATATTTTCCATACTAGAATGAAACTTTTTTAAGGTTTTATCTAAAAAAAAAATATAGGAGATTATTCTGACCACTTTGTTTTTGTACAAGGCATTACAGCTCGTCTGGTTCCCCAAAATCGATCTAAACGTAAAATACTCGGTTGGAATCTACTTCTCCAATTTACGGGGGAATTTTATCGTGGTCGGAGCTTCTGATTCGAATCCGCAAGGTCGAGATGAAAACTCTCAACTCGCTGCGAACGAAGCGAAACAGACCATAATCGGAGGGCGCAAGGTCGAGGTGCAAACTCGCAAAACCTGCGTTTCAGCT
Organism: Philaenus spumarius; assembly: GCA_018207615.1. Taxonomy (NCBI): domain Eukaryota; kingdom Metazoa; phylum Arthropoda; class Insecta; order Hemiptera; family Aphrophoridae; genus Philaenus; species Philaenus spumarius. Next base: position 791,187 of record JAGFPH010000231.1, on the reverse strand, counting down.
GCGAGCGAAACGAAGCAGCGCGTGAGCCGGTTCAAACAAATTCTACTAATATACTTCGTTTACACAGTCATCCATTCAGCGCCTTCGTGAATGGACAAATTTCCCAAATAGTTGGTAGAAACCTTAAAACTTTTTAACATAATTTGGAAATTCGTTCAACTCACGTCAGCGATTCAGCTGAGTGATCAAATTAGTTTTGGTTTGTAATGACAATTTTGCTGAACACAATAATTTACTGGATAGCGTGTAACTTAACAAAAACAAAAGCATGCCTTCACAAAAAAACAACAAAAACTGCTTAGGTTTTATTAGTGGAAATATGTGATTGTTGTTAAAAATTAAACAAAAACTCACATTAAACCGAATTAGAAACTATTGAATCCAAAGTGTAATAACGAAACGATTCAACGAAAACTATTTGGCAGAAAGGTTCAATTGTTTGGGGAGTAATTTTTGTTGGAAATTGTCATAGTTAGATTAAATCAATAAGATACACATTACACTATCAAATAAACGTAAAATTTCTCTAAACAAAGATTTTCTTTCAAAGCAATTTTACGATTCTTTGACAAACTAATTCGTTGATCAAAGTTTGATGAATCTTTGTCACGTTGTAAACTTTGACAAATATTTTCACAAAAGAATAAACTACTAATTCACCCCATATTAATATAGTACTCATTTTTTAGTTAACCTCCTAACCTAAAAATAAACGTTTTTCAGTTTTCATATCAAATATTCCTTGAGTTCCTTTCCTTTTACTTTCTCACTATACTATAGTATAAAGAAAGTATAGCGATCGCAAACAAAATCGATGTTGAGATTTTTGTAGAAATATCCGTTTTGGGACCCCCTGAGTCCAAAAAAGTGTTTTTTACAAAATGTCTGTCTGTATGTATACAAAGCTAGAGCGAAAACTATTCGATCGATTCCAAACAAATTTGCACCAGCCATGTCAAGTAGGCCTGTATAGATGCACGGAAAATGGTTTTGAAAAAAATTGAAAAACAACTCCCTTTTTGGCAAAAAAACCCCCAAAAATCAGTTATTATATTTTTATAATAAACGGCTCTAACGATTTTGATAAAATTTGGCTTATTTGTAGCCTTTAATGTACCCTACCACATGCAAAACCGCATCTTTTTAAAAATTCACTTTTAGCTAATAATAATAATAACTGATTTTGGGGAGTTTTTTGGCCATAAAGGGGGTTGTTTTTCAAAATTTTTCAAAACTTTTTTCGTGCATCTATACAGGCCTAATTGACGTGTTTGGTGCAAATTTGTCCGAAATCGATCGAATAGTTTTCTCTCTAGTTAATAATAATAATAATATTTATTAGATAATCTCCTATTTTAATAAATCACCTCTCCTACCCCACCATCAATTGTGAAGTCACAGTTAATCTGTTTTAATTTAAATATGTTTGTGAGAAAGTATGTGTCAGTTCCTGGTACCGTTCATTATATTTAAAGTACGATGGCGAAATTGTGCATGGAGTGTTGAAGCTATGAAAACTTTAATTTTCAGGAAAACTGCAGGTTTCAATAATTATAAATGACAGTGAGCATTGAGGTATCGCGTTGTAAACTGCAGATTCGAGTAACTTTCTCCTGTGGCCAAAAAACGAAGGGCGGCAATTCGTATTGATTTTCTATGAACTGTATACGTTCTTTGAGTAAAAGGAGTAATTTTTTCACATAAAAAGTTAAAATTGTCTTCATCCATTCTTAAACCCCGTTTATATGAATCACGATCTTCCAACTGTAATTCTTTAATAATAGTTGTATTTACATCTAGTATTTTTCGCCTTTGTATCCATGGTCTTTTTTCGTTTGTTCCTCTTTTTCTTTAGTAGCACCACGGTTAGATAACCTCTTGATGCATCAGCATAACAAGTCAACATTACTCGATCCATTATATCATCTGAACTGAACGAATAAACCGAAACAAACCCTAAAATGTATCTAGTTAATAACCCAGCTGATCAAAGAAATTTGGCCAGGTCTGATGTAATATAATATGTTTTCTTAAATATTTGATCAAAGAACTTTGATAAAAGTTTGACTAAATATTTGACAAATAACATTTATAGGTTGTATGCCCCAAGTGCATAAAACAACAAAATACTATAATGAAATAACTTTACGAAAATTGTTTGGTAGTAATTTCGTTGGTGTATTTTTTGTTGAAAACTGCATTTTTTGAATCAATAACTAAACGATTCTACGAAAACCATTTGGCTCTAAAGTTATGTTGTTTGAAGGATGATATTTTGTTTGAAAATACCGTGGTTGGAACAAATTAATGATGCGTAAAACTACAAAATGGTAAGGTTAAATTCCTGGATGGAGCTGTTTGAAAACTGCCTTCTTTGAAACAAATTAAAGAAGGGTAGAGCGAAATCCAAATTACAAAATTAACTCATGTATGAGAATTATTTGGAGCGAAGGTACCCAAATGTTGTTTCGTGAGATGGTTTTTCACACTAAGATCATGTGTCTTCGCAGCTCAGAATATTTACATTATTGTATGTGCTGGTAGAAAGAATACAAGATTTGAAATAAGTTACCGTGGCGATTTTACTTTTATTTCTACAGAATTCTTGAAACAATTCCTTCACCTGGTTTTAAAATAAATTTCTAATGATTGATTAATTACATTTACAATTTTTTGTTCAGACATTTGCCATCTTTTATTAAATGATTCACGAAGTTTTGAGAGTTTGAATAAATAAACGAATATATTAAATACAAATTATGTATATAAATGATTGTTCAATTTTTCAAGCGTACTTGATACGAATTATCCAAGTTTAATTGTGTTTTACCTGATGGAATTATTACATTTTAGTTAATTTTAAGTTTCAATTCCTGACTTAACTTTGTTTCAGGTTTTCAAACTGTTCAAAAAGTTATATTTGAACCACGCAAAGATATTTCTGAAAATTGTTCTAACAATCTTCTGATTTTAAAATGGATTTAGTGTTTGAATAGCAATATATATAATTTTGTAAACCATCATATTTAAATACCATCGCGGGTTTTTAATTGGGGCGGTGTGTCGAAAAATTATGTAGCCCATATATAGTTTGTCTCTTGTACTTACTAGCATAGATCATGAATAATAAAATAGATTATGCATGCATATGGCGGCAGTGTGGCGAAAAAAGGTTGTCGGGAAAATATTGCATGATCGCGCCGCGGGGTAGCGCTAGGGAGAAATCATTCAAGTCATAGGTGCTACGCACCTGGTTCCGTCGTTTCCACCATAGATAGCTACTCTATCGTCGAATTTCCAGTGGATTGAAATATTGCATTGGATCGCAGTTCTATTAGGTTATCCAAATACAATGCTATAAGCGCCTGATAAAGAAAGCAAGACATTAGTTTAAATTTTCACTTTTATATGTTAAACTCAGTTAGATTATCCTACAGTACATAAGTTAATCAATAGTTTAAAATAATATATATATATATATATAACTAGGGGCTCCTCCCCTGTCGCTTCCCTCACCAACCCCGGCGCGATCCATGACGAAGACAATGTAAACAGATTATTGTAAATCTGATATTTTCACGGAAATGACGATTGACCTATATAATTTAAGACAAAGATCGTAGTGGACACGACCATCCCCAATAATTCGAATTATTATTGCGTTGTAATTTTACTATTAATATTTAAATAATCAATAATTGACATTTTAAACAATTTTTATATTACTAACTAAAGGAAACTATAGGCTACAATATGTAAAAGCATATGTTTGACTTATAATAGGCCCTACAGTAAGTCTTTTGTTTGATTTTACCTATAGTCTAAAAAAATTGTTGTGAAGAATAATTACCTATATCTAAATTTGAAAAATTGGTTGATAATAATCATGTTTTGGTTCGTTATAGGCCTAACCTAAAATTACGTTAAATTTTTGATCCTAATCAGTTGTTTTATTTATAAATGTAACAATAAATATTTGCATTTAATTATAATACAGTAAGCATTTTTCGGTGTTTTTTATGTTTGCTTTTAGTTTGTTAATCTAATCTAAAAAAGCTGTTGGTTGTGAAGAATAATAAACTGATTCTAATTTGCTAAGTTGTTTTGCTATGGTAATGAATGTAAACGCATTCAACAATCATGTTAAGCTTTTGATTCGAATCAGCTGTTTTATCAGAATTTTCGCTAAAATACAAATTTTGCTAAATCCTTCATTTCATGTCAGTCAGTCAGGACAAAAAATATATTGATTGAATTTCCCACGCAACGCGGTTTGTATTCCCTGGCCGGGAATTTCTACCCTAAAATTGGCAGCACTGCGAGAGGGTTGGGCATGCGCTTGACCTTGAGAAATGAGAAGAGTGAACGATATCAGCTGAGCAATCATGTGTTTACAATCGTTGAACGTCGACTCTCGTACGTTTCGGAATAGAAATTTTGAACTATTTGTTCCATACCGTATTCATATCTTAGCAAACAAATATATTCCATTTGTGATAAATAAAATATGTGTTCAAATCAGTGATTCTTTGAGTATATAAAATAAAAGCGAAACTTGGTGGTCATAGTATTTTGGAAAATTGTTTGTGTTGGTCATTGTAGAGTTATATACAATGTTTCGCTGATTCTAAGTATCTGCAATCAGTAAATGGTAAATATAATGTATTTGTTTTATAATTTATGTCTATATTAAGTTTAAGATTTTCAGCATTGATTTTTTTAATAGGTTATATAATAGACTAATTTATCCATTAACGTAGTGTTACACTGCCTTTTTAATAATTAAATATTTACAAACAAAATAATATTACTCATACATTAACTATGAAAATATGGTATCTTTAAATAATTAAAGCACTTTTAAATATAAAACAACAAGGTCGATTTTAAATTTTACAAGTTTTCTTCTTTTTAAGACAATGTTTTTTGTTTAGTGTTTTAAAATACAAAAATACAGCTGTTTTCTAAGCACCTTATTTTTGTCCAATATATTAATACAACTTGGTATGGTTTAAATTAAATTAACCTTTGATTTGGTTTTTTTCACCGTAGAGTCAAATATATCGAAGCGGTAAAATAGATTAATACGTAAACAACGAAATTTCTAGTACCTTTTTTTTAGTATTTATTATAAAAGGAGAGGAATGAAGCTTTTATAATTCGAAAGTTACTGTGCCATAGATGTGTAGAAAACCAAATGTATGTGTTAAGACAATTAAAATAAAATAAACTAGGCCTAACCTAAAATTGTGTTGGCTAAGCCTGGTTATCCGAATCAGCTGTTTTATCTGTTATTTTACGCAGCTGGTTGCTATGGCAATGATTTTTGTAGGTCATGGCTTCATATTTTACTACACACTTGATTTCTCCAAAACGCACTAAACAATTAAATAAAATAATTTTGATCACATTCATGGCTGTTTGATCCCTTTGCGTTCCCTGCACTGGAAAGTATAAACACAATTATACAAACAAAAATAAGCTACATAGCGTTTTTCCATTTCTTTCAAATTGAATTATCACTTATCTTTATTTAGGCCTATTCGTTAAAATATGTTACCTATTAATAGTTTACTTCTAAGGTATTTTACATGTTTAATAAATATTTATCATTAATTCCATCAAGAGCCCTTTCTCACTCTTTTCCTCTTTGCGTCAAGATACGAATTAAGAATTTGCATAGTTATAATACATTCCAATTAATTACATGAAAAACAAGTTGAATTTCGTTACTTTGCAATCGAAATTGGCCGAATTTCGACCACAGGAGATACTAGTAACTAAATAGCGTTATAGTCTCCTAAGCCAGTCTCATATTTGGTGATAGTTAATATTTTCAAACAAAATTAGGCTTATTATCTTTTTATTGGGATAAGTCGTCTCCGAAATTTTGAGACCATTGGCAGAAACATTGAAATCAACTATTTTCTTTCATTAGTCATTCTTGTTGTTGGTGTTTATAAAAAAATATGGAGCCTCCTACTACACCAAATTGAGCAGTTTTATATTTTCAGATAATCAGTTTTAAAGATCTTTGCCTATGTAGTTAAGGTCATAAATCCTAAAAGCTCCCACTTATAAACTAATTTGTTAATATTTTCTAAACATGTTTGTTGGTTATTGTATGGATTGTTTTAGATGGAAGCAATTCCACTCTTAATTAGAATTTTAATTATACCACTATAGCTAGTTAAATGTGTAACCAACTTAGGTTCAAAATTAAATAACATGCAAAAGAACTTTGATTATCGCCTTTTTCATATTATTAATCAGCAAATTAAGCAGCTGAACCGCTGACGTGAATTTAGCAAATTTCCAAAATTAAGTTCATACGTTTTAGAGTTTCAACTAACTATTTGTTAAATTGGTCGATTCACGAAAGAGATGAATATCTGCCTCCGTGTAGGAAATATATTAGTAAAATTTGCTTCTTTCCGCTCGCAGCGAAAAACCTCGCTTCGCGAGTTTGCATCTCTGTTTTGCACCTCGGATAATGGACCGCTTCGCTTCGCCCCACGTGGATTTGAACAGGGTGCTTACGATTTATTTTTTGATCGATTTTGGGGGAACCAGACTGGCTATAAGGTCGTGTCAAAAATAAAATGTGCAGAACAATGTCCTATATTTATTTGTGCAGATAAAACTCCAAAAACGTTTCATTCTAGTAAGAAAAATCTAAAAAAAACTGTTACTTTCGATCAAAAAACGTGCTTCCAGGTGTTGGATTATTTTTCTAACGAACTCATCCAAGAAAAAAAACACGTGTAACAAGTTTGGACAAATTGAACGTAAATTGCTGCCGTTAGAGTGTGAATACATATATACTTATACAATTTTTAAAGACACCACAAAAAGTGTTCAGGGAACTATGATCTGTGCTCATTTACTACTCCCGATCTGAGGTCACCATAAGAGACAAAGCAATAGCTCATCTTTCTTATGGAAATTCGCTAAAAACAAGAGTAACCACCAGTAAAAGTTGTAACTCCTTTCAGCGCTGTAATGTAAAGATTTATACCAATTATACGATATTCGACTGTTGGCTCAGACAGATATCATACACAATAATTTCCCTCCAATTATTCCTCTCGGTCTCAAGGTTACCAACATTGCGCAACTGAAAACTAACAAATAACGACCGTACTAAAAATCCAACAACGCATCGCGACATAAATATTTATTGTTTACTTCTTGGAATCCGGCCATATTGTTTACACCTATTTCTGCACGTAAACAATTTTACGCATACGCTATTCAATTGATTTATAAATCTTGTGTAAATATGTCAGCAATGTGTTTAAATGGAATGGTTTCGAAGATGAAAGCGTCAAAGCTTTAAAACAATACAAAGGAACAGATGTCAAATCCAGCCCAGCTGTTTAGGTGCAGGCGAGCTGCAATTTAAAAATAACAAACGTTTTTGATTTCTCTAGTGCATACCGTTAAGAGGATTGTAGGCTACTGACTCGGTTCTTTAAGGACCAAACTACTAAGATAAATAATTCGATCATGCAACTGAAACTCTGACGTGAGTTGAGCCACAGTAGCCAACTAAAAAACATCAACTCCCATGCAACGCTAGGAAAGTTGACGCTAACAATAAACGCATGACAATAAACGTGATGTTCCCAGTAATGGTAGTAGCATGACTTATCTCCCGTAAGACTTGTACTGCACGGTGAACGTGGAACTGAGTGTAGGTTTATATGTTTTAGGGTGTCAACCATTTGGGAAACGAAGGCGCTTGACTGTGCAATATTATAAAATTTGTTTGCACATCAGCCTCTAACCCTGACTCGCGCGCTACTTCGTTCCTCTATCAGCGGAAACACTCGTTTTGCTAGTTTGCACCTCGAACATGCGGCCTCGGATTATGGAATGTGCTTTGCGAGGTTGCACTACGACCTTGGGGCTTTGGATTATGGACTGCTTCGCTTGCAGCGGTTAAACTCGCTTTTAATGGAACTTTTTGGGTATTTTACGATTTTATCAATTTTTGGAGAACCAGAAGGGCTATTTAGTCGTGTAAAAACAAAATATGCTGAATAATATCCAATATATATACATGTGTGGTTGTGTATACTCGTTGGTTTTGTTGCTCGGACGAGTTCGTTAGCTAAACTATCCACTAACAGAAAGCACGTTTTTTGACAGGAAGTAATTTGTTTACTTTTCGTAATTTCACTCTAGTACGAAAAGTAAAAAAAAATACTTCCTGTCAAAAAACGTACTTCCGGTTAATGGGATTTTTTATTACATATTTTTACTTTTGGTCAAAAACGCGCTTCACAATTGTTTTGGCTAAAGAACTCGTCCGAGTAACTTAGAAAACCAACGTGTGTACCAAATTTGAATCAAATGTGACATAGAATGCAATCGTTAGAGATCGAACACATATACACAGAATATATTTTTATTTACACCCTAAAACGTCACACTGATTTGAATAAAAACCCCGAACCACCAACAAGGAACAAAAACAATAACTAAACAACTAAATTGTAAGTTATGTTTAAAGTGCCACCCTTATGTACATTTCGATGACATGGTCGTCATCCTCAGAGGGTTTTAACTAGAGGTGGGCGTTATTTAACGTAACAGGAAAAATAATACTATTAATGCGTTGCAGACTATTACCACGTTAATACGTTTCGTAGGTCACCCTATTATTTTTGTAACGTCAAGTGATAACGCAGGGAAGGAGACTGACGAACGTTCCAGAGAGGTGGTAATTCCAGTCTTGCATCAAGTAATCATATCTTCAACGTTACATTACAAAATAATACCTTGACAAAAATAACACCTTGACAAAAATAATACCTTGACAAAAATAATACCCTTTGAGAAAACGGCCAGCAGATTACTTTCTTCGCTTGCGTTAATACGTTACAATATTAACAGATGCATCAACTTACACACAGGCTACACATTATTAAACCCGAATAAACAGGATTTTTGGTGTGAGATTCCAGGAAATATTTCTTGCCCTTTCCGATGTCTGTATTCATTTAATAAAAGAATCCATTACACATAGTAGCTTATATGCAGAAATGCAAATTGACATAATAATTACTGCTGACATAAAATATTAAAAAAATAAAACTGCTTTATAGAACTATCCTTCCCTAGGCCTTAGGGACTAGTTGAATTTAAACAATTATTATTGACACTGTGCAATTTAATTTAGTCTAAAACTTTAACGTAAAATTATGTTTTTTTCCAAATTTTTGTCATCAATAATTACTCTAGGTTTACATTTGATTTCTCATTATTTGTATATTATATATTTATTTAAATTTAATTATTTTGACAATTTTAATTGCATTTTGTTAGTAAAGATTTTCTTTGAAACATTTAACTTAAAGCAGCAGACAGCAGAAGAAATTACTTGAGAACCTTGGTAACTTTTTAACATAAAGTAATCTCGCTTGGAACCCTTACATTAAATGAATAATATATTTTTAATGTTTATTTAATTTGAAGCTGAGTATTTAAAATTTGACGTTTTAAAATTTTGAGTTATCAATAATTACTCTAAGTTTAAATCTTATCATTACTTTTATATTATATATTTATTTATTTACAGGTATCTAATCATTCTGAAAATGTTTGTTTTAATGAATTTTGTTAATAAAGGCGTTTCTTGGCATATTAACGCTGCATACAATATTACTTGAGAATATCGGTAACATTTCATTAAGTAATCTCGTCTGCAACGAAATACTAAATTAATAAATAATACACCTTGCTAAAACTGTCTACTAGTAACTTGCCCGCAACGCAACATCATATTACCAAATTAATAGTTCAGTAATTTCGTCTGCAACGTTATATCAAATAACACCTCGGCAGTTTCCCACCACCTATTAATACGTTACAAATTTAATACGTTATTTCAACCTATTACCAAGACGCCGTGGAACGTTGCAGACTATTACCAATGAATACTTAAACATTTAAGTATTCATTGCTATTACCACAATGTAACGGTAATTCCCATCTCAACTTTTAACACTACTAATTGTTAAAACACGTTTTACCCTAAAACGTGTTCTGGGGTCTATAATCGATGATCATTCATTATTCCCGTCCTTAGGTATCACCATAAGAGTCACTGCAATAGCGCAACCCCATTATGGAAATTCCCTAAAATGGGCCGAAACTATTTTACTATGTTTTCTTTCAAACGTTTATATTTAAGACGTAAAAATAACACTACAATATAAAAAAACTATATATCTATACATAAGAATCATCTAAATATTTCTGAATGTTAGGAAATTCGCTAATAAATATTTGGCATTGTAATATTTCTTTTTTATTTTACATAAACATTAATTGCATCCGGGACATCCTCCATATATAAAAGACAAACTTTTACTTTAGTTGAATTATATTAAATCGAATCATCTTGTTATTCAGCTGCGCGCAGTGTTATCTATTCCAGTAAAAGGATTTGACTATTAATTAAATAAATGGATCTAGGCCACCACTACAGCTCACAATTCCCGGTAATGGAATTTATAATGCTGCTTAGTAAAAAAAAACATCTCTGTAATGAACTGCTTGTTGTTAGTGTGCGTTTTTTTCACATTTCATACTAATATTGAACAAAGGAAAACACTCTATTCAGTCATAAATAAGTAATTATATTCTACTAATAAAACAGAATAGTAAACAAATACCAAGTAAAGTTAATGTGAAATAAAAAATAACACAGTTTTTAGTACAGTTATGTAGGAAAGATGAGCTATTGCAGTGAACCTTATGGTGAGACCTAAGGTAGGGAGTTGTCAATGAGCATTGATCATAGTCCCCAGAACACATTTTGGGGTGTCATTAAAAATAGACTAATATATATACAGAGTGTCCCATAAGTAAACAGCTAAACTTCAGAGAATGGTTCTATGGGTCATAAAATAAAAATAAAACAAGTTCGTGTAGACATAGGCCCGAAATCGCTTCATTTTCCAGATATCCGCCATTTTGTTTTTTTTGTACAAAATAATTCATATCTGGAGAAGGGTTTGACTGATTGAGTTCAAACTTGGCATGAAGTTTAACCTAACAATGATATATCTCAAGAAAAATAAGCGATTAAATCCAATCATACTGATTGAAAATTTCAAACCTAAATTTCTCAAAAACCGTACATTTTAACAAAAAATGTCAAGGCTTCTTTTATGAAGCCATTTTGGTTTCCTATCGGATGGTGAAACTGTCAAAACAATCGGATGAAGGATAATAGCCGTGTTTAAGATAATGACAGCAAATGTACATACAATATTGTAGTATTTACTGTTTTGGTGTAGGATACCGGGTTAAACAAACCAATTATATATTACACATAATTTAACTTAGTTGTTCGGGTGAGTTCGATAGCCAAAAAAATCCAACAACCGGAAGCATATTTTTTGTCCGGAAGTAACTATTTTTTTAGATTTTTCATAATATAATCCTAGAATCAAACTTTTATCTAAAATGGGGGTTTATGTAAAACATAAATGTACGATAGGCTATTATTCTGCACATTTTGTGTTTTACACGACCTTATAGATCGCTTGGTTACCTCAAAATCGATCAATACGTAAAATACCATAAAAGTACCCGGTACAAGTGGGGACATCCTCTGATCCGAGGCCGACTGCCAAGTTTGTACGCTGCGAGCGAAGCGAAGTAGTCCACAACCCGAGGCAACAAGGCTCAGGTGCAAACTCGCAATGCGATTTTTTTTCTGCGAGTGGAACGAATCAGGCGTGAATCGAGGATGGAGCCTTAGGTGCATACGAATTCTACTAATATATTTCGTACACATAGGCAGCTATTCAGCGTCTTCGTGAGAAGGCCAATTTCCCAAATAGTTTATTGAAACCCTAAAACATATAACCTTAATTTTGGAAATTCGCACAACTCACATCAGCGGTTCAGCTGTGTGGTCAAAGTATTAAGATTTAAACTTAACACAATTTTGCAATATTAGTTTAAATTAAAAATTTTTATCAGATATTTTAGTTTACATTTTAATAATAGACTACCTTAGAGCGAAAATCAAAATCAGCAACTTAAGGTTGTCCGTCTTAAAAAGCCTTTAAATTTAACAAATTAGGCGAATATTTTGAATTTTTTTATTTATATAAATAAATAATGAAGTTCCCGGCAACGCAGATTCCTAGAGCAAGTTGTATTTTATATTTTACAGTTAAAGGATTACAACCAAAAAGATTGAGTGTTGTTTATTCCCCCCCCCCTGTTTTCCCCTTATTCTATTTTATTTACGGCATACTAATATCACATCTGTCTGAATACAAAACAGTTCTTTAAGTGTCTAGAGTAGACTTCGTCGGAATAGAAATAAACCTCTTGAGACCAACCTAGACTATTAAAATGGTAAGTAATAGGCAACGTGCGTGCTGTTTCTTTTATTGCATTTTCTTCTAAACTGTCTCGACAACCAGTTATATTAAGCCTTGAAATTGCATTGGAAATTCGATCACGCAGCGAAATAAATTGCCCTAAAAGCTTCATTACAGCACGAAAAACCTCCTAACATCGTTACTTCCGGTCAACAAATTTTCTTCCGGTTATTGGATTTTTTGGCTAACGAACTAGACCGAGTGATTTCCGATGTCTTTAAATTGTCTACATTTTTGTGTATCTTAAAAATTGTTCGTAAAATCTTTAGATTTTTAGATATGTAACTTTCATAATTTGGAACCGCCGCCAACTTAAAACGGATAATTTTATAGTCCCGTAGGCTGGGGCCACACGGTTCGGTTTCTCGGGTCCCGATATTCGCGTCCCGAAAATCGGGATGACGACAGCACAAGGTTTTAAATTGGAGCGTTCAAACAGTCCGTCGAAAACTGCAGGATCCCGAGAAACGGAAAGGAGATACAAAACACGTGCATTTTCTAGTTTGCGTTCAGACAGTCCGGTTATTCGGGATGCGTTGCATTGCTTCTTGTTGTGTTTTGTCAACACCAAAATGTTTGATATGGGCAAACTAATAGAAAATGTACATGGAAACCCACCACATGCATGTACATGTCTGTAGACATTCCTAGTGACAGTGATTGTGATAATGATTGTTAAACAAATATAAATTGACTGAGTTTATAAATATAGTGGTAATTTAAAATTATACTGAACATATAGTCTGTAAAAATCTATTTTCTCAAAAAACATATATTCGATTCAGATGAAATTTGATATATATGTGTATAAACAATATATGTATAAATTCAATATAAAATTCATTATTGTAATTGTAGCCATATCCCATTGCTATTATATATAATATTAGTATTTATACTTGCCTTAGCAATTCTTTTAGAAGTCTGTATACCGTTTACAGCTGTTTCACCTTTTCATTTTCAGGCATCATCAAAACGA
>JAGFPH010000231.1:751042-761525 GCA_018207615.1 Philaenus spumarius | reverse complement strand
ATACCTCTGAAATGGACATTGTGCTTCCTCATTTTGTAAGTTGTGTTAAAATAGTTTACTTGGTAGTGATAAACCCACATTGTAAATTTGAAATTCATGTGAAGGTCGATAATTCTTAATAATCTGATTTGAACGTTTAACATTATTTACCATCTTAGCTTAGGGGTTATTATTAATCCTACACTTTTATTACAAAGAAAAGATAACATGATTATGTATGTAGAAGGTTCCAACGGAGTTGGCTTGCGTAGGGATTTTCCCTAGTATTTTATTATTGGTGAAAGTTGTAAACATAACTCCAAAGTATAATCTTCCTAGATTTTGTTTAAATATTGCAGATGATGGTGAAATCAGCTGTTATATTGTACTGTTACTCACGTACGTACGGACGTACTCTCTTTTATAGGAATCTTTTATATGAACTGATTTTAACATTATAAATCTAACAAATACGCAAGATGGCATTAGTTATTATATTTAACGCTTAATGACTCTTCACGAAAAACAATCTGCATAGCTTTAATTTTTTCTCAGGCCAAGTAAATCTCATCTGTCGTTTAACAACAAAGTATAAACCCAAATAAAATAATATATCACCCTCACCCTGAACCTATTCAACGAGGCTTTCTAAATAACCTACTCAGGTTGAGTCATCAGCAAGAATCTCTTTGCGTATCTTGCCAAACTGTTCCTAGAACTCTCCCTCTGCTTTCTGTTTAAATAAAGAACATTACATAAAGTTGCTTAATTAGGCTTTGAATTACTTTCTGCCAAGTCTTGTCTTGTCTGTCGGTGACTTCACAGTAGCCTACAAGAAACTCCAAGTAAAAATATCGTATTTTATGCATGCTATCTTAAAAGTACAGGAAATAAAGCTTTTTCATCACACTGTATCGAAATTAACACGTTCACTGCTACGAAAATTTCTTATATTCTATGCTAGGAGCCGACCTTTTATTTTTTATATTTATAGCCTAAATGAGTAGATATTACTTTATTTTTTATTTTTGAACCTTTCTATTCAAAATCCAATAAGGAGGATGGCGTGCGAAGCACGAAATGCATTGTTATTAAAGTACTTCCAATTTGGGGGTTGGCGTGCGAAGCACGCAATGCATTGTGTATTGAAAATACTCTCAATATGCGGGTTGGAGTCCGAATCACGCAATGCATTGTGAATTGAAAATAATCCCAATATGGAGGTTAACATGCGAAGCACTGTGCGTCAGCCGCTTCTCATAGTGTTTAGTGTCAAGCTCACGTGTGCGTCCTTAGCAGTGAAAGTGTTAATAATGTTCAATTACAGCTGTGAATATCGAAAGTGATATTTTCCCGATCTATGTAGTCTGGGAAAGACTGCTGGAGATTTTGTAGTTATAAATCTAACACCAGTTGCGCTAGTAGAATGTTATTTCTGTCTTCTGTCAGTAATAGTTATGTATTTGAAATTAACTGTTCTTATTAATTTAACTAGCAGTATACAAGTAATAAAAACAACGCAAACACTATTGTTGACATTATTAGCGAATTTCCATAGGAAAAATGAGCTATTGCAGTGGCCCTTATGGTAAGACCCAAGGTCGGGAGTAACAAATGAGCACCGATCATGGCCCCCAGAAAGCGTTTTGGGGTGTCATTAAAAATCATATATATATATATATAAGTCTATATATGTGTTCGCACTCTAGCGGCCGCATTATAAGTCAAATTTGGTACACATGTTGGTTGTCTACGTCTCTCGGAATAGTTCGTTAGCAAAAAATCCAACAACCGGAAGCACGTCTTTTTACCGGAAGTAACTATTTTTTTGGATTTTTCCTACGAGAATGAATTTTTTTACAGTTTTTCCTACAAATATAAATGTAGGATGTTATTCCGCACATTTTGTTTTTTTACGCGACTTTATAGCTCGCTTGGTTCCCACAAAATCGTTCAAAACGTAAAATACCATAGAAGTACCAGGTTCAAAGCCATGTGGTGGAGCCTACCCTGGGGTTGGCGTGCGAAGCACGCAATTCATTGTGTATTGAAGATATTCCCAATACTGGGGCTGGCGTGCGAAGCACGCAATGCTTTTGTGTGTTGAAGATACTCCCAATATACGGAATGGCGTGCGTAGAACGTAATGCTATTTGTAGGCCTACTGAAGATACTCCCAATATGCGGAATGGCGTGCCAACCATTTTGCAGCTATTCAGCACAGTCGTGAATAGACCTATTTCCAAAATTGTAAAACATAGGCCTGTAAACTTAATTTTGGAAATTTTCTCAACTCACGTCAGCGGTTCATCTGCGTGGTCGAATTATTTTGTAAGCAATATTACTGAACAATCCTGACAAAGATTTAAATGATCCGTTGCATTAAATTTATCATATAGTTTATTAAGTAAAGTAAGTAAATAAATTAAGTTTAAAATGTAGTAATTAGAACCTTTAATGTTTGTAAATGTTTGCTTAAAAAGTTATACTTTTTTGGGTTAGTTGTATTATGTTGATAAAAACACGATCGCGTACCGCAAAATCGTGTTATTGGGCATGTTAGCGTGTGTAAAATTGTGCATTCACTTACGTCATATGTGCAGATCCAAGCACAATATTTGTAATTTAAATAAAACTATTAACTTTTATTAGGCCTGTAGCTAGTATAGGCCTATAGTTCGGATGAGGTAAATAGCGATAGTTTCTACCATTTCGTGAGTTCTTTAGCACTTAGAAGGAAAGTATACGGCCTTGAATTAAGGGTATTGATGTATGTAACAACTTTACTTTTAATGAATATCAGAAATGTTGCCCAATTTTCCGTTATACGCGTATTTTAAAAATACGCGATTTTTTAATTTTATCTTCATAACTCTGCTTTTATAATGAAAGGGGATTTGAATGTCTACTGAGTGAATATTGACCCTCTTCAGTTTGCGTACCGATTTGTACCAGTGATCAAATAAATATGAACGAATGACATTTCGTTAAACAAGTCTAAATAGTGAAATTTGTAAAAGTTGTCATTATTGAAAATTTCGTACACAAATGACTCGTTACATATTATAAATAGTAAGACCAAAAAAATATTATAATATTTTAACATTGTAAAGTAAGACAGGTACTAATCTCGAAAAAACTATTTTTCCAGAGTTCCTATCCTGTTTAGTTAGTAGCCTAAGGCAGTTTTGTGAGCAAGTTTAATTTAATGTGATTATTATTGGTTACTTTAACGAACTATATGCTTGAGGTTTTGTAATTTTACTTAAATGAAAATAATTTGATCACACAGCTGAACCGCTGACTTAGGTTTAGCGAATTACCAAAATTAAATTTATATGTTTTAGGATGTCAACCAATGATTTGAGAAATTGGTCTACTCAATAAGGAGCTGAATAACTGGCTGCGTATATTAGTAGAATTTAGTTTGTACCTAAGCCGACTCATTTGCTGCTTCGTCCCACTCACAGCGGAAACACTCGCTTTTCACGGTATTTTACGTTTTGACCGATTTTGGGGGAATCAGGTGGGCTATAAGGTTGTGTAAAAAAACTAAATGTGCAGAATAATCCACTATACATATATTTTTGCTTCTTCGAGTTATGGACTGCTTCGATTCGTCCGCAGAGTGTAAACTCAGATGTCGGCCTCGGATCAGAAGATGGTCCACGGTAACCCCCCCCCCCCCCCCCCCGAGGATTTGAATCTGGTACTTTCATAGTATTTTTCGTTTTGATCGATTTTGGGAAAACCAAGAGAGCTATAAAACGTGTAAAAAAATTTGTAGAATAAAACCCTAAAAATGTTTCTAGTACGAACAGTCTACAAAAATTGTTACTTCCCGTAAAATAAACGTGTTTTCGGTTGTTGGATTTGTTTGCTGACGAACTCGTTCGAGTGACTCAGACAACCAAAGGGTGTGCTAAATTTGGACCAAATCGGACTTAAAATGCGGCCGTTAGAGTGCACATATATATATACATAGGCTACATATATATATAATATTTTTAATGACAAACCAAAACGTGTTTTCGGGTTTGTGATCAGTGCTCATTGACAACTCCCTACCTTAGGTCTCACCATAAGGGTCACTGCAATAGCTCTTTCCTACGGAAATTTACTAAACACTGTGTTATTGTTTATTTCACCTTAACTTTACTTGGTATTTGTTTACTATTCTGTTTTAATAGTAGAATATAATTACTGTACTTATTTATGACTGAATAGAGTGTTTTCCTTTACTCAATATTAGTATGAAATGTGAAGAGCACGCACAATAACAACAAGCAGTTCATTACAGAGATGTTTTTTTTTTACTAAGCAGCATTATAAATTCCATTACCGGGTAGTGTGAGCTGTAGTTGTGGCCTAGATACATTTATTTAATTAATAGTCAAATCCTTTTACTGGAATAGATAACACTGCGCGTAGCTGAACAACAAGATGATTCGATTTAATAAAATTCAACTAAAATAAAAGTTTGTTTTTTATATTTGGAGGATGTCCCGGATACAATTAATGTTTATGTAAAATAAAAAAGGAATATTACAATGCCAAATATTTATTAGCGAATTTCCTAATATTCAGGAATATTTAGATAATTCTTGTAGGCCTATATATAAATATAGTTAGATGACCTATATTGTGTTTGATACCGTGTTTAGATTTAAGCTATGCATGCTTTATCGAAATTGATTCTGACAAAGTTTTTTGTAACTCGGTAACTCGGATAACCGAGGTTGTACTGCAGTAAACATTTTTGTAATTTTTTCGAAACATAATTCTAAATAAAAGAGTATACGAATATATATAAATTTCCAAACAACATTTCTGAAAACGCCAGTTTTTCTGTTCCTACTACACGACTTATATTAACAAAATTAAGCCTAATTTGAAATATTATTTAGGAATGTTTTACCCTATACTTTACCCAAAAATGAAATTTTATTATAACAAATTTTAGAGAATAAATCATAGAATTGAACTGTATACTCGAAAATTTTTTTTTACTTATTTCACTTCGTTACACAAAATTAGATCAACTAAACAAAACTCTCACAAACGTATCGTATACAGTTCCAAACGCTGTGGATAAAGTGAAAAGTAACGGATAACTCGCCAATTAATTTGACAAAAGAATCCGAACACTAAATGTGGTTTATCTTATGCGAAACGAAAATATAGTTTCCTCTTCAAATCGGTGTAAATATCATTATACAAATACAGAATATCGATTACAAAATGTGCTTTCTCATTGGTTGAAAACTATCCAATTGCAACGGTTTACTGAAAAACTCATATTGAGTGATGAATGATTGGAAGGCAGTAATAGAAAGTTCAAATCTAGATATTATATATCTTATATAAGATATTATAAAGTTAAAAATAGATACGTACAGTGTTAATTTAACGTCTTAAATATAAAACATATAAAAGAAAGATCTAGTAAAATAGTTTCGGTCCATAATTAGGGAATTTCCATAATGAGAGATGAGATATTCCAGTGATTATTATTGTGAGTCCTAAGGTCGGGATTAATCAATGATCATCGATTAAGGTCCCCAGAACCTGTTTAAAGGTGTAAATAAATATTACATATGTGTATAAGTGTTCTCTAACGACTGCATTTTACGTCCGAGTTGGTCCAAATTTGGTACACACGTTGGTTTTCTAAGTCGTTCGGACGAGTTCGTTAGCCAAAACAATTCTGAAGCACGTTTTTGACCAAAAGTAAAAATTTGTTTTTTCGTACTAGAATGAAACTTTTAGGGGCATTATCTATAAAAAATATATAGGAGATTATTCAGCACTTTTTGGGATTTTGTTGAGGTTAACAAATTTGAAAATGGCGCCAGGTCTACTGTTTTGTGTCTTAAACAAAAATACTTTTAGTATGAATACATTTCAAAGTACATTCGAAGTAAACCCAGTTTAGATAAATAGTTAGTCTATTATTTATATATTTAAAAAATTCCAGCTTTTTATTCAGTAACTTCCTAAAGTTAATACTTAACCGATTTTGATGATTCTTTTTTTATTTAAATGATAATTTCAAGTTCTAAGTCACTGTGAAGCTAAACATTTGATTTACACTTTTATTTTGGTTACATTCCGAGTTTAAAAATTACATTAGTATGCTACAACTAAATTAATAGGAAATAATTGGCCCTAAACAGCTGATAACCTAATTGAGTTTCAAATAAATAAGGTATTTACTTTACACAACAGTCAATAGATGATTTAGGTTATGTTATTGTTGACGTGTTTTAAGATCTGATTTGTTGCTGTGTATGTTGGTGTGTAATTTAACTAAGAAGTTTTGTTTAGGCTTTTTATTTTTGTCACCCCTGATAATAAATGAAAGTAATATTGTTAAGATACGTGGTAATTAAATTGAGAATTTGAATACTTTTATTTGATAAATTAAAAAAGTAAAAAACAAGTTGAATTTCGTTACTTTACATCAAAATTGGTCGAATTTCGACCACAGGAGATACTGGTTTTTAAAAGTGAAACATAGGCTTAACTTAAAATATATATGTATTTAAAAAAAGACGTTAGGCCTATTGTTTCTAGCAAGCTAATCCCAAATCTGTCTTAGCTATTGTTTGGAATAATATTTGTAAAACTTTGTAGTTTTATATATTGTGAACATAACAATGAACACAGGTTGTAGAGGCTTTTTATTATTAGGGTTATATGAAAACAGTCTTGCAGTTATAACGTAGTGCATATAATTATTAGAGGATGGTCATAACTGGCAAATGTAAATATTGATTACCAATGAAAACCCTTAGGCCTACTCACCTAATCATCTGTATGTAAATATGCGTATAATATAGATGTAGATTGTTATTTTTGAGGTTAGAAACCGTTAAGAACATTTCTTATTCCTTATTAGGGACATTTTTGTTTTTGTATATATATTGGTGGCTTTGTCCTGACTGAATGGCTGACACAGAATAAACTTCAATCCAAATTTACTTAATATACCAATACTAAAATTTAAAGGTTTGGGTATATTCTTAAATTTTCTAAATACTAAAATTCATAGATGCACATTAAGAAAGGATTTTGCGAAATTTTGATTTTGAAGTGAAAATACCAGGGTTTATAACAGATAAAACAGTTGTTCGAATATAAAGCTTATCAACACATGTTTGTTGAATACATTTACATTTATTACCATAGCAACCAACTTAGCAAATTTAAAATCAGTTTTTATTATTATTCAACACAATCAGTTTTAAAAATTAAATGAAACACCAACAAAATGTCTACATTTGTTGCTTTATATTATAAATAAAATAACTGATTCGGATCAAAAACTTAACACAATTTTAGGTTAGGCCTATATTGAATCAAAACATGTTTCTTGTTTCTTGAAATTATTTACATTTATTACTATAGCAACCAACACAAGTTTATAATCATTTAATTATTGTTATTATTATTCAAACTAGTAAGCCCCCGTAAAAAATCACAGGCTGATTAATTAGATACACATCAGAAATACATAATTTAAAAAACAAACTATTAAAAAACAACATTAAGGAAAACTTATCTAGGCCTGCATAACTGTGCTGACGGGGATTTTTAACTCAGTAAATGTGTACAATAATAAGGGTTATAAAATTGTAGGCCTACTTGTTAAACATTTTTATTTACATACGTTACTTATTATTATATTTAAAGAAAGATACAAATACTATCATTTAATTGCTTTTTATTTCATATTTATAGATCAAATGATGTAGAAGTTATTAATATTATAGTAAAGAAATTAATAATCGAATATGTTTATGTTATACGAAGATGTGCGAATGTTTCCGAAGATAAACGAATATATCTCTTCTTTAAATTTGTATAAACAAATATATTGATGATAAAACTTTGTATTTATATATAGATTATAACCTCAAAGCAAATAATTATAACGTATATTGTATAGCATACATTAGTTCTATAACTCATATTTAAAAAAATCAACTTCACAAGAAATTATAACGAATGAAGATGTAAACATAACCCCAACTACAATCTACACTGGGTTTGTTTAAGTGATGATGGGTGAAATCAGTTGTTTAGATGTACGAATGTTTCCGAAGTTAAACAAATAGGTATCTTTTCTTTAAATTTGCATAAAAAAATATATTGATGATAAAAGTTAGTATTTATATTAATTGTACTAGGGGAGACCCCTGCGTGCTCCGCACGCCAACCCCCAATGGAACCTTCTAAAAACAAATGTTATGTTTTATTTATAATAAAGTTGTACGATTAATAATAACTTCAAAACTAAGATAATAAATAATGATAAATGTTCAAATCAAATTATTTCTTATATTTGATAACAGCAGTTATAATAATGATGGTTAAAAGATCCAGCAAGGCTCAGGTCTACACTTTAAAACCTTAACCTAAAAGCTAGAAATACAAAAATAATTGTTTCAAATTTTGAAATCTGCTGTTAATGGAAATATTGGATCAAACAGCTATATTATCTGTTCTTTTATTCAATTTATTGCCATGGTAATAAATGTAAATACATGCGTTGGTTTATTTACAAATTTACAAATATTGAAATAAAAAAAGGTTTTTATCGAAATGAATTATAGTCTATGTTACTCAGGGAAAGTGTAGCTTTTTATTAGTAAAAATATTTTTTCAATTGGTTCAGTAGAGCCAGAGATTACCCCCTATATACAAACAAACAAATAACAAACTTTTAATCTTTATAATATTAGTATAAATGTATGAAAAGTTAATAGAACAGCCATACAACCTTCCAAAAATCACACTTATGAGGTTTCTCTTCTATGTGTGTGTCAACATGTATCTTTTATTATAGGTTAATAAGTAGCAGATTTTATATAAAATTATAATTTACATTAACTGACATATTATTTTACGGAACAGCTGTTTTATGTTTTTAAGTTATTTATTTAATAAAAAATGTTTTAATGTAAACAAAGCAGACGTTTTTAAACTCTCATGTATTTCTTATGGGGATTTTTCGTTTTTCGGGGACCTCAAAAACCCCTTAGTTTTTAATTTTAGAAAAAAACTCATATTTTTCCCTCGTTCCTTGAATCGAAACCTTTAAATTTGATACCTCTCCCATCATCCTCAGATTTACCAAATTCCCACAATTTTGAATCTAAAATTTCGCTTACAGGATTATATATACAGGGTGGTCCATATGTATGGGAACACCTCAATAAATTGGAAACTGTTATAGATGTAATACTGTAACTTTCAGGATAAGTTATTGGTCAAATACTCTACCTTTTGACAGACAACTGAATTTCAACCCCTTCTCAGGGGGTGGCCAAGGGGTTGTAACTCAAATAGTTTAAATGGGAACACCCATTGTGTGATACACCATCTTAAAGGTCTCTTTAAAACGAGAAAAACGTCATAAATAAAAATTGTTTACGATACTTATATCCAAAATGGCGGCTGATTGAAATTTTGGTTTCCAAGGGGTTGTAACTCAAATAGTTTAAATGGGAACACCCATTGTGTGATAGCCTACATTATCTTAAAGGTCTCTTTGAAACGAGAAAAGCGGCATAAATAAAAATTTTCTACGATACTTGTATTCAAAATGGCGGCTGATTGAAATTTTGGTTTTCAAAGAAATAATTGGTAGATATACATGTTTGATCAAAATTTTATTGAAAAAATACCAAAATACATTGAAAAAACTCAATTTTATTTTATTTTTATTATTTCAATAATTGTAACTTTTAATTTTATTATTAATTGGTCACTTTATTAGTATTTTCTAAATTTCATGAATTGTTACGTGTTAGTTCCAAAACATTTCAAATCAAAAATGCTGTAAGAACAATTTATTCTCTTAAATTTGGAATTAATATCTAATAAACAAATTACTAAATAAGTAACAGAGTTTTTTCAATGAATTTTGGTATTATTTCAATAAAATTTTGATCAAACATACCAATTATTTCTTTGAAAACCAAAATTTCAATCGGCCGCCATTTTGGATACAAGTATCGTAGACAATTTTTATTTATGCCATTTTTCTCGTTTTAAAGAGACCTTTAAGATGATGTGTCACACAATGGGTGTTCCCATTTAAACTATTTGAGTTACAACCCCTTGGCCACCCCCTGAGAAGGGTTTGAAATTCAGTTGTCTGTCAAAAGGTAGAGTATTTTACTAATAACTTATGCTGAAAGTTACAGTATTACATCTATAACAGTTTCCAATTTATTGAGGTGTTCCCATACATAAATGGACCACCCTGTATAAGGATAACATCAAAGCAAATCTTATAACGTTTTATAGCGTAGGCCTACATTAGTTATTTAACTCATATTTTAAGAAAATCAACTTCACTTATATTGATTGAAATTGTAAACATAACCCCAAAGTATAATCTTTGCTAGGTTTGTTTTAGTATTACAGATGATGGGTGAAATCAGCTGTTATATTATAATGTTACTCACATACGCACGTACGTATGGATGTACAC
>JAGFPH010000231.1:692434-740606 GCA_018207615.1 Philaenus spumarius | reverse complement strand
CTTTTACCCCCCCCCCAAATTTCTAAAATTTTTATTTTTTTGAAAACCTTTCTTAGCGCTCTGCTATGGCCCTAGAGGAAGCTACATACCAAATTTCATTCCAATCCGTTGGGTGGTTTTGGAGAAATAGTGATTTAGTAACTTTGACCTCCCAAACCCCCTCTAAAATTTCGAACTTTTTGAAAACCTTTCTTAGAGAGCACCTACGGTCCAAGAGAAAGCTACATATCAAATTTCGTTCCAATCGGTTCTGCTGTTTTGGAGAAATCGTGATTTAGTAGCATTGACCTCCCCGAAACCATCCCTAAGATTTAAAAATGTTTGAAAACCTTTCTTAATGAGCACCTATGGCCTTAGAGGAAGCTACATACCAAATTTCGTTCCAATCCGTTCAGTAGTTTTTGAGAAATCGTGATCAGTGAGTCAGTGGATTTGTCTTATATATATATATAGATATACAAGTATTATAAACATTTTATTTAAACGATTCTGAAAAAATCAGTGGTGCTAAATTTGATGACTTTCTATACAAATAAAACTGAATTAAAAGAAAGATTTAGGTCATAAATTTGTTTACCGCATCAAATCAGTTAGTTTGCAGGGGTCTCAAAGAAAAACGCCCTGCTACCGAGAGTTGTTGCAAATAAAAATGATGTCCAACTGTGACGTAAATAAGAGATGTACGATGTCTCAGGAGGTATTGTAGGTTATTGTATTCGGTGAACTACACGTAGCTAATGTAAACTTTTAAAGGCCTGGGCCCAAGGGCTATATGAAAATTAGCTAACATAAAAAAGTGGAACATTAAAATGTACTTTTCTTGGTATCTATATGAATATGAACCTATTTATGTGGCTTTATACTACTATGCATTTTGGGCCTATTTCATTATGTGTGGCAGCACCAGTGCTTTTTAATTAAAACATAGCAGAAATACAAATTTAGTCATTAAATGGCAGTAAAATATATTACCATAAAATACTTACCCAGAACAAAATAAAACTTTTAAAGTGGAAAATATAGAATGGAGCCTGCGTAAAACTTTAACTAGATAACACAGCAAGTATGCTAATGCAATTCAGATTTAACGAAGCCGGATATCGGTCAACAAACATGTAATATAACACTCCAATGCAAACAGACTGGTCTGCTATTTGTTTGCTTGCTAATTGATGAATTGTTCCAGTATTTGGACTAACTGTATTGTAATTTGAGATTGTATTCAGGTGATTTCTGTCAACGGTAGATACCTCATTATAATATAATCTTTGAACTAATTTAATTGAAATTTTGTAAATGTTAAATAAACGTTTATTTCACCTGAAATTTAACTGTTGCACTTTTAAAAGAATACAATTACCAATACAAAATTGGTTCTAAAATACTCTCTTTATTATTAACTGTAAATAGTAGATTTACTGGCGTAAATTTACTTTACGACTCTCAGCTGATATGCTTGCAGCGGACGGCATTTTGTGTAGGGTATATAGTAGTGCTGCCAACTAAAGCACATTCTCTTATTGAATGGTGAAAATGCAGGTAGACTACATTAATGACTCTTAAGTTAGAAATTCAGGATATTTGAATGCTTCTGTTGCATTTCTGTTATACAAAACAACTTAATTTTACTAACTTATACATGTTTACAAAATGGAAACATACTGTGACTAGAGGCTGTAAATTATAACTTCAGGCTTTTTACTTTCTCATTATACTATATATAGTATAGAGAAAGTATAGTGATCGCAAAAAAATCGATGTTGAGATTTTTGTGGAAATATCCGTTTTGGGACCCCCTGAGTCCAAAAAAGTGGTTTTTACAAAATATGTCTGTATGTATGTTTGTATGTCTGTATGTATACAAAGTTAGAGCTAAAACTATTAGATCGATTTCAAACAAATTTGCACCATACATGTCAAGTAGGCCTGTATAGATGCACGAAAAACGGTTTTGAAAATTTTTAAAGACAACCCCCTTTTTGGCAAAAAAAACCCCAAAAAATCAGTTATTTTTTTTTTATAAAAAAAACGGCTCTAACGATTTTGATAAAGTTTGGCTTATTTTTAGCTTTTACCCTACCATATGCAAAAAACCGCATTTTTCTAAAAAATCTCGTTTAGCTAATAATAATAATAACTGATTTTTGGGGTTTTTTGGTCATAAAGGGGGTTGTTTTTCATAAATTTTCAAAACCTTTTTTCGTGCATCTATACAGGCCTAATTGACGTGTTTGTTGCAAATTTATTTGAAATCGATCGAATAGTTTTCTCTCTAGATAATAATAATAATATTTATTAGTTAATCTCCTGCTTTAATAAGTCACCTCTCCTACTCCACCTACAAAATTATGAAGTCACAGTGAATCTGTTTAATAATTTAATATGTTTGTGAGAAAGTATGTGCCAGTTAATGGTACCGTTTATTTTTATTTTCAATTATTCAACGAATATATTTGGGCTTTTACTATACACATCGGATTTATTCAATGTATCGAATGGTGAACATCGATGTATATCGAATATCCTTAGTTTGAAGCTAAGGATGAACATTAATTAAGTATTTATGTATTACAGAATTTTATAAAGTGAAAATTGCCCGTATTCCTTTTTTGTCGTATATCTATTTCATTAAGTGATGTTTTAAGTTGTAGAAATCGTTAAATTTTAAGTGTTTCATTTTCTGTTCATAATCATTGATTACTTTAAATTTTGTGTATCATATTATTTTAAATGATATTTTTTTTTAACACGTTCTTAAATAAAGGACTTCCCTTCATTAAAACTTGTTTTCATATACAGTTCTTAAAAATCGATAAATGTATCAGAAACATATAGTTTAATTATACTGAAATCTAAAATTGGTGTACGATTTAAATTTAGTTTTCTTTTAATTTTTGGAGTTTAAATGAATTCTACTACTCTAATTGTATGTTGTAAAAGAAATGTGATTTTGTGTTACAGAGATGCGACGATAGAAGAACTTGTTTTAAGAATACGGTGTATAGTTTAATATAATCTGTTTCAACATCGTTTTAGTTAAGATTAGTTTAGGTAAATTAAGTGCATTTACCTTTCCTAATTAATTACATTTTGATCAGGAACCGCTGACGTGAGTTGATGGAATTTACTAAAGCCGCAAAATCGTTGAAACATGCATTCGTAATAACGTGTTTCGGATTCTATTTATAAATTAATAATCTGGGAAACTACTTTAAGTTATAAAGAACGCTTTATATTTTTTACGTGTTAGCTTAAAATATGGAAATTATTGCTTAAAACTAACAAAAAATGCGTTAAAAGTAATCGATTTTTACTCAGTTAAACTGTTGATTAAAATGAGTTGCCGTCAATTTCTTTCAATTATGAGATATAAGACAAAAGCACAAAGCCTTTAAGAACAATTTAAGATGTTTCACTACTTTTTAGGTTGAAAAACTTCGTCCGAAACACGATAGTACGAAGTGCATATTTTTGCTGTTTTACGCAAGGTATAGAAGACCGACCCTTAATTGTGAATCATTGCGTCTGGTAGTGTACATCATTTACAGTGATAAAGAAATGCTTAAACCAATATATATCTCTTTATAAAAGTGAACATTTTATTCAGCTGGGTTTTTTTATTAATTTTTTAATTGCAATTCTAAACGGGAGAAAAACTAATATAGGAATACTCATTTAAGAATTCAAAAATCGTTACGATTTAAAAAACAGTAGCCTCCTAACAAATAAACTTCCTATTCTTTGTTAAATTCTTGCTTTAACACACACTGTAGTTTTTCCTCATTTATAAAGTTTTAATTTAAGTTTGTTTTACCAGTCCACCTTACTAAGATACTTGAACACAATGTGACTGTCTGAACACGTACTTGCTTTAATGATTGTAAAATATTATAAATACATGGCGCTAATGTAGAGGGAACAGACATGAGGTCAAGTTTATTTCCACTTACGTTTAACTTTGGCAAGATCAAGTAGTAGGCACACGTGGCTACATACCTAAGCTCTATAAATAAACATAATACAATTACAGACTTTACTATTTTATGCTGTGCTACCCTGGTTCTATAAGTTATCGACTTCGCTATGATTTATAACAATACTATGAGGGACCACTATGCTTGCTTCACATGCCGTGTCCCGTACTCGAATAATTCATCCTACTCTTTCTCGTGGTTTACGGCCGTAGGCTATTACCAAACGTCATTCGACGACTGGGGCAACTGCAGAAAACAATAGAGTACAGCTCTCGGAGTTTGTACTGAACCAAAAATTGAAGGCCATGTAGTATTGAAAATCTTCCCTAACCGGTAAGACTATATATTGAATTTGCATTAAAACCAACAAAATTTCTGGGAGAATTACTTCAATATTAACCATGGATTATCGATTGAAAAGTTTTATTTCATTACTGTATATCAAAACTGTTGTACAATAATTTTGTGAAATGTAGTTTGCAAGAGTATCAAAAATATTATTAAAACTCCCATTCCCTTCTATTTCCGAAAGTTCTCTAGAAACCTTTGAAAAAAAACCGTACGCTGCAAGCGAAAAGGATCAGTCCATAGTCCTATGCCTCTCAAGGACGACGTGCAAACTCACAAAGCGAGTTTTCCGCTGCGAGTGGAATGAAGCAGCACGTGAGCCGATATGGTGTTGGAGTTTGAAGTGCAAATAAATTCTACTTAATATATATTTCTTACATGCTGACAGCTATTCAACACCTTTGTGAATAGACCAATTTCACAAAAAGTTGGTTGAAATTTT
This sequence comes from Philaenus spumarius, assembly GCA_018207615.1. Lineage (NCBI taxonomy): Eukaryota > Metazoa > Arthropoda > Insecta > Hemiptera > Aphrophoridae > Philaenus > Philaenus spumarius. The sequence continues at coordinate 735,842 of JAGFPH010000231.1, read as the reverse complement.
AAAATATATATAACTTAATTTTGGAAATTTGCTCAATTCACGTAAGTTATTTTATACATGTTAAACATTTTTTTAACGTCCTGCTCTTTTGCACTTATAAGGCTAATGAAGACGGGTACATGTTAAACAATACGACTAGAATACTTAGAGATTATTTTATACATAAAGTGTATAAGTGTTATTGTAACATTAAAACAATTAGATTGTATTACAAATCTGTTGTTGGTTTTATCTAAAATATCTTATATACACTTTGACTTTGCTTTGTCTTGAAACACACTGCGTTTGAAACCTGTAAGGCTGGTAATCAACTCAACCTTTGAACTACGGGCTTAGCAGCCGATAAGACTTGTTGAGTGAATATTAAAGGGCTGATTATATAGTACTATTCAAAAGTTAGTACTGTAAAATTTCTGTAACGTTTTCAGTTTGAGTTGTGTTAAATGTTCAAATTTATAAAACATCTGGTTCAAACGAATTAATAATAATTCTATTACGCAGCTGAACTGCCGACCAACTATTCACGAAGGCGCTGTATTATTATGAATAGCTGCTTGCGTGTACGAAGTATATTAGTACAATTTGTTTGCACCTCAGCCTCCAGCCCCGGTTCACGCACTGCTTCATTCCTCTCGCAGCAGAGTTTGCACCCCGCACATGCTGCCTCGGATTATGGACTGTTTTATTTTTAAAAAAAATTTTTTATTTAAAGACGATAAAATATGGACTGTTTTGTTTCGCTCACAGTGGACATACTCTCTTTGCCTCTCGTCAACCCCCCCCTCCCCCGCCCCCATCCACCGAAGCTGGACCCACGGTAAAATTCCACACGTAGATTTGAACCGGGTACTTACATGGTATTTTACGTTTTGATCGAGTTTGGGGGAACCAGACGGGCTATGAGGCTGTGTAAAAAAAACAAATTGTGCAGAATAATATCCTATACTTATTCCTTTAGATAAAACTCCCAAAAGTGTCGTTATTGTAACAAAAATCTCAACAAATTCCTACTTCCAGTCAAAAAACGTGGTTCCGTTTGTTTGATTGTTTTGGTTAACGAACTTGTCCGATCGACTTTGAAAACTAACGTGTGTGTACCAAATTTTGACCAAATCAGACGTAAAATGCGGCCGGTAGAATGCATATATATATATATAAAACTTTGCTCCGATACCCTAAAAATGTTGCTAATCGGTTAGTAATATAAACTAAACATTTTGGGTTTCGCCGTTTATGCATCTAAAGCTTAGCAACACATGTTTGTTGAATAGATTTACATTTATTACCATAGCAACCAATTTAGCAAATTTAGAATCAGTTAATTATTTTACAACTGTTTTTTAGATTAGGCGAAATAAAAGCACACACATCGAAAAGACTTACTATATACGTCAAACGTTTTTTGTTACAAATAAAATAACTGTATCAAAAACTCTACATAATTTTGGGTGGCCTATATTGATTCAAAACATATTTCTTGAAAACATTTACATTTAATAATGTAATCAGATATAGATACTCTTTACAACCAACCTTTTTTTAGGTTAGGTAAAAGCAAACACAAACAAAAGTCAATGAAGAAATTTTCTATACTGTAACTTAAGGGTCTGCTCCAGTAAACGAGAAAGCAACAGGAAACGCACTTCCGGTATCACTGTATCCCTATCTAAACAGTGCAATTTCTTGCAGCTGAACGCTTTGACATTGCCTCATTTCAAATCATTTTATAAGTCTATCTTTTGTAATTGAGTGTTGAAAAAAAATTTTTTTTTCATTATTAATTTTTTATTGTGTTAGGAAAAAATTAAAAACTTTGTACTTACTAAATGTCAGTTACTTGACAAATGAAAGAAATTTTAAAAAATGTAAATTGCAAGACGGATGCGTATTGTGACTGTGCTTAAAATGAGACCTTGCAAACAATTTTATGATAAAAAGTAAACGAAATAAATGGTTTGAAATTTAACATTGCTCTTATAGGATAAAAATCCATTTTATTTTTACTGGAGCAGACCCTTAAGGGAGTGAAATACTAGGACGAAACAGTCCCACATAGCCTTCTTCAATATAACTTATCTTTCATAGAATTTTGAACATAACCTTTTGTAATTTGTAGGAAATCGTTCAGGAATATATAAATTATAATTCGTATTTGACAAAAATTGTGAATAGTAAATTTTTATTAAAAATGAACGAGACGACATAGTTTTCAGTCAAGTCATCAGGGTGAATTTTGTTACCTACTACAGTAGAGCTTCGATTATCCGGACGTCAATTAACCGAACAGTCAATCATCCGAACGCTTGAACGGCCTACTAATTACAGTGTATTATGCAATTTACAGTAATTTTTAGTTTATTAATCTTTAGTTTACAATAAAACATTATTAATGTATAGTACCACTAATATTGTACTGTCATTGTAAAACACATTTAATCATACATGTGTACGTTTTATTACATTATCTTTTAAAAATAAAACACTTTTTACGATTTACAGTATAGTTTTTCTTCTAGGTACAGAATATTATACCCTATTTATATCGATACATCAATTAGTTTTTCTAATAAACGGTACCAGGAACTGGCGCATACTTTCTCACAAACATATTTATATTATCAAACAGATTCACTGTGTCTTGTAGGGTGGGGTAGGAGAGGTGATTTTTTATTAAAGTTTTAGATTACCTAATAAATATTATTATTATTATTATTATCTAGAGAGAAAACTATTCGATCGATTTTGAAAAAATTTGCACCAAACACGTCAATTATGTCTTTATAGGTGCACGAAAAAAAGTTTTGAAAAATTTTGAAAAAACTCACCTTATGGCCGAAAAACCCCGAAAAATCAGTTATTATTATTGTTATTAGCTAAACGAGATTTTTTAGAAAGATGCAGTTTCTTGCATATGGTATTGCACATTAAAGGCTACAAATAAGCCAAATTTTATCAAAATCGTTAGAGATGTTTTTTTATAAAAAAATAATAACAGATTTTTTGGCGATTTTTGGCCAAAAAGGGGGTTGTTTTTCAAAATCTTTCAAAACCCTTTTTCGTGCATCTATACAGGCCTACTTGACATGTCTGGTGCAAGTTTGGTTGAAATCGATCGAATAGTTTTCTCTCTAGCTTTGTATACATACAGACATACAGACAGACATACATACAGACATACAGACAGACATTTTGTAAAAACCACTTTTTTGGACTCATTGGGTCCCAAAACGGATATTTCCACAAAAATCTCAACATCGATTTTTTTTGCGATCACTATACTTTCTCTATACTATAGTATAGTGAGAAAGTAAAAATTGATTAGGGGTTTTAAATGGTAAATAATTTTCGTGTTTGATTATCCGAACCACTCCCGGTCCCAATTAGTTCGGATAATCGACGCTCTACTGTAGCTGTATATTGGAGCTTTGCGCAAATTTAAATGTCATACGCACATGGTGGTAACTAAAAATAAGACTGGCATTAAAATAAAAACGAAAGTAATATTCTAGTCGCGCTCGAGCGCTTTATCAATGTAATATCTTAGGCCAGCCTTCTCAAGGTTGGCTCCGCTCACTGAATTCGATGATGTTACTCTAATAGGACGTTTGAAATTTGTAATTTGTTTGAAATGTTGACTATTGATTATTTAAAAAATATTAATATTGAAAATACAACGCTCGCCGTAATTCCAATTATTGGCCATGATTGTGTTTATTTCGATCTCTGTCTTACATTAGCTATTTGTAGGTCTCCGCTCAATCAACGTAATTTTCGTGAAAATATCAGAGTTTACAATAATCAGTTTGCATTGGCTTCGCCATGTGTGGCCGCCGGGGTTGGTGAGCCGCTAGTATACAAGCATTTTAAGATCAGTAATGGCAGTTAGATATATGAAAATAGTTGATATGTTATGAAATGTTGGGAAAATTCTCTTTGGTTTGTTGTAATGAATAATTTGGTGTTAGTAGTAATTGGTGATCCGAAGCTGGCAGCCTGAACGACACATTTGGAATGGTTCCCGAACCAATATCAATCATCGTAAGAGTGTATTTACTCTAGAATTAAACAGTTATTATTCATCTCAACTGGCAATTCTTTCAATAAACAGGTTCTAAGTAATTAATTGCTTAAAATAATGTGATACATTCTGATTTCTTATCATTTGAATTTAGAAAGAGATCGGTCGGTGTAACTTGGTTTAAGAATCTTTCGTGCTTTCTCGTGCGTTTGTTTATTGGCAACTTCCGAATCTTTCGGCAACTTTCCATTCGTTACTTGAAATTAGTTTAATAATTGTCTTTTTAAATCGGTCGTTCGAAAATTGTTCAAATCTCAAATCAAAATTGCCGTTACTCTTATGGTGAAGCCTAAAGTTGGGTGTGGTGAATGAGCACCGGTCATGGTCTCCAGAACACATTTTGGGGTGTAAGTCAACATTTTATAAGAGGTGTTTTTGATTTTTTTGGGGTGTAAAATTTTATTACATATATATATCTTAGAATGTTGGTTTTCTAAGACGCTAGAATAAGTTCGTTAGCCAAACAAATCGAAGAACCGAAAGCATGTGTTTTGACTGAAAGTAAAAGTACTTTAGATTTTTCACAAGCTACTAGAATGAAATTTTTCTACGATTACAACGTAAAATACCACCAAATTACCCGGTCCAGCTGTCGGGGCTGTTAATAATCTGAGGCCGCAAGGTCGAGGGGCAAACTTGCAAAGCGAGTTTTTCCGCTGCAAGCGAAACGAAACAACGCTTAAGCCGGCGCTGAAGGCTGAGGTGCAAACAAATTTTACTAAAATATTTCGTACACGTAGGCAGCTATTCAGCGCGTTCGTGAGCAAACCAATTTCCCAAAAAATGGTTGCAACCCTAAACCATATAAACTTTATTTTGGCAATCCGCTCAACTCACGTCAGCGGTTCAGCTGCTTAATACAAAATTAAGATATTAATACCATAGTAAAAAAATATTTTAAATCCACACATTGAGATAAGCATTTTAAAAAAAAGAATGAACAAATTTTAGTTGTAATTAAAGGGCACCTCTTTATCTAAACAATGCTGGTTTCCTAACAGATTTTACCAAGAGTCCAATCATAAAAAAACTAGTTAGGTAATATCATTAAAAATAAATAAAACAATTATAATAACAAATGTTTTTTTTCCCAATAGTCTCTCTTCGATTGGATTTATGAATAACCAGTATAATTAATAATTGATTCTGTGTCTACCAGATAGCAGCACCGTATCAATTATGCAGGTCAGAATGATTCATCGTTACATCAATGACAGGTCATCTAAAGTTGATCGCTTACGTCTAAACTCTGTTCGCTTTGTTTACACTTTCTAATGATAACGTAAAACCACAGATAAAACATATTCTGTTTTTTTTTTGGTATCACATTGAAAAGATCACAGTATTACACAAACAAAATATCTTAAATTTATAATTGTGTATGCAGGGGTTCCCAACTAATGGTGCAATGGTGCAGGCTGCATCATTAAAATTTTTGGGGGGCCTTTTTTGGTATTTGTTTTTACATTTGACCTATATTTCAAGCTGATCAAAAATTGTAATATCTTGCGATTCCCCTCTCCTAAAGTTGTCCCCTCCTTAAAAGTGCCCCCCCCCCCATATAAGTGTAAATAGTAATTACGGTTTGCGAGAACTTTGAGTTTTATGCTTTTTATTAATCCAATTTTGCGGGGCTAATAAGTTTAAAGTGTTTACTCTTATTAGTTTATGAAGTACGTATTGCCTTACTGGTATTTATTAATATAAAACACATTTTTAATTCCATCCCAAAAATAATACTTTAGCCCCCATTTTACAACTCCCCTCCCTCCCCAAATCAATTAGCATACTTGATGTTGCTATATTGAAGAGATAGAGGATTTCTGTTCTTGTAATTATTTTAGGAGATCAAATTAACTGTTTTAGTTGGTGATTTAGTCTTATTATGTTTCTGATTTAGAGAGTCTAACGACTAAAACTGGTTTTGTGTTATGTGGGATTGTGTGAAATTTGAGGGAGTGGCTTTATAACTAGGATCTTTTTTATTTTAAAAAATATATAAAAAGGTGTTAGGTTATTAAAGTGTTTTAAAGGTTTATGTTTAATAAAGTTTCAACCCTCTTTTACACGTCTGGTTATGTCTCCTATCCAGTTGTTTTTATTACAGTACAGTACTAAAATACTGCTTCTATTTTAACCTCTATAAGTAAGTCTGAATGGTTTGGTTTTCCCATTGTATTGCTAATAAATCTCTTGGCATCACTGTCATCTTCAGCCTTGAAAGTGTAAATAATTTTAATAGAACGATTGAAAGTTTTTACAATTTGACAGCATTAAATTTCAATATCTGATTTAATGTAGGCCTACTAGAACAGGATGACTAATGATCACCTACAAAAATACAAGACCCCTCCCCCGGATTGACAGTTCAAGATATGTTACGTTCCTTTAGAAAAGAATGGGGGGAGGGGAGGTTGCACCAATAACTTTAGGGGGGTGGGCACCCCTGTGAGTATAAAGTTCTTAATGACACCCGAAAACGTGTTCTGGGGAACATGATCGGTGCTCATTTACTATTCCCGACCTTAGGTCTCACCATAAAGGTCACTGCAATGGCTCATATTTTCTATAGAAATTCGCTACAAACACGTTTTATTAAATCAGGATAATAATTACAAATATTTTAGAAAAGAGGAAACAATTGGCTTTGAACGTATGTTCTAAAACGCTTGGATTTCTATCCGTCCGCCATTTCATATTTAGTAAAAATCTTTTTTTTACGGTGAATGATATGGTTGAAAATGTTGATGCTACTTAGTTTTATAAAGACTCTATTCGGGGAAAATAATCGACAGGCTGCCCTTAATATTGTTTCCAAATGGCGGCAATTTAAACCTGTTAACGTCAATATTCTCAAAACGGTTGTTGTTTTTTGTCTTAGGTGAAAAACAAATGAAATTATAGACACAAATGTATGAGAAATTTTCTTTTTGTTACTTGTCTGAAACACAATAATTTCAAATGTAAAGGTAGGTCATGTAATAGACCATTGTAAAGCTTATCAAAAGATAATCAGAATGGCGCAAACTGGAGCTTAGTATCTTCGTTTCAAAGTAATGACAATCAATGTTCTGGAAATGATATTTTTATTTTATCTCATGCTTATCAATTACTACTTATTTTAAAGTTGATGAGAATGTCGACTTTTCATTTTTTTGAAATCGCTTCTTTTATCCATGATAACATTACCAAAACTAAAGTTTTATTTACAAATAATATTAAAACAATTTGCGAAGCAGCCGTTCTAAACGTAAATTTCGACATGAGTTTTTTTTAAATGTGTTAAAAATTCAAAATATATATTACCACTTTCACTTTAGGATGAAAATATACAGTGGTAAATGTGTTTACTGTTAGCATTGTGTTTATGGTCAATTTAAAAATGTAGAATGTAGTTGTGTTTTAAAGCAAGTGTGCAGAATTGTTCAATGTAATTCCGCAACCATCTCTTCTTGTCTTGGGTTCACAAATGAAACAAAACCATACATATTCTAAAACTATTTGTGTTTTTAAATATGATCATAATTTGTGTGCAACTGCTTGACAAACACATTAATTTAAATTAATTGATTTAAATATGTTACCCAATGTATATACCGACTAAGTTTCATTGCTACCTAAATAATTATATCACGCACCAGAACCGCTGACGTGAGTTGAGCGAATTTCCAAAATAAAGTATAGATGCTTTAGGGTTGCAACCATTTGGGAAATGTGTCTACTCACGAGGACGCTGTATACCTGCGTGCATGAAATATATTAATATAATTTGTTTGCACCTCAGCCTCCAACCTCAGCTCGCAGCACAAGTTTGAATTTCGACCTTGCGGCTCGTAGCGAACAAACGCTCTTTTTATGATATTTTACGTTTTGATCTATTTTGGTGAAACCAGGCGGGCTATAAGATCGTGTAAAAACACAAAATGTGCAGAATATCCTTTTATATTCATAAAAAAAAAAAAAACATTAATAAAACCCAAAAAGTTTCATTCTAGTACGAAAATTCTCAATACCAATATTTTTATTTCCAGTCAAAAGACGTGCTTTCGGTTGTTGGATTTTTTCGTACATGAACTCGTGTAAACGTCTTGGAAAACCAACGTGTGTACCAAATTTGGACCAAATAGGACGTAAAATGCGGCCGTTAGACTGTGAACACATACGTATGTACAATTTTTAATGACACCCCAAAACGTGTTCTGGGGACCATGATTGGTGCTCATTGCTCACTACCGTCCTTAGGTCTCACCATAAGTTTAGTGTCACAGCAATAGTTCATCTTTCCTATGGAAGTTCACCTATAGGCAGTTTAATGTATTTGTTTTTATATTTATCGAAATATTCACTTGATGTTTAATTAATATCATGTAAAATGTTGATAAAGTACATTAATGTAACAGTTTAGCAGTTTTAGACGTGAATCCTGTCTATAAATATATTTCCAAGTAAAACTCAATGACAACAGCATACAAGATTACGTCTATTGACTGTTTAGTCATCCATGAACTAACTGTTAATCTCGAATGACACACTTCGCGGTTTTTCTTACTTTCTTTGAGGGAGAGTTTTCCTCTTTCATTATAAAAATAGTTTAATGGTTAACAGGAGAAAGTGTACTATTTCGCTATTGTATAGAGCTTTACGTAAAGGTTTGATACTGTAGTTGTTTCAAAACTTTTTGTAATCTAATATGAAGGTCAACGTGTTGTTTAGAAAGTCATGTAGTACGTGAAAAAGTAGGAGCAAAAAGATCTTTCAAAGAAATTCCATCACTCCAATAAAACAAAAAAGAAAGCAGTCGTGGGACGGCAGAAGTAAAAACTGTCATGGATATAAATTTGTTGTTATTTTGGTTTAATCTGAAATTTGATTATTAGTTTTATTTGTTGTTTCTGTTATTTTTTAGATTTCAAATTTAATTATGTCAAGATAAAATAATCAAATTTCGATTTAAACCAATATAACCTACAATTTATATTCATGACAGTTTTCACTTCTGTACTTTTCTAACACATGTTTCTTGAAAATCTTGAGAAGGTGTATTCCCAGTTTGTATATTTTACCTCATCAATATTAAATATTATTTTCGCATTCATATAATTATTAAATTAAGAGTGATTCAAATTGTCCAAGATTCCTACCTTTTTAAAATAAATAGAAATCACTTGTAACATGAAAAATGTATTGGCTCGTTTCACCAGTTAGGCCTAATGAGATGCTGAGATGTGACTACGAAATACGAATGGAAGGCGTCCAAAATCTCAGAACATGATTTTAACAGTTTCTTAACTAAATCTATGGTATTCTTTATCGATAACGAACATTTGTATTATTGTTATGAATGCAATTAGTGTTTACTATAGATAAATCGAAGTCGGTTCGAAAGCACGTGACTTTATTAACTGGCCGCACGACCATTGCATTGGTTGCAGATGTTTATCGCATACTAAAACAAAACAGAATCCTATCATTCTTCTCTTATGTAAATACTGAACGTGTTTTGTTTGTAAAACTAACAGTTTGTGTCACAACTTCATTATCTCTAAGCCTTTCCTAGTAACGATAAAATAGTTTTAAAAATAGTTCGACCACGCAGCAGAACCGATGACGTGAGTTGAGGCGAATATCCAAAATTAAGTTTATATATTCCCGGGTAGAATTTGTTTGCTCTTCAGTCTCCAGCTAAAGCTCACGCAGCTTCATTTCCTCGTCCGAGCCACTAAAAAACCATCATGTTTACCAAATTTATACCAAATCGGATGTAAAATGCGGCCATTAGAGTGCGAACACACATAATTACATATATATACATTATATAATTTTTAGTGACACCTCAAAACGTGTTCTGTGTACCATGATTGGTGCTTATCTATTTACACTCCCGACCTAAGTCTCACCATAAGGGTCACTGCATAGTGCATCATTCCTAAGCATATTCGCTAATGAATGTAAATATTTAAACTATCAAATTGTCTTAACAACGCACAAAATATACTAGTGTTTAAAATTGTTTATGAACTTTATATTGTAAGAGTGCAGTACCGTTTTGTGCACTGCACTGTATAATGCGTGAACACTCATATTTCTGACGTATTACAGGTTCATTAACTTGTAGGCCTGAATAAAACCGACATGAATTCTATCACTATCAATTTTTAAACAACGTTTCCTTTGTTAGCGTAATTGTAGACAACTTCCAGGAAACAAACACTGATCTCTAGGACCGCTCGTTAATTATTCGTATTACGTCACTGTTTTAGCTATTTTTGACTAAGCAAGTTGAAGTGAATAGTTATAGTTGATCTATAGAAGAGCGTTTAGCTTCCAGAAATGTGAATATGGTACATGTTTTGCGAAATATACAACACAAGTGACATATGTGTATATGTGTTGCATATGTGTATAATGGCGGTAATTTAACCCTTATTAGCCCGAATTAATTTTTTGTTAAATTTCTTATTATTTTTAACTAATTTTTATCATTTATTAAATTTATATTTAAGCCTACAAAAATAATTTTGATAGTATTACCTAACCAAGTTGGTACTTAAAGCCCGTTGCCATATGCCAACGCTAGGACATCCCACTACTATATCATTAATATAACAACAAGACATTAAACAAGGTATGAAAAATAAAAATAATACAGTGTAAATTATTATTAATTTTATTATATAAGAAACATCAAAACTATTATGTATAATACATATGAATTTTTTATTTTAAAATGTAATGTAAGCCTATAATTTCAGTTTGTTTATCATAGTCTCTCGTTTATCTTTTACAACTTAAAAAAAGACAAATACATTTTTTATAATTTTACTGAAAAGTTTTTTTTTAAAGTTTATACCGAAAAAAATTTATATGTAGTTGTATGAAAAAACTGCAAAACATGGAATAAATAATCCTACGCTGCACTTTTTACACCAAGTTCTGATATTCGATGAGCATCCTTCTCCTGCACATCTTTTCTTTTTATTGTCAGGTGTACTAACAACTAAATGCCCCATCCCATCTTATCTTACATCGTCTGTTACTCTATTTCCAGATATCGTTTTTTTTTAAAGAAATTGGCCTACCAGGTCCTTTTTTCTTCACCGTATCTTACTATGTAGGATGTTACTAATTCCCTTCTAAAATCAAGCTGGGATTCAATTTTACCGCTATTTTTGCGAAGAATCCAAGCGTTATGAATACACATGTCAATCATTCAAGTTAGTATAGGCCAGTACCATTTTTTAGAACGAATAGCAATGCGGTATTTTGCAATGTTCTCGTTAATTCTATCTGTTCCTCCCATATTCATGTTGTACTCTCCAATCATAGCTGGACTTTGCACTTGAATAATTGTTTTTTCTGATTAAGAATATCTTTTTACTTTATTTACCGGTTGAACTCCATGACAGTTTGCGGGCCGTTGTAACTACGCCATTGTCTACCCATTTACAAACTAAAATTCCCTTTTCCTTACATAAACTTAACCCAAAACAACCTCTGGTTTAGTTTTTAAGTTTTTTATTTTCTAAAAGTGTACAGGATTTTGGTAAACGATTACTTCTTAAAGCACCTACTCCACCATAGCCTAGTCCAGTTAGATATCGAAGAAGATTAAAACCTGTAAATAAATTATCGGAGAAGAACCTATAAGGTAGGTCCTTTTGTGGAAGTTCGTCTATCATTTTCACCAGTGGAGTGCCTGCTTTTCCAAACAGTACCTGATAATCACTTGGCATATCAATTGTTTTGCCTTGGTATACGTCACCAAGTAACCATTAGTTGTGTTAAGACTCCATACTTTAAACCCAAACCGTATTGGCTTGCCTCTTATGAACTGTTTACAGCCATGTCGTCCGTAATATTTTATCATACATTCATCATAAGATACATTTTGAACAGGAACAAAATGTTGTAGCAAATTTTCTTTTATTTTAGTAATTATTGGTCTAAGCTTCCACTTTATCATTTGGATGTCATATTATTACTATCGGCGCAGTGTAAAAATTTTAAAATTTGGTCAAAACGATTTCTACGCATAGAATTGGCAACAACCTCTTGATGCATGTCTGGATTTGAGTCCCAGTAAAATCTTTTACCTGGTAAAGTATTATAGCCACTCAAAATTAAAATTGCTATAAAGCATTTAATATTTTCTTTTGAAATATTTGGGTTTAAACAGTTTCTAAAATGGGAATATTTTTCACTTTCCTTAACAAAAATATTAAAAATGAAATCATAAAAAAAAGTTCAAACAGTTCGGTTGCTGAAAAGTCTCTGTACTTTGAATAATCTCCAACGGGAAAAGCAAAAGTAGTAGTTTCTAGGTCTCCTTCTACCCAAATATAATTTATTTTATTTTTCTCTTTCATTTGACTCTTAAGTTCATTAATTAATATTGTTTTCCGTGACTTTAAATCACCATTCACGGTATTCGCATCGTCATGATTTGTTGTTGCATCTTCGAGAACTTCGTCATCATTTCTATTGTCTTCCACAATACTGTCATAAGGTACCTCACCACAAAAATCATCAATAGGTATCAGCAGTTAGCCTGAGTTCCGCATTTGCGAGAAGTTGTTTGCCAGATAAATTATCCACCATTCCCCCCTCATCTTCATCGGCAGAGTCGTCATCTGTAAGTACACCTGGCTCAGGTGGCGCTATATACAAAGCCTCAAATATGTTACAAGGATCGTCATCTCCACCTTCATCAACAGCAAGTAAATTTAAGACATCTTGCATAGTTAAATTCCGTCTAAAAATGAAAACACAAACTATTTTTACCTTCCACTCAAACAAAAGGGAGGTAGTAGTGGATTGTCCTAGCGTTGCCATATGGCAACATCAATGTTTAAGTCGTTACTGCACACACATAAATAGAAATATTGGGAAGAAGGGCATAATTATGATTTCTTATATCTATTATTGTTAAATTTATTTCATAATAATCACGAAAATAAATAAGGAAACATGTCTAAATACTTACTCGAGTCTTGCAGACATGGCAGAATTGAATGAAATCGCAGAACTATAATTATGACTCATCTAACGCAATCACAGACATAAACTAATCCACTGGAAACCTACTATACTAAAGAATAATCTATTTTGATGTGAATCATCAGGTTTGCCAACCTAAAATTGCGGAAAGTAAAAATTCCCAAGCCATTAAAAATATCTTGTTTTTTGTTGCCAAATGGCAACGCCAGGATAATAAGCGTTAAGTTCGATTTGGTTCAAATTTGGTACACACGTTGGTTATCTACATCGCTCAGATGTGTTCGTTAGCCAAACAAATCGAACAACCGGAAGTACGTTTTTTTGGCAGGAAATAAATATTTTTTGAGATTTTTCGTACGAGAATGAAATTTTTTTAGAGTTTTAATAAAACAATTAATGTAGGATATTATTCTGCACATTTTGTTTTTTTACACGACTTTATAGCTCGCTTGGTTCCCCCAAAATCGATCAAAACGTAAAATACTTAAGTACTCGCTACACTTGGGTTATTTTACTTAGGGGGCATCTTCTGATTCGAGGCCGGCGGCCGAGTATATACGCTACGAGCAAAGCGAAGCAGTCCATAACCCGAGGCCGCAAGGATCGGAGTTCAAACTGAGAGTTTTTCAGCTGTGAGTGGAACGCAGGAGCGCGTGAGTCGAAGCTGAAAGCTTAGGTGCAAACAAACTCTGCTAATATATTTCGTACACTTTGGCAGCTATTCGTGAGTAGATCAATTTCCCCAGTAGTTGGTTGAATTCCTAAATAATATAAACTTAATTTTGAAAATTCGCTCAACTCATGTCAGCGGTTCATAATTATTTAGAAATTTGTTTAGTTTAAATTGTTGTAAATTGGTTTATTAGGTGGGAATAGTAAAATTATCGACCGAATAAGACGAATCAAATTAAGGAATTAATCAATTTACTGCTTCCTTTGTTGAATGCGGTAGAAACTCTTTACAAGCAACTTTGTAAACTATTAAAATAATTCGCTCACTCAGCACAACAGCTGATTTACAAAATTAATTTTAAATGTTTAAGGGTTTCAACCCACATTTGGGAAATTGGTCTACTCACGAAGGCACCGAACCTGCCTGCTATATGAAATATATTACTATATTTGTTTGCACTTGAGCCTCCAGCTGAGCTCACGCGCCGCTTCGTTCAGTTTGTGACGGACAAACTTTGCACCTCGCCTTTGTTTCCTCGGATTATTGGACTCCTTCGCTTCGCTCGCCGAGCGCAAATTCGCTTCGCGACCGTCAGCCTCGGATCAGAAGATGCCCCTAGGTAAAATAACCCACGCGTACCGGATACTTTTAGTAATTTACGTTTTGATCGATTTTGGGGGAACCAAGCAAACTATAAAGCCGTGTAAAAAAACAAAATGTGCAGAATAATATTTAACATTTATTTGTTTATTAAAAGCTACACCCACATGGATTTGAACCGGGGTACTTTTATGGTAATTAACGTTTTGCTCGATTTCATGGTCATCAGACGGGCTATAAAGGTCGTGTAAACAAAACAAAACAAAACGTGTAGAATAATATCATGTACTTATTTTTGCAGATGAAATACCAAAAACTTTTCATTCAAGTATGAAAAATCTAAACAAATGTTCACTCCCGGTCAAACAACGTGATTCCAGTTGTTTAATTTTTTTTATAACTAACTCTGAGCGACAAAGACAACCAACCCAAACTATCAAAATTAAAACCCCAAAACATTTATCATTTTAATTTAGGAAATTCGTTAATCTTACGTCAATGGTTCAGCTGCGTGATCGAATTATTTTATATCTTTTAACAGTTCGTAATGTTTTAAGATATAAACCAGATTGGCGATTACAGGCCCAGACAGGAAGTCGCCCATTTATTTACAGCTTGTTTTAGATGAGAGGATACAGTTATTAAAACCAATAAGATATCGTAGACACCTCCTTCTTGATTGCCGGTTCCAACCTAGACCGGACAGTTTAACACATTAGAAAATTGAACGTTTTAGTGTTCATCTGGTCATTAAATAAATTGCTTCCAGACGAGTCGGAATTAAATGAAACGGCTCTTTCATCATTTAAATAGAATCCCCTCCCCTGTCATCTACGCAGTCCCTCGGTGACTGCCAAGGCCTGAGAACTTTATGAGTTAGAAGCGTTGTAAAACAGTTTCTATCGTCGTATTTTATCTAAAACATATGGAATCTGCCAAGGTCCACGGCGCGCTCAAAACATCAACACGTTCTTCATAATACAGGGTATTTCAAAATGAATATCGGGGTTTTAAGGCTTAGGCTTTGTAGTATTTATTACATTTAATTTGCAATCATAAATAATACATCGAATGACAGAGCCTGTGTGGATGCGCATGCACTGTTTCATCTGTCTTCCGTTAGAAAGCGCTAGTAGCAAAGATGGTTACTAGTGAACAGAAAGCTTTTTGTGTTTTACAGTTTGCAAGCAATGAATTGACATTTCACGTAAGCGGACCTGTGAACACTCATAATGTGTGTATCTGGAGGTCAGCAAATCCCCACGAGATGGTTCCAACATAAATCCCTTAAATATAATGTTTTTTGCCATATCCCGGTGGAAAGTTTACGGGCTTTTTGTACTGAAGCAACTGTAACTGGTGTTTTTTATCTTGATGCTCTACAACTCTTTTTTCATTTATATTAAGCTTAACCACAGAACTTTATTTGACAGCAAGATGGTGCGCTGCTCACTGGTATAACAGTACGCTATTGGCTAAACGACTTTGTAGCCGAACTCTGGAGGGCCGATATGACAGCTTGTTTCGCATGGCCTCTACTTAAGAACCAGAATTGAGCAGTTATTTGGGACGATCTCGGTTACCAACTCAAGATGGTTACCGGACATTTGACCACACTTTTGGGGCAACTACCTGGGTTGGGTCAGCTAGGGATATGCAAATATTACTCGCCGGACAATCCACATTTTTAAGGAAGGGTGGGGAGGGGGGTTGGAAGATATTAAAGGGGATGGTCGTAGGCCCAAGGGCTGGTGCATCCGCCACTAATACACTAGCCTACTTCAAGACTATAACTACACTACTCCGTCCCGTCCTCATAATAAGTTTTGCCAAATTAGTTTATTATATCACAGGTAAATCTAACCTAACCTAACCCAATCTAACCTAACCTAACCTAACCAAGCCTAACCTTACCTAACCTAACCTAACCTAGATATGACACGGTACTGGGTGCGGAACGGGCCCACCCCCTAATATTTTGGGTAAAGCGACAACACGACTGTGCAATAAAACTGCCAAGGGTCATCGGTTTACCTGGTTTGCAGGGCTACGACATCACGACGGTGGTGCAGCTGCGAGTGGGCTCAGTCGTGATGTCGTAGTCTGCACGGCTTGACCGGGGTAAATCTTGATGAGGGTTTGACAGCCAGTGGTGATAATATTTAGCCCGTACCCCTGCGTACTCAGCAAATTTACAATGCATATACATGCAAAATACATGCAATGTTCTCATGCAAAATACTGTAACTAAACAGTTTAGGTAAGTCCTTTAGTTTTTTTTTATTCTAATTATATAAAGTGATAATACGACGAAATATTATAATTATACAAATATTTTAATCATACTGTTATCGGCAACATACTGTGATTGAACAGTTTAGGTAAGTCCTTTAGTTTTTTTTTTAATTCTAATTATATAAAGTGATAATACGACGAAATATTATAATTATACAAATATTATAATCATACTGTTATCGGCAAAATATGTGAAGTGACTTTAAAGGGGTAAATATTGTCTAGCTATGAACTCAGTTCTGGTATGGATAAAGTTTTCTTCAAGACAGCCTCGCAGGTAGACGCGGAGGGATTAGGGGCTGGGACCTCGCGCAGACTACGACAATACGACTGAGTCGCTAATGAGATTCGGCAACGTCGTGATGTCGTAGCCCTGCAAATATTTTTATTGCCCCCCCAAGGTTTCCAGGTAGCATTCAGTCCTGTTGTCATACAACCAATATTTTGTCCCGTTATCCAAAGGGTGACATTTTACGGAAAATCATGAATGAATCACTTTAACCGACAATCCCCTTTAATATTTTCCAACCCCCTCCCTCACCCTTCTTTGAAGATATGGTGGATTGTCCGGCTAGGAATATTTACATATCCCTAGCTGACCCAACCCAGGTAGTTGCCCCAAAAGTGTGGCCGAATGTCCGAATGTCCATGTGGTCTAATGTCCGGTCACCCTCAAGATAATGTTTAAAGAAGCAAGAAATAGAAGAAGAAAAAAACGCTTTGGTGAAAAGTGTATAGTTGTGACCAATTATCGATAAAATAAGAACATAAAATTAACACTATGTCTAAAACAACAGTGGATTAGTTTTACAACTGGTGTTTATTACATTCGCCATAATTAATTTGTATGTGAACTGCTGCCTTGTTCATGAGGCTCAGAGAAAATGGTACAGGTTACAAGTCGCACAACCTATCGCAATAATAATCAAGTAATTAGGCTATTAAGTAAAAACTTCAACAAAATAAATAACATAAACCTACTGACCTAGGATTAAGATAATACTTAAGGCCCCCGCCAAGGGCGCTGGTTTAAGGGGGCGATGAAACAGAAAGTGTAATTAGATAAACTAAATTAGGATGAATAAATTAAAAATAAATAGATGATAAAATTGGTTAACAATTGGATCTCGTAGCTGAACAGTGAGGAGAGTTGATCGAATTTCCAAAATTAAGTTTATATATGTTTTATGACTGAATAGCTGCCTCGTGTACGAAATACATTAGTAGAATTTGTTTCCACCTCGCAGCATAAAACTCGCTTTGCAAGATTTATTTTGTATTTTAAGTTTTTTCAAAATGTATTTTGTTTTATTTAGTATTTTTGATTTTCTTTACATACATTCAGAGTTGTTTTATTTTCTACTGTGTCTAGAAATAAGTTATGTATTATTTAAGTGTGGTTAGACAGAAAAGGGGACTTCGCACTTACACAAAGCCTTTGTTATTATTATACAGTTTTAGGTTTTTGACTTCACAGTTCTAGTATTTCAGTCCTGTGTTTTCTTTAATAGCGAATTTCAGTTAGAAAGATAAGCTGTTGCAGTGACTCTTATGGTGAGACCTAAACTATCGCGTGAGCTGGACTGGAGGGTTTATTTAGCACCTATTTAGCGCCTTCGAGGGTAAAAAAATACCAAATAGTTGGTTGAAACCATAAAATATATAAATAAAATTTTTGAAAATTCGCTTAACTCACGTCAGCGATTCGGCTGTGTGATCGAATTGTTATTTGTAAATTGTAATTAAACTCTGTTTATTTAATAAAGTGTATATACTATACACTGCCTGCAATGCGAAAACTGTTTAAAACGCTAGACTTTGTAAACCGTCAAATTGAGTTTAAAAGGGATTTTCGGATCTGATGTGTGTCTCGTTTACTTGGGTGTATGAAATATATACAGGGCCATGGCCATATATTGCAGGTGGTGTACAGTGAATTTAAACATTTGATACACAAAACGCTGATTAATGTATCTGATGATGAATCACATACATTAATCACAAACTAGATTTGTTTTTTAGTCATACTCTATAGTTGTAAAACGTGGTTTGAATTGAAACTTATTACATTGTAGTAGCTGACTCGTGCGAATATTAATAATACTTACCTGATTTAATAATACGTTGGTTTAATTCAGTTACGTTTATTTATTTACTTTGGTTTGTAAATAGCAATTTATAACGATTTATATCGCTTTACGTTGATTTAATTTGATTGATTTGCGAGATAGATTACACTTACATATATAATATAAACAATCTAACTAACATGTCATGTTAGTTACACAGATCGTTAATAAATGGCGCCTTTCATTAGGAATCCTATGCATTTTCATTTGAAAGTATTTTAATAATTTGTTTTTAAAGAAAACAGTAATTTTATGATATTACGGGGAATATAAGCTTTAAAATGATGTTTGAATCATTAACTTTGATGACGAATTAAGGGAGTATGGCGTTGCCACAAAAACCACATTTGAGAAATAATATACATGATTTTAAAATGTATTGTCTTAAAAATGTTATACTACGTTTTTATACGATATAACAAGTTGACCAAACCACTCCAGAAGCCTGTTTCACTTTAATTTACAAACTAATATTATTTTTCGAGTACCTATTTGTAGTATTTTGTTTCAAAATGCTAAAACTACAATTCTTCTAATTACAACTTTTAGTGAACTAAAATAAAAATATAATTTTCCAAAACTTTGAAACAAAGCATGTTGTTAAGCTCTAGTTTGCGCCATTCTGTTATTCTTTTAATAAGCTTTACAATAGTGAATTATATGGCCTATCTTTACATTTCAAATTGTTAACCCTCTTTCCACCAAACTCCCAAACATAATATATTGTGAGATATGTCAAAAAGTTGCGTTCTGTTATGCAACACAATACATATACAAAGTTTTGTTAAGTTATTTTCTGTAACAAAAATAAAGAAATGGGTTAAAGGGAATTTATGGTCATTCTGTTTGAATGATTCTTCAGTTATTTAAGTGAAAAACGGAAATATTCACTTTCACTTGTTAATATAAACCAACAATATTGTCTGCACGTTGAGTAAAGCCGACGCCGACGTTTCGGGCACTTTAAAGATGTCCATTTTCAAGTGAAGCGAGAACGTGTAGGCCTGAGTTTATGTAGTCCAGGGAGTGGACAGTTTATGCCTTTGTCGGGCGGCCGCTTGACTACCTGGGATTCTGGATGTATATTCCAATAAGTTTGTTGTGACAGTTGGTGTTTCTAGAAAATGTTAAGATGAGTTGTGTTTTTATTTTCGAAATAACGGGTATAAAATCAGGCCTTCTCGTTTCACTTGACATTTGTTAAGTTTTGAAAATGGGCATCTGTAAAGTGCTCGAAACGTCGGCTGTACTCAACTTGCTGACACTAGTGACGCTGTCGATCTCCGAAGATCAAGTACATAATAATAATGTTTCTGATCTTGGAAGTCTATCTTTCAAAATCAAAGCAATAATAGTGCTTATTAGCGAATTTCCATAGGAAAAATGAGCTATTGCAGTGGCCCTTATGGTGAGACCCAAGGTTGGGAGTAGCAAATGAGCACCGATCATGGTCCCCAGAACACGTTTTGGGGTGTAAAAAAAAATCATATATATATATATATGTATATGTGTTCGCACTCTAGTGGCCGCATTTTAAGTCCGATTTGGTTCAAATTTGGTACACGTGTTGGTTGTTTATGTGGCTCGGACGAGTTCGTTAGCCAAAAAAATCCAACAACCGGAAGTACGTTTTTTGACCGGAAGTAACTATTTTTGAGATTTTTACTACGAGAATAAAATAATTTTAAAGTTTTTTCTAACAATATAAATGTAGGATGTTATTCTGCACATTTTGTTTTTTTACGCGACCTTATAGCTCGCTTGGTTCCCCCAAAATCGACAAAAACGTAAAATACCATAAAAGTACCCAGTTCAAAGCCAAGTGATGCAAACTCTCGGGTCCACTAGGATTAAACAAATTCTACTAATATATTGCGTACACACAGACAGCTGTTCAACGCCTTCGTGAGTAGACCTATTTCCCAAATTGTTGGTTGAAACCCTAAAACATAGGCATATAAACTTAATTTTGGAAATTAGCTCAATTCACGTCAGCGGTCCAGATGCGTGGTCGATTTATTGTTTTATTAAAGGGGACTATTTCCAAGAGAGCCGCCCTAAATACAATACAAATTTTCAGTGTCAATTTAAATTACCATAAGTGTATTACTTGTTTACACTTAAAGATTGTTATTCTTCCTTCAAATATAAGATAATTTAGTCTTGTCCAAACCAGCTGCAGCATTATCAAGTTGCATGCTTGTGTGCAGCCAAACGTCCCATCTCGTGAGACATATCTTATTACATTTGGTGTCGTTCGTTTGTCGAACTTGTCTATTACGTTCATCCAGTACAAATATTCCTTAACTAAAGTCTTATAGCATTAGTAGCGAATTTCCACAGAAAAGAGTAGGTGTTGCAGTAACTCTTATGGTGAGAACTAACGTCGCGAGTGGTCAATGTGCACCGATCCCAAGAAGAAGTGTTATCAAAAATGTTATATACAGGGTGTCCCACGAGGAAAGGTAAAGATTTTAGAATGCGATTCTAAATAAGAAAGAACGTTCCAATAAACATAGCTCCGGAAATAATTAGTTTTTGAATTATCCACCATTTAGTTTTTTTTTTTTTTACTGAACACTGGAAAGATATTAACATCAAATTTGGAGTACCAGATCTTATTTTGTATACTTAATTGATGGCGGCCATTTAAAATGTTTAATTTAAAATATTTCTAAAACAGCTAACTTTACGAAAAAAAATTAGTAGACCAATTTCCCAAATAGTTGAAAATTTACTTAAGAAGAGGAACAATTACTTAAAATATTAAATTAGTCTTTATATAGATGACAGGAATAATAGAACCATTATTATAAAATAAAAGATTGTGGAAAAATCACTAAAATTAAACTAAAATTGTGCTTCGTTGTACAGCCATGTTTCACCAGTTTTATAAATTCAATAATCGGTAATAGTTTACTTTCACAATTTGTATTAATACTTTAGCAAAAGATAGTTGACCCTGAAAGGCAACGTCTTATTTGTGTAACCATCAATGCCACCAAATAAAATATCTGAGGCATTAAGGAGAAGACGTAGAAACTAAAATACTGCACAAGATGTGCCTACCATATACAGGATGTCTAGAAAATATTGTTCCAAATTTCACCAGACTATTTTATAGGTGAAAATAAGAAAAGCAAATTAAATAAACATAAGTCCGGGAAAGCTTTGTTTTCGTATTATCCGCTATTTTGTGGTTTTTAATAAACACTTAATATCTTTGGAAATAGAACAGTTTTGCGAGTTTGAACCTCGACCTTGCTGCCTCGGATTATGAGCTACTTCGCTACGCTCGCATTCCGGTAGTCGACCTCGGATCAGAATCTGCCCCACGAGGATTTTATTAGGACGGGTACTTTTATGGTAATTTACGTTTTAATAGATTTTGGGGTGACCAGACGGGCCATAAAGTCGTGTACAAAAAATGTGCAGAAAAAGTTTATTTTTTGAGATAAAACCCACAACAATTTTTATTAAAGCACGAAATCATCAAGAATAAAAATACTTCTGGTCATAAAACGTACTTCCAGTTGTTGGATGTTTTTGGCTAACGGACCTCGTCCGAGCTACTTAGAGGACCAATGTATTTACCAAATTTGTACTAAATCAGACGTAAAATGCGGCCGTTAGAGTGCAAACACATATATACTTATACTAGCTGCCCGATCCGGCTTTGCACGGATACACAAATCAAAGTTAAATGTATATTAACAAAAAGTATATTACATCAATAAATATATTACAATATGTAATTCGTATGGGGATTTTTAGTTACATTGACCCCCCCCAAACCTCCCCTAAAATTTATAATTTTTTAAACCCTTTCTTAGCTAGCACCTAGGGCCCTAGAGGAAACTACATACTAAATTGCATTCCAATCCGTTCGGTGGTTTTTTTAGTAACTTTGACTCCCCAAACCTCCCTAAAATTTCTAATTTTTTAAAAACTATTTCTTAGAGAGCACCTATTGCCCCAAAGGAAGCTACATAAAAAATTTCGTTCCAATCCGTTCAGTGGTTTTGGAGAAATAGTGATTTAGTAACTTTGACCCCCCAAGCCCCCCATAAGATTTCAAATTTTTGAAACCCTTTCTTATCGGCACCTACGGCCCTAGAGGAAGCTACATACCAAATTTCATTCCAATCCGTTCAGTAGTTTTAGAGAAATCGTGATTTAGTAACTTTGACCACCCCCCAAACCCCCCTAAAATATCGAATTTTTTTAACCTTTCTTAGTGAGCACCTATGGCCCTAGAGGAAACTACCTACCAAATTTCGTTCCAATCTGTTCAGTAGTTTTTGAGAAATCGTGATCAGTGAGTCAGTGGATTTGGCTTTTATGTACATAGATAAATGTAAAATTTTTAATGACACCATAAAACTGGTAACCATGATCGGTGCTCATTGACATCTCCCGACCTTAGTCACCATAAAAGTCACTTCAATATCTCACTTTCTTATGGAAATTCGCAAAACTTAACCCTTCACTTTTAATACGTTCCGAATTTGCTATTTGATTCTTACATTATAAAGTAGGCTATAATACTTCCCCTTATGTCATTGAACGTAACTGGTAATATGTGCTAAGTGTTAGGCGCGTTTAATTAGCGATAGATTTCACAGATCCACACTTTTAATGAATGGCTTCACACTAGTTTGACCAGTTAGGTTGTGAAACCCACTGTGAAAGAATGAGAATGGGAAACATTTTTAATTCGATGAAGTCTTTGTGTGTTAAGTATGGATAATTCTTTTTTTTTAAAACACACATATTTTAAACTTAAAGACTCGTTAAGTCACAATCTTAATGGAACTCGAAAAAGAACGTCTCAAACTACCTTCGGGATCTGGTCAAGACCTATTTGAGCGAGCGAATGATCGTTTCAGAGGGTGATTGATGGATCATCAGTGAGGAAATGTTTTGGCTCGAAAGCAAGAACTTGGAGATGACAGTTCACAAGGCAGAAGATATTCTGATAACAAAGAAAAGAGCATACGAGAGGCCAACACTTGTAATAGAAGGTACAACAATCGAATGAAAGAAGCACCTATCTTACTTAGGGGTAGAGCTGGACTAAAATTTGGAATTCAGACCACATAGGGTATAGAAAGAGCAGCAAAGAAAGCTTTAAAAGTATATGGGCAAACTAGCGAGACTATGCCAAATGCAGGTCTAGCTGGAAGAAAATAAGATTATGGGCGAGTGTCATCCAGTCACAAATCTTATACTTTTTCGTAACTGGAAACAAATAAATATAGTTTCAAACTAGTGTAACAAGAAAGTGAACCATCATAGACCGTTTTATAAAATTATAACAATTCATTTCTCACAAATTTCAAAGTAAATTTCAAAGATACTACTTTTCAAACTTATTTTATTTTTTTATTTTATGTGTCTCTACTTTAGTCAAATATCATTATTATTATTATTATTATTACTAATGTATGTATTTTATTAGTAGGCCTATACATAATTAAGAAAAGTTTTCATGCTTTACTATGACATATTCGTATTTCTCAGTTTTTAGTATTGTACCTAACATTTTTTGGAAAGCTATATAACTTTTACTTAAAAAATGTACATTTCAATTTCAAGTAAATTTTATAGAATTAAATATTCTGCACTCCATAACACCAGTTACGATATAAAACTGAAAACGTAGCAGTTATTGAATTGAGAAGACGTGGTATTTTATGGGTTTGTGTTTATTACTTCGTAGTAAAAATATTTTCAATTTGGTATGAAGATTAAACATTTCCAGAACATCACGACAATGCAAGAAAAACACTGAAAAGAATAATCGATTTAAAAGAGGTTTGATAAGTATAATAATTCGCAGCTGAATCTATGACGTTAGTTGAGCGAATTTCCAAAATTGAGTTTATATGCTTTAGGTTTCAACTATTTGGGAAATTGGTCTACTAATTTTTTTTCGTAAAGTTAGCTGTTTTAGAAATATTTTAAATTAAACATTTTAAATGGCCGCCATCAATTAAGTATACAAAATAAGATCTGGTACTCCAAACATGTATTACTGACACACAGGCATTTCACCTGTTTCCCCCCCAAATAAACTTGAACAATAGCGGGTTTGTTTTATGTTGTTGATAATTTTATAGCTGCCTCGACAAATAAAAACAATACTAACAAAAATGTAACCGATGAATGAATCACAGTTATTTATTTGTGCACACACATACGATTGTCGGATAAAACTAGCCTACTGATTTTCTGTTTTACTGTTATTATTGATCCGTTCTAAGTGGTGTTCTAATCACGTATTTTGGAATGTATTTATGCCTTCATTTTGTTACGTGGAACAAATATTTTGACCAACGTTTACGCAGATATAAAAACACTAAATATTTCATTATTATACAATCCTTTATAAAATAAACCCCTTTTGAAATTCTATTTTAATCACCTTTTACGGCTTTTGATTTTGTTTGCATCACCTCTGAAGACTGGAGTTCTTCAGTTTATGGTCGTTGGAATTTTAAAACAAAGTCAAATTACAGCGGGGAATCTAGGTTAACAATTTGAATATTTCGCTTCCATTTAACTTGCCAGCCTCGTGTTACAAGAATTTAATTTCAGCAACCGTTAAAGAAATTGGTTTTTAAAAATTCCAGTTTCATTCACGCGACCTACTTAGGCAACGACACTCCTTGTCGTTTGTGTTTATCATTACAATACTTCATTTAAATTCAAATTTTTGCTTCACACGCACTTGAGCAGAGTTTGGAAGTAAAATATGCACGTTGTGCTATTGTATCTTTGCGAGATTTTGGTGACATTTAAAATAGCTTATGTTGTCTTATTTTAATTACTTAAAAATAAAAAACACATCTGTGTATAAAAGCTTTGATCTATAATTTATGCTGCATGTATTTAAAGAAATTAGTTTAAAGTGTTATTAATACGTGACAAAGTTCTAAATAATCCTTAGAGTAAAATATTTTAAATGAAATGAACATTTTTCATTCTTTTTGTACGTTAGAACCCTTTTTACATTTGCGTCAGGAATTACTTCAGGCATCATATCCAGAGAGCGCAAGGTCGAGGTGCAATTTGGCTTAGGGCAGTCCGCAATTTTGAGATGCAAACTCGCAAAAAAGCTCTGTTTTTTGTACAAGGGTAAAAGGTTTAACAAGTGTTTACACCAAATTTTAAGTCAATATCTTTTCTATTTTCAAAGATATTAAGTGTTTAGTAAAAAATCTGACAATTTGAAAACTTAACATTTTTGGACCTACGATTATTGGAACTTTTTTCATATTTTCATCTATAAGTGGGGAAATTTGGGACGATATTTTTTTGACACTCTGTATAATTACGGTCTACCAAACGTTAAATGAAATCCTCTCAGTTTAATTTTGCGGAGTGAGTACGGGATATGTGCAGGGATCTTAAGATTAAACATCCGCCTCCATTTGTATAATTACA
Source organism: Philaenus spumarius (assembly GCA_018207615.1). Lineage (NCBI taxonomy): Eukaryota > Metazoa > Arthropoda > Insecta > Hemiptera > Aphrophoridae > Philaenus > Philaenus spumarius. The sequence goes on along the minus strand of JAGFPH010000231.1, from coordinate 709,621 downwards.
CACCTAAATGTAATCTTGACGTTAAAAATATATAGTCCAGAGCAGAAAGGCTTTGCATTATCTATGAATGAATTCAAACTATCACGATATCAACTCATATTTCTACATTTGCTTAAAAATAATAACTCGTAAAGCAAAGGTGTACAAAATAGAAAAAAAGGAAATATGTAACAAAAATATTAAAAATTATAAACAACAAAATGATGGGCACAACTAGGGCTTAGACCTTCCCGGATGAAATTTGATTTATGAAAGAATACCAATTTTTTGTACAAAATTAACGAAATAATAAATTTATAAAACATTTATAAAGTAATATTTATCTTAACTTTTTTTAGAAAAAAAGTAGTTTTAAATTGTGTAACCTATTTGATACATACGACCAAACAAACAGTAAATACATGTAATAACTCATTGAAAAGTTTCATGGAGAGCAGACGTGACGTGTTCCATCTTACTTGTATTCTGATTTGAAGAGATTTAAAAAATGTAATATATCAAAATAATTTGATCAAGCAGCTGACCGCTAACGTAAGTTGAGCGAATTTTCAAAATTAAGTTTATATGTTTTAGAGTTTCAACCAACTATCTACTCACGAAGACGCTGAATCGCCGAAATATATTAGTAGAATTTGTTTGCATCTCAGCCTTTAGCCCCGACTCACGTGTTGCTGCGTTCTAATCGCAGCGGAAAAACTCGCTTAGCGAATTTGCACTTCCACCTTGCGGCCTCGTATTATGGACTGCTTCGCTTCGCTTGCAGTTTGCATCCCAGCCGTCGGTTTCGGATCAGAACCGGCCCCACGTGGATTTTAACCGGTTACTTTTATGGTATTTTAAGTTTTGATCGATTTTGGTATTCGAGAATCAGACGAGATATACGTTCGTGTAAAAAAAAAAAAATGGATAAAACGCCAAAAAGGTTCATTCGAGTACGAAAAATCACATTAAGATTACAATAATATATAATATACACGAATATACAGGCTGTTAACGAACTCCCTGGAAATATTTTGTGTATTTGTTCCTTAGGTCAAGACAACCAAAAAACGTCATATAAATATGGGTCTGACATGCCTAGTTTTCTGTCTCTCCGTCTGTTCGTGTTTTTTACAAATTATTTTATAACTTGAGTACTATTTTAGATATAAACTTAAAATTAGGCACGAACGAGTACCTTAGTAGGTCAAACAAGAGCGTAAAATTTCTTTACGATATCTTAAACAGTTTCAAGATGGCGGCCATTTAAAATCTTTGATGTTAAATTTCACGGAAACCGTAATTTTTATAAAAATATTTTACCAGTTATAACAAATGTAGAATTTTAAAACGGACAAAATCATACTTCATTTGCTAAAATCGGATAGTAAATAACTGAGTAATGAGACAGTTACCTAATTATGTAACAACTGTACACTGTTGTTTAGTGCAAATTTTGTATGATATTTATTTCAGTAAATGTCTCATAACTCAGTTATTTATTATCCGATTGTAGCAAATAAAGTATGATTTTTCTTTTCTTAAAATTCTACATTTTGTATTACTGGTAATTTTTTTTATGAAATTACGGTTTCGTGAAATTTAACAACACAGATTTTAAATGGCCGCCATCTTGAAACTGTTTAAGATATCGTAACGAAATTTTAAATACTTGTTTAACCTACCAAAGTACACGTTCGTGCCAAATTTGAATTTTCTATCTAAAATAGTACTCAAGTTATAAAATAATTTATAAAAAACACAAACAGACGGACAGACAGAAAACTAGGCATTTCAGACCCATATTTATAGGACGTTTTTTTATTGTCTTGACCTAACGAACAAATACACAAAAATTTTCCAGGGAGTTTGTAAACACCCACCCTGTAATTTGGTCCAAATTTGGTACATAAGTTTTTTTTCTTAATTGGCTCGGACGAGATCGTTCGTCAGAAAAATCCATGTTTGGTACTCATTGACCACTCCCGGACCTTAGGTCCCACCATAAAAGTCATTGCAATAGCTTATCTTTCCTACGGAAATTCGCTAATAAGTTGGTGAAGTATAAATAATTAACCATCTGATCTACGGTCACGGAAACTTGCTTGGATAATCAGGAGCGACTTTAATGCTCGGTTTTACGACTTTCGCTAAGTGTTTTCTACCGGTTAGTGAGAACATTGTCTACGACGGTTAAAAAGCTTAATCAAGGATTATAAAAACGTGCCTAAATAGCTAACGGTTCAGAAATCCTTATTTCTATTAACTAATCGTCGTCAACACGCCCAACTATTACGTCAAAACTATTAATTTTATTCCGCCGTTCCTTTAATGATGCAATGTTTAAACTACATTGTAGCTTATTAGACTTTACATACTGTAGTATGTATTAGACCTTGGCATACTTTAATAGTTTAGTTTTTAACATAAGACTTCATAGTAATACATACTTACAAGATCTCCGGCACTCCTAGGTCTAGAGGGCATTCAGCGGTAGTATGTAATTTTTAACTTGTCATTTATATAGGAATTTCCTAAACAGATAGTTATTTAGAAATGATTTATTTGAATTGATTCAAGAAATTCTTTGTAAGGTGTGATCACGCGAAATCCTTCACAGGGTAGATAGAACAGTAAATCCGTCAGGAAATAGCGGTTTGCTGTGCAAAATTTCCGGTAGTTTAGATTTTTTTTATTTGTCGTTGGTGTTGATTTTCACTAGTAGAACACATCCTGAAAGTTTCTCAGTTTCTCCTGAATCAGACTGTGAATTATAGATAATACAACATGTTTTAACAAGCGATAGTAATAATATTGTTGGATACAATATAATGTTTATCTATACTTATAAAAGCCAAATACCATTGACTCATTGATTCATTGACTCATCACAGTTTCTCCAAAACCATGAGGCCTACAAACATAAAATTTGGCACTAATACTCTTTATAGGCTCTAGACGCGCACTAAGGAAGGGTTTCCAAAAATTCGAAATTTTAGGGTGGGGGTTTGGGGGGTCAAAGTTACTAAATCACGATTTATCAAAACTTACCGAGATTGGAATGAAATTTGGTATGTAGCTTCCTCTAGGACCATAGGTGCTCAGAAAGTTTTTAAACAAATTCGAAATTTAAGGGGAGGTTTGGATGGTCAAAGTTACTACAAAAAACCATTGAACGGACTGGAATGAAATTTGGTATTTAGCTTCCTCTAGGGCCCTAGGTACTCGCTAAGAAAGGGTTTTAAAAAATTCGAAATTTTAAGGGGGTTTGGGGGTCAAAGTTACTAAAAAGAAACACCGAACGGATTGGAATGACATTTATTATGTAGCTTCCTCTAGGGCCCTAGGTGCTCGCTAAGAAAGAGTTAAAAAAATCGAAATTTTAGGGGAGGTTTGGGGGGGGGGTCAAAGTTACTAAAAATCCCCATAAGTAATACATAGTGTAATATATTTATTGATATAATTTATTTTTTGTTAATATACATTTAACTTTGATTTGTCTATCCGTGCAAAGCCGGGTCGGGCCAGCTAGTACGAGTATAAACGGAATTTTTAAATGTCTATTTGTACGTAAAGCCAAGTAAAAAAGTTATACCTTCCACGTTCGTGAAAGCTGGAAACTGTTTTAATCACCGAAGTACGTCTCCGTTATAAGCAATCGGAGTTTGCCCTTACATCCGAGAAGAACTTCAGCCGTTATTTAAAAATGTATTTTACTTTTATTCATTATTGCCTTACTGAACTGGTTAATTGTACTATAAATTTACTTTTTTGTATACTTACAGTTCTCAGTCCTTTATTTTCCTTTTTTGTTTGCTGGTGACGTACGTTTCGCCTTTTTTATTCAGTCATTATCATTATCTTCGCGGACGCACGTAACTTCAAATCGCGTAATTATAAATCAAATTTAAATGTCCCTATTAAGTGTTGTGTTACATGTTGTTTGTGAGTGTTTTCGTGTAAGTGTTTCATTTTATAAACTTGACGTACATCAACGAATGTAAAAAACTGATGAAATAATAGGTTTGATAATGCCTGAATAAAACAGGCGAAACGTACGTCACCAGCAAACAAAAAAGAAAAATAAAGGACTGAGAGCTGTAAGTATACAAAAAAGTAAATTTATAGTATTACTTTTATTATAATTATATTTTTTTTAATTTACCAGAAACTAAGCTTTAATTAGTTTAACGGGAGATTAAATGTTTCTTGGAGCAAATTTTACTGTTCTAGTTTCACTCTTATTTCCATAGGAAAAATGAACTATTACAGTGACTGTTATGGTGTCACCGATCATAGCACACAGAGCACGTTTAGAGGGGTCATTCAAAATTACAGTACACGCGTAATTAATGACCGCATTTTAAGTCCGAAATGGTCCAAATTTGGAACACACGTTGCTTTTCGAAGTGGCTGGAATCCAACAACCGGAAGTACTTTTTTTTAACAGGAAGTTAAATTTTTTTGATTTTTCGCACTAGAATGACGTTGTTTTTGGGTTTTATATAAAACATATGATATTATTCTGCACATTTTGTTATTTTACACGACCTTATGGCCCGTCTGTTTCCCACCAAATCAAACAAAACGTAAAATACTATAAAAATGCCCGGTTAAAATCATCGTATACCGACGACAGGGATGCAAACGAGTTTGTCTGCTGGGATCGGACCGAAGCAGTCCATAATCCGAGGCAGCAAAATCGAGGTGCAAACTCTCACAGAGAGTTTTTCGCTGTGAAGGGAACGAAGCAAAGTGTTAGCGTGGGCTAAAAGCTGATTGATATGCAACCCAATTCTACTAATATATTTCGTACACGGTGGTAGCTATCAGCGCCTTCCTGAGTAAAACAATTTCAAAATAGTTGGTTGAAACTCTAAAACATATAAACTTAATTTTGGAAAACTGACGTCAGCGGTTCAGCTGCGTGGTCGAATTATTTAAATAACTATCCTTTCATCTGTAAAAACAGAAATTATGACTAATACATTCCTAGCGGCAATGATCCTTTTACAACTCTAAATTTAGAGTCCGGTAAGAATTCCTCCCTTAGAATTTAACTAATCCTCCTTGAAATATATAATTTCCAGTTATCTTTAATACTATTGTGTTTTCTTTTTTATTACGTTGTCGAACTATACGTAAAGACGTGCTCTACACAAGAAGGTTTTAGAGTTAATAATTTACAGGAACTGGGTCAGACTGTGAGCCAAATTAAAATTCGTAGCAGTCTAGGCCATCTGCTCGATCTAGCTTCTCCGGGAAGGAATTTAAGTCAAGGCTATTTGGTGGAAAATGAAATGAAAAATATTATTTCTTAGAAAGAAGTATTACATACAATAACACTGTACTATATTAAAACGGGTCATATTTTAAGTTATTAGCGAATTTCCATTGTAAAGATGAGCTATTGCAGGGACTCTTATGGTGAGATCTAAGGTCGGGAGTAGAAAATGAGCACCGATCATGGTCTCCAGAACACATTTTGGGGAGTAATTAAAAATGTTACATTATTATGTATATTATGTGATCGCACTTTAGTGGCTGCATTTTAAGTCCGTTATTGTCCAAATTTGGTACACACGGTGATTGTATAAGTCGTTCGGATGAGTTCATTAGCCAATATAATTCAATAATCGGAAGCAAGTTTTTTGACCGGAAGTAAACATTTTTTAGATTTTTCGTACTAGAATGATAGTTTTTGGTTTTATCTAAGAAAATAAATATAGGGGATTATTCTGCACATTTTGTTTTTTTACACGACCTTATAGCTCGTCTGGTTTTCCCCAAAATGAATCATAACGTAAATTACCATAAGAGTATCCGGTTCAAATCCACGTGGAGGCAGCTTCTGACCCGAGGCCGACGGCCGGAGCTAAGCAGTCCATAAGTCTGAGGTCGAGGTGGAAACTGCTGAACGAAGCAGCGCGTGAGCCGGGGCTGGAAGCTTAGGCGCAAACAAATTCTACTAATATATTACGTACACGCAGACAGCGCCTTCTTCAGTAGCGTAAATAGTATAAAACTAATTTTGGAAATACACTCAACTCACGTCAGCGGTTCAGCTGCGGGATCGAATTTCGTGAAGTTTCGCTTCAAATAAACTTATTTTACTTCATCAGATTATATTTCTGCCGTTGGTAAAAGAGCATCTGAAATCTATAAAAGATTTGCGAATATATATATAATGTTCACCTTTGTCTTAAACTACACCCGATTCCACGTTCACCGTGCAGAACAGAGCGCCCATAAGCCATGTTATCCTTACGACAGTCTCAGCGATAATAGCCAACTAAAAAACATCAACTCCCATGCTACGCTCGGTCGGCCGCATGACGATAAACGTGATGTTCGCTGTAATGGTAGTAGTGCGATGAGGGGACACTTGTTTGGATGAAATTGACAATAGGACACTGAGAGTGTCCGGTAATGAAATAAAGAATTAATAAGGAATTTTATTTTTATGAGAACAAAGTATAAAGACGAAGGCCTGATGAAATAAGTCTAGGACTTGATCATCAGGGGTGGTGGAGGGCTTCATCTCCCCAAACAAGTGTAATGGTAGTAGCATGTCTATTCTCCCGTAAGACCTGTACTGAATCGAAGGTGAACGTGGAATCGAGTTTAATCATTGTCAGCTTTAGGGAAATAAAATTGTTTAATGTGGCTTTGATTTTATTTGTTTTTCATAACGTCTTTAAGAAAGTTATATTACTGAAGTTGGCGGGGGTTGGGGGGGCAATGTAAAGCAAAGGTAAATCGACAGCCAATAGCTAGGTTCGAACCTACGAGGTTCCAACTGTAGCAGACTTGGATAAAGCCTTCAGTTTCTGGGCCAGCGCTATTTGTAGACGAGGTGTTAGCCTGTTTGACTATGAATGTTTAGTTTGAACTGAGTTGATTTCAGAAATGATTTATGTTTTTCGCCTCAAGCCAAACTTTTTTTAAATAAATGCATTTTTACTTTCGAATTATGAAAAACATTAAAACCTTTAAATAAGGAAAATTTCAGTGTACACCAAGCCGACTTTTTATCGACCTGTTTTATAAGAGGGATAATTGTTTTTGAAGGGAAAACTTCTTTAGGCGCACCAAGCACTTGAAGTGAAAACTGTCATGGATATAAATCACTTGTTGAGTGGTTTGATCCGAAATTGTATTATTATTTTTATCCATACACTATATACAGGGTGCCTTGCAACCATATGAACAAACTTTATCACGTTATTCAGCACGTCAAAAGAAACAAAAAATTTAACATAACATGTGTCCTATCTCATTCCGTTCACGGCCTGTCTGTCAGTATGTGTTTTTTTTACAAAATACTTAATATTTTTGGAAGTAGAAAAGATATTGAGCTCAAACTTTGTACACCTATTTGTTGCGTAACCTTTTATCACTGTACGAATCACTGGCCGCCATTTTGAAAATATTTAAAATATTGTTCTAATTTTTCGTAAATAATTTTTCGTAATAAAAGGTTACACAACAAATATGTGTACAAAGTTTGAGCTTAATATCTTTTCTACTTCCAAAAGTATTAAGTATTTTGTAAAAAACACATACAGACAGACAGACCGAAAACGGAATGAGATAGGACACATGTTATGTTACATTTTTTGTTTATTTTGACGTCCTGAATAACGTGATAAAGTTTGTTCATATGGTTGCAAGACACTATGTATAGACAATTGGGTTAATTATTTTTTAAACTTAAATTTTAAATAAGACAAGATAAAAATAATGAGCATTATTATTATTATTATATAGGGGGTTTATGTGATCCACCACCGGGACCCACTGCACCTAAACCATGAGGTCCTCTGTGCCCCATGTCCAGGCAGTAGTTCACATCAAACCCGCCCTTTTTGCGAACCGAAGAAGTCCGTGGGGGCCTTCCTCTCGTCAAAAAAAAAATAATGAGCAAATTACGGAATAAACCAATTCAACCAGCGATTTATATACATGACAGTTTTCTACTTTGTGCCCTTAGGATAATTGAAAGCTATTTATTAAAACTCCAACGTCAGATTAAAGCCAATACCGCCCGAAACGTCTGGTACCTATGGCTTCTTCAAAAATGATATATTATTTTTTGTATACAATTATTATAGCGAATATTAATTTTTTTTACAAGAAAGTGTTTCTAAAATATCTGTTGATTTGATTAAAGTTCTTTTTTTGAAACGTTTTTGTAATATCGGGAAAAAACGTGAAACCGTATTTTTTTCTTAACAATTAAATAATGCATTTTAACATACTCGTCCCTACAGGCAGACAGATCTTTAGCGAGTCTTGTCGTCTATATAATAACTTGATTCGTCTTTTAACGACTTGAAGAGGGCGAGGGTTGCTGATAGCTCTGGAAATGTCATGGGGAAAGGGCAAGTAGGGGAGAGGATGATAAAGAGTGTAATGGCGCACCCCTTCTTTCTAGGGGAGCCTATGCGGGCGTTAGGTAATCTGTGAACATCGTAAATAATATTGCAACTGTTATTAAGTCATGGATAAATCACCATTATTGATAGAAAATACAGAAAGAAAATCAGAACGCGATAATCTGCTTGGAAAGTTTTTAATTGGAGTAGAATTTTCTAGAAAGATAAGAATGTATTGCGCTGATAAACTTTCAGTACAAGGTCTTTAAATATATTTAATTATTTCAAAAAGTAATATCAACCCAAACATTTTCAATTTGTTTTACTACCGTTGTTAAAGGAGTTGCCTAGTAATTTTCCTTTACATTATCAATTTCTTATCAAAATATCTAGATAGTAGATATATAAAATATGGGTTTAGATTTTATAAAATAATTCCGCTCACCAACCCCAGCGGCGAAGCAAATACAAACAGATTATTGTATTCTATGATTTTTTCATGGGAATTGATTAGGACAGATGTTTTTTATTTTTATATAAAAAAAGAGGCAATTTACCAAAAGGAAATTATAAAATATGACCAAAATGTGATACCATGAAGCAGTATTTCAAACTGGTCAGATAGATCTAGTAAAGAATAAAGTTGGCAAATTGTAATAGTGTCAGGAGTTTTAATTATGACACGGTAATCCCTTTTCGTTGTTTGTGTTTGCTGTAACTAACCTAAAAATTGTTGGTTGTGAATAATAATTACTCGATTTTAAATTTGCCAATTTGGTTGCTATGGTAATAAATCTAAACGCTGTCAAGAAACGTTTGTTTGTTCAGTACGTGCCTAACCTAAAAAAATTGTTGTGAAAAACAATAAGTTGGTTGCTATGGTAATGAATGTAAATGATTTCAACAAACGTGGTTGGTTCAGAATAGGCCACATCTAGAATTAATTGTGTTGCCAAGCTTTTGATTAAAAGCAGCTGTTTTAACTGTTATAGGGCCGGGAGCGAATCCCCGTGTTTTTACCATTTGTAACCCTCAAAATATGATTAAAATGCAATTTCAAATTCCTTTCTTAGTGCCCCTTTACATAATGGTACGATGGTATCCTGAAAGTTTTAAGGTCTAGCTAACATAGTTTTGGCTGTACGTTGATTATGCCAGTTGAAAATTTTAGGTTAGGCCTATACAGAACTTCTTTTATATATGCGGATAAAATATCTATAAACTCTGAAACTCCTCCGGCTAACAATTTATTTTACATTATATTTTTAATATATCTCAACGAAAACTCATATATTCTTGGAGAATAGAGGGTAATTATTTTATGTTTAAGTAAATTAATGTTTTTGATTAGCAAGAGCTGCAACATTTTTGAAATGGGATACAAACTAAATTTTAGTCTTTAAATGTGAAATAAAAAGTTAAAAACTTACCTTTATTTTTCAACGTCAATAACGCCAACTCCTATGTTTTTTTTTTGTATAAAAAACTTTTAGCTTGTTCTAAGAAATTTAAAAATGAGGACTTGTAAAATGATATTTACATTATGAAACCAAAATAGTGTTAAAAAAAATTGTGTGCTTAAGACCACACAAAAGAAGTGTAAACTTCTACGGCGATATTCTGATGAATTTATAAAATATATTATGGAAATTATTTTGCGTTATTTTAAGCTGGACATCTGAATTAACTGTTTACCTGTAATTTTATTCAATTAGTTGCTATGGTAATGAATGTAAAATACATTCAAGAAACATATGTTGGTTCATCAGTCTAGGCTTAACCTAAAATTATTAAAGATTATACTTTCGAATCAACTGGTTTATCTGTTATTTTATTGGTTGCTATGGTAATGAATGTAAATACTTTAGTTGTACTTAGTTGTAATATAAATACATCCAACAAACATGTGTTGGTTCATCAGTCTAGGCTCTAGGCCTAACCTAAAATTATTTTGTGTGTTTAATTTTAATTTTATGTATTTCTGCTGCATTATTACATAAACATATTAGCTTTCTGCACCTCTTCATCATTTAATCTTTAATTGTGCCAAATTAGACTCCTCCGTCCTAGTATTTTTTACGAACAGCTGTAGAGCGTGACGGAATAGAGCGTTTCAGAAAATGCGTGACGATAAAATTCCATTCACCGCCAGCAAACATAGCGTCGCGGTGTGCCTATAGAAGTTTACACTTCAAAAATGGTCAGCAATATATAACGTGTTTTAAAAGTCTCCATTTTAGAAATGTGCCCTCGTTAAGAAAATTTAAACTCGATGAAAAAATTGTAGGTTAGTTGTTTAGGTTAATAATCTGTGAAAAGCTTAGCAACACAACTGTAGATGTGGCCTATTTTGAACCATCACATGTTTATTGAATACATTTAGATATACATTCATTACCATGACATCTAATTTATAAAATTTAGAATCAGTTAATTATTTTTCACAAGCAATTTTTTAGGTTTGGTTAACAAAATAAAAACAAACAAATAAAAAAGAAAAGAAAAGGCTTACTGTATTATAATTCAAACGTCTGTTACATATTACAAATAAAACCGCTGATTTGGATCATAAGCTAAACAGAAACCAACCCACGTTTCTTGAAAGAGTTTAGAGTTTTTACCATAACAACCAAATTGGCAAATTTAGAATCAGGTGAAGAATAATTCTTCATCACCAACTGTTTCTTTAGGTCATGAACGCAAACACAATCAGAGAAAGAGGCTTACTCTATCATAATTCAAACATCTATCATTATTTAAATGATGCCAACTTTATTTTTTACTTTGCCTATTTGACCAGTTTGAAATACTAATTTACCGCTTCACATTTTGGTCATATTTTATCACAGAAGGAAATTGATTTTTTTCTATATAAACATAAAAATTCTCTGTCCTAATCAATTGTCATTCCCGTGAAAATATCATTCTATACAAAAATGTGTTCGCATTTGCTTCCCGCGAGTCGATGCGCTTGTTGTGAGCGAAGCGAACAGGAGGCAGATCCCTCTAGTAGGTTATACATTTTTCTAAAATTAGTGACCAAAAACCCTAAACAATAGTCATAGACAAGCGTTTTACTAAAATTTGAGTTGATAGTACAGTAAAACTTCAATTAACCTTCTCTGCCTCGCCGATCAATCACTTCACGGTTAAACGAATAGACGGAAGACAAACATACTATTAGAAAATACCCTAACCTATAAAATAGCAACAGATTTACTCTAGTTTTGATATTAACATAAATTAATTTCGTTGCAATGTAAAAGCAATTGTTATTATATATGTACAAATGATTTACAGTTGATAAGTAACTTGTAGCTAAGTACTGTAATATGTAAGTTATAACTCACGTTATGCAATTACTTGTAAGCCCCGTGAAAAATCACAGGCAATTTAATTAGATACACATCACAAATACACCATTTAAAATACTTACATTCTTCTTGTTCTTAAAACTACTCGATGCACTTAGACTGCATTGTGTCGGCCTCTGAGTGGCTAAGAGTTTATTTGCAATACAAAAGGTATATTCGTCATCAGCAGCTTCTTCTTCACGCTGGCAACAATTTAATCGTCATTTCAAATTTGGAGTCTTCCGTCCACTTACACCTCCTAGTCACTTTGTAGTACAGGTAAAATAACAGTTTCATTGTAATAATAGACGCAGTCAAGATTTTTAGCCCAAAGGCTCTTTTTTATCATAACCATTGTAGAACAAGTCTACCAATTTCCCCTCTTCGGATGGGTGTTTGGAAGGGGGGTCGAAGGGTACACAAACTGTTTTTCGCTTTAGCGGGTAAATGGTGGACTTTTAAAACAAACATTAATTAGAAAAGTAGTTGTAGCTCACAAAAATATATTTTTTTTAGACCCATTATGACCTTTAGGGCTTTAAATTTCGTGTTATTTTTTCTTCTTAAATATAAGGAAAAAAAACGCAAAATATTTCTAACATGCTGGAAACCTAAAATTTCGTACAAAGACTCTGTTCAGTATAATAATGAAGTAGGCTAAACAAAAAATTACACCTTTCCGGCCTCCCCAAGGGGGGAGGTGTTAGGAGGGTTTAAAAGGAAAATAGTACGTTTTAAACAAACAGTTATAACAAAGAAACACGTAAAGCGATTTTTATAAAATTTTCGGAAATTGTAGTTTATGCGTCATCTATATTTTGAGCCCTCGAGCACCTGTTTCGTAACCTTGGAGAATAGTTATTGGGTTTAAAAGGAACGTTTTCGTTTCCTTTCGACCCCCTAACCCTCTTTAGGAGGGGTTGAATTGGTAGACTTCTTTTCTAAAATTTTTACGATAGAAGCAATCTGTGGGCAAAAATCTCTTCTGGGTATATTTATTCTAACAAAAGCGTTATTTTTGATCATATTACTCGTACTATTGTTACTTTTTCTGAATTCAAATTCGCACTGTATGGCAGATGATCTCGCAGCTGCACGATTTCATCAACAGCCTCCATTTCCTCGGATTTTTCGTCTTTAGGTTGTGGCCAAAGTTTATTCCATCCATTTTTTAGGTTTGAGCCAATTTAGGTCCGGTTAAAACGGATTGTAAATTCCCCACCCCACTTTTTTTGGGGACCTACCGTAACAGAAACTTACGGAAAAACGAGAGTCGGTTAATCGAAGTTTTACTGTAGCTAATTTCAAAGTAAAAAGTATCCTATTTTGTGCCAAACGTTTCCTACGTGTTGAGACTGTTGAGGTCTTGTGTTCAGACATCTGTCACCGCAGTCATTAGGGCCTATTGTTTTCTACATGTGTTTCTATACGGATATTATTAGCGAATTTTCACGGGAAAGAGGAGCTATTGCAGTGACTCTTATTAATAAGGTCGGGTTTAGTAAATGAGCACCGATTATGGTCCTCAGAACACGTTTCGGTTGTTACTAAACACTGTATATATGTTTGTATATATATGTGTGTGCGCACTCAACGGCCGCATTTTAGTCAGATTTGGCCAAAATGTGATACTTTTGTTTTCTAAGTCGCTCGGACGAGTACTTTAGCAAAAAAGAAAAATCCAACAACCGGATGACCAAAGCACACTTAATGACCAGAAGTATTTTTTCAGATTTGTCGTTCTAGTAGGAAACGCTTTTGGGGGTTTATCTAACAAAATAAACGTATGAGATTATTCTGCACATTTTGTTTGTGTGCACGACTTTATTTTCCTCTGCGAGCCAAGCGAAACAGTCTATAATCCGAAGACGCAAGGTCGAGATGCAAACTCATAAAGCTTGTGTTTCCGCTGCGAGCGGAACGAAGCAACGAGTGGCCGTTGTCGGAGGCTCAGGTGCAAATAAATTCTAGTAATATATTTCGTAAACGCAGGCAGCTGTTCAGCGCCTTCGTGACTATACCAATTTCCCAAATAGTTGGTTGAAACCCTAAACATATAAACTCGCTCAACACACGTCAGCGGTTCTGCTGCGTGATCAAAGTATTATTTTTCTCCATTCAAATGCTTGCAGGAATAAATAAGATTCAGTCAGCTATAAACTTTCCCTTTGCTATTTATACAAATAAATGTATTACTTCGTGTAATGAAATCTGAAAGTGATGCTCTAGTGAAGACATTGTAAGGACCGAGCACGCGGGCAAGTCGCCCAATTCAGACAAGTGTTTCACTTCATCTTCCTGTGTATTATTAGTTACAAACTCTTACTTCAAAGTAAATGTATAAAATTAAACATTATCTAACCCGTGTCTGTCTCGCTCTCTCTCTCTCTCAGTGTAATGAGACAAACTTTGTCCGTCTCATTTTAATTTATTAATAGTTCTTTAAGAATATTGTCTATTAATTTATACTTTTGCATCAAGACATGCTTCTTTCTTGCAGTTTAAAGTAAACTTTATTGTTACTAAGTATGTTATAAAAAAAAGCATTAAAACTAAATGAGAAATAATTAAAAAACGAAGAACTATCTCTGACTAAGTTACTAAACATTACAATATTTGAAGTAGATACAAAAACGTCGCAAGTGAGTTGATTTAAAACAGGTGGAAGTTATTTTAATTGACCTCTAACGAGTATGAGAGCATCAGTGATTTTCAGGGATTAGCTGATAAATATTTTAATTCATTTTTAATATCTTCCTTTTTTAAACACGCTTCCACCTTAAAATTTTGAGAAACTGGGCCATTTAAATTTATTTGACAAATTACAATAATTCAAAGCTACAACCTGTTTTATTCAAATTTATTTGACAAATTGCAATAATTAAAATTAATTTAACAATCTGCATCATTCATATTTATTTGACAAACTACAATAATTCAAATTAGTTTAATATTCTGTATTGTTCAAATTTATTTGACAAATTAGAACAATTCAAATTAATTTAAAAATCTGTATCATTTAAATGTATTCAAAAAATTACAATAGTCCAAATTAATTTAACAATCTGTATTATTGAAATGTATTCGACAATTTACAATAATTCAAACTAATTTAAAAATCTGTATCATTCAAATTTATTTCAAAAATTATAATGATTCAAATTAATTTAATAATCTGTATAATTCAAATTTATTTGACAATTTACAATAATTGAAATTATTTTCACAATCTGTATCATTCAAATTTATTCAAAAATATGTTTTATTGAAATTTATTTGACAGTTTACAAAAATTCAAAGTAATTTAACAATCTGTATCATTCAAATTTATGTCACAAATTATAATGATTCAAATTAATTTAATAATCTGTATAATTAAAGTTTATTTGACGATTTATAATAGATTAAATTATTTTAACAATATGTATTATTCAAATTTATTTGACAATTTGCAATAATTTAAATTAATTTAACTGGATCATTCAAATTTATTTGACAATCTGCACAGTTCAAATTTATTTCTCCCATCTACGTCATCGTCAGTTAAATTTATTTTACAAACTATATCATTAATATTACAAACTTTATCAATACAATTTAGTTGACAACTGTATTTGTATATTATTCAAATATGTTTCACCAAATGCAACATTCAAATATTTGAGAATCTGCACCATTAAAATTTATTTTATAAACGTAATCATTAAAATTTATATTAAAAACTTTATCATTAAAATATATTTGACAAATTGCATGATTCAAATTCATTTGACAAGTAATAGAGTTTTCAGAGAATTTTTTAATACAATGGTCTGTGGAACCATTGTAATTACTATGGATATAGAATCTGTGTATAAATGATATATACTTTATACATTCACTTTTCTCTAACTCTCACTTGTTTTAGAAAAACACAATTCTTAGACGAAGTTGAATTGAAAATTCATTCCTTATGAATATCAGCATATATGTTTAAATTTTACTTTGCTTTGCAATAATATTATATTCCAATATTTCAGTTTATAGAGAAAAAAAATTCAAAAATATTAAAAAACTTTATACACAAATACAACTTACATGATGCTAAGCAAGTTTTCTAAGATAATGTATTTCTTGTATACAACAAGCTTTGATCTTTAAAAGGTTCTACTCTTTACAACTTCAAAGAAATCATAGTTCATGCTAAACATGAAAGGGTAGCAATTTAAATTACAAAAATGATTTTTTACCACCTGAATGGATTACATTCTACAAAGAATATAAAGAAGTAGATCAAAGACATCGAGATATTTTACTGCATAACTTAACATAACTTCAAATACATTTTATTTTATTAGCGAATTTCCATAGGAAAGATGAACTATTGCAGTGACTCTTACCGTGAGACTTAAGGTCAGGAGTGGTCAACAAGCACCGATCATCGTCCCCAGAACACGTTTTGGGGTGTCATTAAACATTGTATATATCCAATGTGTTTGTGTTCGCCAAATTTTACTTTTGTGTACTCTAACGGCCGAATTTTACGTCCGATTTGGTACAAATTTGGTACACATGTTGGTTATCTAAGTAGCTCGGGCGAGTTTTGCGTATATTGCCAAAAGATACGGTTTAATAACGACTATTGCTCCAGTTCTACTGGACCGATTTTAATACATTTTTGTCGTGGTAATAATGGTTTTTTCGGTTACCTTAAAACAATTGTCAAATAACAACTTATGTAAAAACGTTAGCAACATAACTAATAGTTTAGTAACGTTTGTGTGGTTTTTGAGTTTTCAGAAAGAAGACGATTAACTCATTGTGCATTATTTTTAAAATACACAAGAATCGCTTTCCATAGCAAATACTAAACAAATATTAAAATCTGCCCTGTAGGAATCTATAAATAGGCCTCACGTCAAAAAAACTTTTTTAACTACCGTGTGATTTTTGTTACTTTTTACGATGTTATGTTTTACATAATTATTGTAACTTACTGTCTCCAATATTCAAATTTGTTTACCGTTTTACGACGGCCGTTTCAGCTATTCCGCCATTCTCTACTTTAACAACCAGGTGATCCTTTGTCAATTGTTGAAACATAAATACTTACGGTATTCCGCATTGATAGGAACGGGAATATATGAGTTATAGTACAGTAACTGTCCAAAGAAATACACAGCAGGACAGGCAGGAAGATCCTTCTGTAAAAGGTTCAAAGAACATATTCCATACGAAAAACCAACTGCACACTTAACAAAACCTGAATTCAAATTTACCGGCATAGATATACTTGTATAAATGATTCCCTTAAAATATTACACTATTGTAGAAAAGACTGATTCATGAATTTACTTCAACAATTCGAAATATACAGGAATTATAAAATTCAGCAACTAAAAACAGTATATTGATAAAAGAAAAAAAAATAAATTTACATGCATTATTCTATACATTATTAACGATAAGCAACCCCTTCATTGATCAGCGTAAGCAAT
>JAGFPH010000231.1:670077-687544 GCA_018207615.1 Philaenus spumarius | reverse complement strand
TTTTGAAAATATCGTGTATTAATTAGTCGGGCATTTGTCATAGCATTTTTAATATAATACATGTCGTTTCAGAAATATAATATATTAATTAGGTGAACTTTTGTCTTCATTTATGAATAGAAAACAATACACTACACTATTACATTGCACTATTCAGAAGTATAATGTATTAATAATTAGTGTTGCACTTGGTATAATTTATGAATAAACCAAAGACAACATTTCGGGAATATAAACTCTTAAACTCATACACCAGTGCGTGAAGCGACGCTACTCTGTTAACACGGGTTTGATGTCAGTTGTGTATTAGTGTGTGTATGCCTGTTTATATATTTGACTTCTCTCAGTTTAATCCTGAGATGTTATGATAGTGTTTTAATGTTAGTTATTTTGCTTATTTACTTCCAGGCTTATTTTCGTGTAGTTTTAATCACATGATTAGGGAAATTATTCATTTATCGAATCAGCGTGCATGTTTTTTAATGTACATTAATGTTGGCACTAATTGACCAAATAATTAATTAACTTAAGATTCTTAATTCAAATTAATTTTAAGTAGGGCCTACCTCGATGAATAATTTGTGTAATGTTGATTTACTTAACATAGCACTAAGGCTGGGTTGCATCAACCGGGATCAAATACCTAGATCAGTTAATCCTGGATCAATTATTTGATCCAGGTATGGTGCAATAGAAACAACCCATCAAAGTAGTTGATCCTGGATCAAATACAACTTTGATCCTAGATCAAAACTGATCCTGGTTGGTGCAACTCAGCCTAAATGTATTAGATTAACACCGTTTAACGCTTGTCAAAATAACCTTGATGTACGAATTTTTTAATTTTATATTTCATTGATACGAATGATGTTAAGCGATCGGACATGCACTTTTCAGGAGATGGAAAGAACACACTAATCTGACTGGACATCGCTTCCAAAAATAGTTGCATTAGAACGCGTGTGCAATGTTTTTGCGCTGTTATTTTAAAATGTAAATAAGATTAAAAGTAGTGCAGCTCGATTTAGAGGAAAGTCGAGTTAAAACCGGGTTAGCTATTTTAGGCGCAATAACTTAAAACTAATTAATGTAATTTAATATATTGGTAATCTAGCTGGAACCTCGCTTTGCTGGCAGAGTGATTAAATAAATAAAAAGACTATCGGGTAAATATTGCGCCTTACTGTTACATGCAATTTATATAAAAAAAATGATTTTAGATGCGTTTTCCATGGGCCAAAAACGCACAGTGAGTTTCACCCAAATCGATCTATGTATTCTTTTTAGGCCTACGTAAATTATTAGCTATTCCAGTAAACGCTAAAAATCCCGTTTTTCGGCAGTTTGTTACTAACTCCCGAACGAACATAAAAATTACAAATTATTTTTTGAGGGGTATTTTACTTTTATGAGTTTATTTCACATTATTGCATACTGTTTTTTATATATACAGAGTAGTTATACAGTCACTTCCCTCCCCCTTTAACTTTTGTGTTTGTTAAAACAAACAAATATCCTTTGGGGAACGATACTAACCTAACCCAAAGTATCTTTTGAAGCAATCGGAAATTTTGAGTGTCCCCTAAAAATGGGGGATTTTGGGGGCATTCAAAATTTTTAAATGGGAAGTATGGTCATGTGATGCCTCATTTCAAGAGATAAAAAATGTTTATTTCAAAGTGCTTCAACTAAAAAATTGCTTCCAAATTGATTTCGTAAATTTGATTTTTTACAAAATTTTCTAAGATGGAAGAGTAAATATACAATTTACGAAATCGATTTGGAAGTAATTTTTTAGGTCAAGCACTTTGAAATAAACATTTTTTGTCTCTTGAAATTTTTCTAAAAACTCTTCCTTTTCGAGATGTTAGCAACTTTATGTCGATTTATTTCAACACGTTTAGGACCACCATTTTGTTTTGGGTGGTCCGATTTTTATTTTCTTTATGTCATTTTCCTACTCTTAAATAGGACCTTTAAAATGAGGTATCACATGACCATACTTCCCATTTTAAAATTTTGAGTTGCCCTCAAAATCCCCCAATTTTAGGGGACACTAAAAATTTCCGGTTGCTTAAAAAGATACTTTGGGTTAAGTTAGTATCGTTCCCAAAAGGATATTTGTTTGTTTTAACAAACACAAAAGTTAAAGGGGGGAAGTGACTTTATAACCACCCTATATTTAACGTTTGAATCAGCGTATACAGTTAATTAAAACACAGAAGATCTTGTCAAAGTGTTAAGCTTTTGATAGAAATTAGTTGTTCATTTATAATGGCTGCGTGTCACGTCCATTCGCAAAATTTTGTCTATAATTTTTCAATTTTTAAATAGGAACCCTAAATATTTCCGGAATGAAAGGTAGGCTAGATTAAATCTCTGATAAGTCCTCTACATGCAAATGGAAGTATCGTCAAAATTGGTTCAGCCATTCCTGAGATATTCCCGGACAAACTAACAGACAGAAAACAAATGCAGGTTTAGGTTTTGTTTAAGTTTAATAATAAACAGATAATAGCAGTAAATGTACAGACAATATTGTTTTTGAACAAACGAATTATTACACATAACTACATTATCTTTCTTCCGATTGTTATGACAGTTACACCAACCGATAGGAA
The DNA here is from genome assembly GCA_018207615.1 of Philaenus spumarius. Taxonomy (NCBI): domain Eukaryota; kingdom Metazoa; phylum Arthropoda; class Insecta; order Hemiptera; family Aphrophoridae; genus Philaenus; species Philaenus spumarius. Next base: position 684,923 of record JAGFPH010000231.1, on the reverse strand, counting down.
ATTAAAAGGGCTACAAGAGATGTCGGTTTTTGAGTAATTTATTTTCGACATTAGCAAATAGCCATTTTGAAACGCATGATTGGATATAATCGCTTATTTTCTTAAATACATATCATTGTTAGGTTAAACTTCATGCCAAACATTTCTCTAGATATGAATTATTTAAAAATAAAAACAAAATGGCGGATATCTGGAAAACGAAGATTTTCAGGACCTATGAACAATTTTGCTTTTATTAGGTCCCTTATCATCTCCTGACGTTATGCCAACCCCTCGCGAAACACCCTGTATATGTATAGATAAAGTTTTATTTATTTATTTATTTCCATATAACAAATTTCACAAATACAAAGTTACAACAAATATAATACTATGGAATAGTGCCCACATAGGCACGAGGCCTGTGCGTGGACACGAGTCGTGCACAACATAAAATGTAATTTATGACAATAAAAGAGAGAAAAAAAAACAAAATTTGTTTAGTGTAAAAAATAATAAATAAGATCAGCATCAGAACAACAACGTCACTTCAGTGACACCACAAAATATCCATGTAAACAAAACACTATGCGTACTCCGATGAAATTGCGGACTCACAATAGTCTCTACCTACTTCCCGCAACCATAAAGTAATTTGCCTTTTATAAACCTTAATTTCATAATTACTAAATAATCTCAAGTTTCTTGGAATGTTACGAAAAAGGATCTGTGATACATAGTACGAATTTGTGGTGGATACAGATTTATAAAGCCTATCTGTCCTTATACCCACTGTTTGAGAATGCCGTGTAAAATGTGAATGGTTCAGAATGGACAAAATGGAATTTGAATTCTTATGCAAAAAAGTTAAGAGAGTTTTTATAAAAAGTTGTCTGATATTAAATACGTTAAAAAGGTTAAACAGCTCTTCAGATGGGTGTCGTTTTGGTTTACGCAGCGCCATTTTCATAACTGATCTCTGAACAACATCTAAAGGGGCCAGAATGGATTTACAGGCACATCCCCAAACTATTATCCCCCCCAAAAGCAAAGATTGACAATATGCAAAGTACAACTGTCTTATTTCACAAAAATATAATATTTCATTTAAATTTTTAAAAACATAAATTAACTTTCTAATTTTTCGACTCAAATAGTCAACATGAGCAGACCAATTTAAACGTTTATCAAACAGGACACCTAAGTATTTGTAAGTGTCAACTCTATCAATGTCTCTACAGGCACAGTACTCACTTAAGTAATTCCCACACGAATGCAACTTAATGCTTTCGTAGGGACAATCACTATTGGACCTAAGGGCTATAGGAAGGAACTTTGTTTTAGATATGTTAAGTGTTAAACAATTTTGATCAAACTACTTTTTCACTACCGACAAATCCCTTAAAACCTTCCCGTGTACTTCTTCCCAACTATTACCTTCGAATAAAATAGCCGTATCGTCCGCAAATAGGTAAAATTTCCCGTCTATAATGATTTTAGACAAATTATTTATACAAATTAAAAAAAGAATGGGTCCTAACGTCGACCCCTGAATGACGCCATATTCCACTGGCTGAGGTTCACTATTTACTCCACACACTGACACCATTTGTTTCCTGTTGGACAAATAGCTTTCGAACCACAAGTACGCATTACCACGAACCCCGATTAAGTCCAATTTATTGAGCAATATTTGTCTATCTACCGAATCGAATGCTTTAGCTAAATCCAAGAAAACTATAATACTTTTCCTATTACCATTGATCCCCTCATTAATATTTCTATTTAAATCAAATAAAGCATTTGAAATATTGGTGTCCCTTCTAAATCCATACTGGCACGCAGACAAGAGATTATTAGCATTTAAGTATGACACTAATTGATCTTTTACAATTTTTTCAATTATTTTGGAAAACACGCTGAGCATAGAGATAGGACGAAAATTACCTAAATCCTCCAGATCTCCAGCCTTATATAGGGGAACAACCTTCGCCAATTTAAAAGCTTCTGGAAACTTACCCGACTCAATACTTAAGTTTATGATATGATGAAGGGGTTTTACAAGAAAATTACAGTTGCTTTTTAAAAGTGATGTTGACATCCCATCATATCCAGGAGCAGACCCACCTCGAAGTTTACTAATATATTGCAAAATGGTATTTTCATCAACAAAATTAATCCTAAACACTCCTTTAGCCCTGAAGTCGACGTCATTTATTACCGGAGTACCACTAGAGTCAATAACTATAGCCAAATTATGACCTACCGTGGCAAAAAAGTCGTTAAAGTTACTTGCAATGTCTTTACATATGTTCGGACTCATAACAGCACCCTTTGAAAATTGTCCAACTGGGAAGGTTTCTTTCTTCCTTTTGTTCCGAAATTTCATTCACCGTTTGCCAAAAAACCTTAGGGTTATTTATATTTTCATTTATCTTATTCCTGTAATATAAGTTTTTAGTAAACTTTATAATGTTTGAAAGTTTATTTTTATAACTTTTGAAATATCTTTTAAGATCAGTATTAAGTGGTCACTTAAATGCAAAATATACTACTGTATATGGGAGATATGTTTTATAAAATTTATGTCTAGAACCGTTAACCTTAACCTTAAACTGTTGTTGTGAAAGATTAATTCACAGCACTTAAATATCGTAAATTCTTTTACAGATAAGTTTGCCTCGTCGGACATTAATTAGATAACGTTTAAATGAGTTTTGTTGCGATATTAAATGAGCTAATTATTTGTTTACAGAGTGACAAATCGGACGGACAGACATTTCGGAGATGACTTTAGAGGGTTCAGAGGCCATTGAGCGTGTTTCATCATTTGATAAGGAATAGAATCAACTGTTATTGATGGAATTGTGCAAGTAGGAAGTGCAAAGTGTTACTATCTGTGTACAGTGAAGTGATGAAGGTAATGTGAAAGTAAAAAGTCAAGATAATGACGGCAAGAGAGATTATACTGGACGGGGGATGTCCTTGGGGATTCCGTATGCATGGAGGTGCTGATGTTGGTCACGCTTTGAGGATTTCTAGGGTGAGTTTGAAAATTTCGTCTAATAGCCTACTAAGATTTCAGATGTAGGCCTAAGCAATATGCTTGTTATATAATTGAAAAAAGCATTGTAAAAGAATAATTAATTTTCTTAGTCATACAATTTTACTTACGGTATATAATAATTTGTCATAGCCTTAAGGCTCGGGTCCCTAAATTCAAAACGGTGAAGTTGGCAACCAATTTTAGCGTTAAAATAACCTAATCATACCTTCCCTTTTAAGTACATGTTTGTGTTATTTTTGTCAAAAAACGAAAGTTGTATTTTTTCCTTAAAGTAAAATAGAATGTGGGTGTTGATTGCTAAGGTTTTTTCAATATCTCTTTTTGCAACTGAGTAAAAAATGAATAAAGTTTACTATTTATATCATAAAAACCATCAAATTTTATGAAAACAATAAAACGGTTTTTGAAAATGTATTCAGCAATCAACATCGGCATACAAAATGAGACCAAATTTTTAAATTTATTCTAAGAATTGCTCTTATGGGAATTAGATTCAATATGTTCGTTGACCCTAATGACACTAATTACTGTAGTTCTACCAGGACGATTTTCGTGCGGTTTGTTTTAAATTTACAAAAACGTTGGTATTACAATAAACAAATTATTATGACATGTAATTTTTATTTTATCAGTATATTTATAGAAGTACTTTTTGTGATTTTTGGTTCTAGTCTACAACTCTATTATAGCCCGTCTCAACTTAAGTTGAGGCAAGGAGGGTGGGTAATTAGGGTCGGTCTCAACCGTCATAAAACTGACCCTTATTAATGCCGCCTGAGTGAACCTGTAGGACACTCTAGTATAAAATTGCAATTCAGTATGTCTTAAGTAAAAATGAAAAAACGATATCATATTTCGTTTCATGATATTTTCCAGATAATTTTGATACCAAATTTGATTACATTTGGCCAACTTTGAGCTGTACTAGCATTAGTACATATTAGTCCATATTAGTAATGTTAATTCAACTAAGAAAGTTTATAATGCTAGTTTTAGTTTATGTAAACAAATAAACATAGGAGATTGTTATCCATATTTCGTTTTTACATGATCTTATAACTGGTTCCCACAAAATCGATCAAAACGTAAAATACTGTAAGAGCGTTTGGTTCAGGGGGGGAATACAATTTACTGTACCTCAGCTTCTGTTATTAAGCCGACGGCCGGGCGAGCGAATCGAAGTAATCCAAAATACTAGGAAGCAATTTCGAGGAGCAAACTGGTAGTCGTTAATGGTCTGCTGTAGTGGCGGTCATCTCGTATTTTTATCCCGCAAGAGCAATGTTAAATTTAAAACAATTTATTTCGTTTTTTTATATCATACAATTGTTTTCAAGTTCTTATTTTAACTACAGTCACAATGGGCATCCGTTTTGCGTTTCACATTTTTTTAAATCCCGTTCATTTCTCACATAATTAACATTTTTTAAGCACCAATTTTGAACTTTTTTCCTTTCACAATTAAAAATGTATAATTGCAAGTGAATCGCAAGTTGGATCCGCAATTTTATAAAGAATAATCAGTTTTTTTCAGCAATCAATTACAAAAGATAGATTTATAAAATGGTTTTAAATGAGGCAATGTCAAATGTTGCAAGAAATTGCACTGTTTAGATACGGCTATAGCGTGAGGCGCTGGTGACGCCGGTTGCTTTAAGGTCGAAGTGCAAACTCACAAGTGAGTTTTTCCGTTGCGAGCGGAACGAAGTAGCGCGTGAACCGGGGTTGGAGGTGCAACAAATTCAGAGTGCAAACAAATTCTATTTATATATTTCGTACACGGAGGCAAATTCAGCGTCTTCGTGAGTAGACCAATTTCCCAAAATAGTTGGTTGAATCCCTAAAACATATAAACGTAATTTTGGAAATTCGCTCAACTCACGTAAGCGGTTCAGGTGCGTGGTCGAATTATTGTTATTAATTTAACAACCATCCAATTAGATTATTTAAAAACTTCAAAAGAGAGCTTTTAAAAGTTTCAATTAAAGTAAGATTGGAACACTTCACCGTTAAAATCAACAAAGGAATACGTTAGCGTTATCGAATGTTTAAAAGCTTTAATATGTTTTGGGCTGATATGAATTGTGTTCGACATTTAAGTATTATTATCTCAAGCTGAAATTCCAGTAACGGAAACAAATGATTAGGATAATTATACGATGGTAATTAAGTCCTTTTATTATTACACTGGAATTTTTTATTTTTGGACAATGATTCAGAACATAGAAAGTCAGGGGAAGTCTTGCCTAATATTGAGTTAAAGTACGATATCTACTGTATAGAAATAAGCGGCATCGTCCTCACAGATTGACTGACATAGAATAAACGTATAGTAAAAACCACTTAAGATAAAAGTACGAAAATGTGAAGATATATTCATAAAATGTTGAGTATTTGTGTAAATTAACGTGTCAAATATGCATGCTGAGTTTAATTTATTACTTTTAAACCGTTCATGAGATAATTTCTTTTTTTTAAAAAAAGCATGCAGACAACTTCTAAACTAAGCAAGATAGGACACATGTTATATTGTATTATTTACTAGTTTTGACCTGCTGAATAACATGGTAAAGTTTGGTAGAATGGTTACGAGACGCCCGTTGTAGTGAAGTATGAGTTTGTAATGTTTAAACCTATTCTCACCTGATGTTTTATATTTGTTTAAGTTACACTTGGATTTATCGCGAAGAAACGTCCAAATGAAAAAAATAGCGCCATTCTGTTGATTCAAAACGGTTCCAATACCAAAATTGCGCTCAGTTACTGTGTTTAAAAAAATGTATTCCCTTTTTAACATTTAAATGGTTAGTGTATATAAAAAAAATCAAAAAACCCCAAGAACAAAAAAGTCTTAAAATATCTTGTAAAACCCAAATTCATCATAAAATACATTGTGTTCCGTAAGAAATTCAAAAGTAGTCCGCCATATTGGAAAATGGGGGCAAATTTTTGAAATTTTAAATTCATATTTTTAATCGCCACTAAAAACTTTTAACTGCCGCACTTTACGTATGATGTGGTCCAAATTTGGTACACACATTAGTTTTCTAAGTGGCTCGGACGAGTTCGCTAGCCAAAAAAATCCAACAACCGGAAGCACTTTTTTTGACCGGAAGCAAAAGTTTTAAATATTTTTCGTACTAGAATGAAACGTTTTTGAGGTTTTATATAAACAAAATAAATGTAGAAGATTATTCTGCGCGTTTTGTTTTTTATACGACCTTAAAGCTAGTTTGGTTAATATAAAATCGATCAAAACTTAAAATACCATACTCGATTCAAATGCACGGGATTTTACAGTCGGTGAAGTAGCTTCTGCTACGAGGCCGACTGCCGGGATGCAAACTCGCGAAAACAGTCCAAAATCTAGGCCCACTGCGAGCGGAACGAAGCAGCGCGTGAGCCGGGGTTTTAGGCTCAGAGGCAAACAAATTCTACTAATATATTCAGCTATTCAGTGCATTCGTGAGTAGACCAATTTCCCAAACCCTAAAACATGTAAACTTAGTTTTGAAAGTCCGTTCAACTCTTGATTCAGCTGCATGATCGAATTAACCTATTTAAAAATTGTGGCGTGATAATTTTTTTTCAATTGACAGAGTTTTTGGAAAATTTTAGCAAAAAACTTAAAATGCCAATGTGAGATCTGAACACATACTACACTATACAAACAGAAGTGTGTCTGTTTCATTTGTAGTTTAAAGTAGGTCGGCAATAACTTGTCGTTAAAAAAACACGTGAACAAACACAAGCAAACATCTGACTGTGTGTTTTAGAAAGATGATATCACGCTTGTTTCAGTTACATAATACTAGTAAAACCCCGTGAAAAAGCATTAGATACACATCAGAAATACATTAAAAAACACTAAAAACATCAGACTCAATTTAGTTGAAGGCGATTTTTAACTCGGTAATTGTATACAGTTATAAGAATTATAAAACTCTAGGCCTATTTGTTAAAATTTTGTACTTATATACATTATTATATATCTAAATAACGATAAAAATATTAACTTTTAATTGATTTCTAACTTCATATTGATAGATCAAATGATTTAGAGTTATGAATAGTACAATGAAGAAATATAGCCTAATGGATGTTTATATGGTATACGAAGATGTACGAATGTTTCCGAAGTTAAACGAATGGGTATCTCTTCTTTAAACTTGTATAAATATGAATATATATTGATAATAAAAGGTTGTATTCATATTCATTTTATAACCTCAAAACAAGTCTTATAACGTATTAAAGCCTATATTAGTTATTTAACTCATATTTTAAGAAAATCAACTCCACAAGACTTATATTGATTAAAGTTGTAAACATAACCCCAAAGTATAATCTGTGCTAGGTTTTGTTTTAGCAGATGATGGGTGAAATCGGCCGTTATATTATACAAGAAATTATAATGATTTAAGTTGTAACATAACCTCAAATTATAATCTGTGCTGGGTTTGTTTAAGTATTACAGATAATGGGAAATCAGCTGTTATATTATAAGTTACTCACGTACAATCGCTTTTAAAGGAGTTGATAAAGTTTGTATTTTTGTGATTGTTTTAATAATAAGAATTCAATATAAAAATAGTCACTACATATTTTAATTATATCTTAGTCGACAAAAGGTGCTTTGAATTTTTGTCCAACTGCAAAAGTTGTCTTGATTCTAGACCTAAAGAACCAACCTGAGTGAATTTCCAACCAACCTATACCGTCCTTAAGGAGTAATACTAATTCCGATATTTACATAGAAAATACTTCTTACATGCCCCATAAGAAATGAAACAGTTGACAGTTTAATTTTAATAAAGTATAACACCACTGTTATTTCTCACAACTAATTATCTGTTTGTTTGTATAATATTTATAAATTACTTTGGTGACAACATTTTTTGTTCACATCCGATCACCTCCTCTGGAGATGGTCGACATGAGTTACAACTAGTAAAAAAAATTTGCTATTTTTTTCAAAATTCATGGATCAAAATAAAGCATCAATAAGGCAGAAATTAATAAGTTAACTTTATTTAATAACACGTAAGATGCCTATGATCAACTGTTTAATCTTATGTTATAATAAAATATCATTTAAAATTTGGTTTTAAATTCATTTTGAATATTAACCTCTTCCCTGTGTAATTTTACATGCTATTTGTTGGTTCCTCTTATGATTCAGTTTATTAAGCACAGCGGCACTGAAACAAATATCTATTTCCAAATAAAAGCATAAGTAGCTACCATAGACCACTTCCTGCCTGTAAAATAAAAATAAGTAATAGTTCATTCATGTTATATAACAAAGCGTTGCGTCAGTTCACTGAAGTTGTGAAGACTGAACTGAGCAGTGCGACGCGAATTGGTTGAGCGCGGGAAACGTTGTTACCATCTCTACACAGCAAATAAATAATTTTATAAAAAAATGTTTGGGGTAAAAATTGTGGGTCAACTAATTATCTACAACTTTTGCGCTGGAAGCTTCTTTTTAGTAGAATTTATTTCCTCCTAGTGGCCTCGCGAGTTTGCACCACTTGGCTTCGAACCGGGTACTTTTATGGTATTTTACATTTTGGTTGATTTTGGGAGAACCAAGCGAGCTATAAGGTCATGTAAAAAAACAAAATGTGTAGAATAACATCCTACATTTATATTTTTAGAAAAATCTCTAAAAATGTCATTCTCGTAGTAAAAATATAAAAAAATAGTTACTTCCGGTCAAAAAACGTACTTCCGGTTGTTGGATTTTTTGGCTAACGAATTCGTCCGAGCAACATAGACAACCAACACGTGTACCAAATTTGGACCAAATCGGACTTAAAATGCGGCCGCTAGAGTGCAAACACATATATACAAATTTCTACTATTCCCCAAATTTCTACTATTTTCATGCTTTAAAAAAAACCATTGCAAAATTCTTTCTTAGGGTTGATATATGATCCCATGAGAATATACCTTTAAATTTTCGTATCTGAATCTTTAGTTGTTTTTGTTCTACATTGATTCTATGTAAGTCAGGAGAAAACCGCTTATACATGGAACACACTTTTTCGCTATAAAAAATACGGTGAACAAATAAAGCCTAGGAGAATAAACGGTACCAGGAACTGGCACATACTTTGTCACAAACATATTTAAATTATTAAACAGGTTCATTGTGACTTCATTATTGTAGGGTTGGTAGGAGAGGTGATTTATTAAAGTAGCAGATTAACTAATAAATATTATTATTATTAGCTAGAGAGAAAACTATTCGATCGATTTCGAACAAATTTTCACAAAACACGTCTATCACGACTGTATAGATGCACGAAAAAAGGTTTTGAAACATTTGGAAAAACAACCCCCTTTTTGGCCAAAAACAACCCAAAAATCAGTTATTATTATTATTAGCCAAACAAGAATTTTTAAAAAGATGCGGTTTTCTGCATATGGTAGGGTTCATTAAGTGCCAAATAAACCAAATTTGATCAAAATCGTTAGTGCAGTTTTTTATTAAAAAAATAATAACAGATTTTGTGGGGTTTTTTGGCCAAAAAGGGGGTTGTTTTTCAAAATTTTTCAAAAACCTTTTTTGTGCATCTATATAGGCCTAATTGACATGTTTGGTGCAAATTTGTTCGAAATCAATCGAATAGTTTTCTCTCTAGCTCTGTATACATATAGACAGACATTTTGTAAAAACCACTTTTTTGGACTTAGGGGTCCCAAAACGTATATTTCCACAAAATCTCAACATCGATTTTTTTTGCGATTACTATACTTTCTCTATACTATAGTATAGTGAAAAAGTAAAAAAGACGTATTGTACACTGTTATACATTTATTTTACTAAAATGGTCTGACTGTTTTCTGCAGCTCATACTCGGACCCTCGGAGCACGTAGATATGTTGATAAATCACTATTTTTATCTGAAGATATTATCTCTATTGGAATATTCACGTGTAGAATGACACATTTTTTCTGATTATTTGTACAAAATCTGCCACATTTCTAAATAAATGTTAACGTTTTATGAGAATGATTAGTGTCAATGAAATACTTATAATAGAAATCAACACCTTTGTATTCTACCTTCATAAAACGAATTGCTTTTAGTTATTTTATCAGTTGATCCGTGCAAATATTTCGCAAGTTAAGAGTACTTTACCTGATTTAATACGTTGACTTATTTACGTTGGTTAATAAATAACAGTTTATACCTATTTATAAAGCTTTACGTTTATTTAATTTGATCGTTTTGCGTGATAGATTACACTTGCATATAGAATGTATACAATCTAAATAACAGCTGTCATATTAGTTAAACATATTGTTAATAGATGACGCCTTTCACATGAAAGTTATTTTAATCAACAATAGTAACGAAAACATTAATTTTAAGCTGTTTGTATATATGTTTTTGCCCATAACGGGGAACATAAGCTTTAAAATAATGTTTGAATGGTTAATTTTGACGAAGAAATGGAGTTATCACAAAAAAACACCTTTGAGAAATAATAGGCTATATATGATGATTGAAAGGCATGCAAAGTCATGTGTTTTCGGAGGAGTTTAAGAAATTTAAACAAACATTGCAGTTCAATGTTTTAAGAAAAGTCACCTAATATTGATTTTATGCGGTGAATACGGAATCCAAGATCAACAGAGATTCCCAATTTATTAAAGAATGTCTTTCTCGCAGTAGAATGTTCACGCTCGGTTTGTTTGGAACGGTCCAGTGCCAGACCTAGCTCAAATCTCTGCAATACGCGTAAAGCTAAAAATACTCTGGGACTATTTAATACTTGACCAGGTTTGTAGTGTAATTTGTTATTTGGCAAACTCGGCTGACATGTATGACGTCACTGCTATAGTCTGACAGCTTTGACCGAGTTTTGAGATATCGGTTATTACAATTCTTTAAGAGGATACGTGCGAGTTAATATTTGACTTTAAAATGAATGTTTATATTACCTCATAAGTTTTAAAACTTTAAAATGAGAGATCTGTCTCTATTGCTTCCTCGAAAGGTAGGCAAGCTCACAATGAAGACATTTCTTCTGGAATTTCTATAGAAAAGAATAATACATAACAGTCCGATTAACAACAAACAAATTGAATTGTGTTTAAACGGTGGAAATCATATAACTTAACTCACTTACCTCTAATATTGAATATTCCGTTTCTACGTCATGGATTTCAAGAAAATTGTTTGACCAATAAATAATTCGATCGCGCAGCTGAACCCCTGACGTAAGTTGAGGGAATTTCCAAAATTAAGTTTATATGTAGGCCTATTAGGGTTTCCATTAACTACTTGGAAAATTGGTCTACTTACGAAGGCCTGGGAGTACAAAATGTCATACATTAGTAGAATTTATCTTCCACCTGCTCCGGCTCACGCTCTACTTCGTTCCGCTCGCATAGAAAACACTCACTTTGCGAGTTTGCACCTTACCTTAAAATTTACTTATTGTCTAGTAGTGTGAAATATTTTTTGTTTTCTTTCCTACCAAGAAAAATATTCTTTTTCCCAGTCAAAAAGAAAACACACAAGAGAATATTTTATCTTTCCCATATCTCCGTAATTAAAATTTGTTTTAAAATAATTCGATCAATCGGCTAAACCGCTGTCGAGAGTTGAGCGAATTTCCAAAATTAAGTTTATGTGCTTTAGGGGTTCAACCAACTACTTGGGAAGTTGGTCTACTCAAGAAGACGTTGACTACGTGTACGAAATATATAAGTAGAATTTGTTTGCACCTCAGCCTCCAACCCCGATTCGCTCGCTGTTTTGTTCTCGCTTTGCTACCTTGCGTCCTCGGATTATCGACTGTGCTTTGCGAGTTTGCACCTTGACTTTGCGGCCTCGAATTATTGACTGCTTCGCTTCGCTCGCAGCGGACAAACTCGCTGTCACGGCCGTCGGCCTCGGATCAGAAGATGCCCCAAGTGGATTTGAACCGGGTGCGTTTATGGTATTTTACGTTTTAATCAATTTTGGGGGAACTAGATGAGTTATAATATGAGGTCAAGTAAACAAAAAAAAAAAAAACGTGCGGAATAATGTCGTATATTTATTTATTTTAAAATAAAACCCCAAAAGTTTGATTCTAGTACGAAAAATCTTAGATTTTTTGGCAAACGAACTCGTTCGAGCCACTTAAACCAATGTATTTTCCAAATTTGGACCAAATAGACATAAAATGACAGCCGAAAACGTGTTCTGAGGTCCATGATCGATGTTCATTGACCATTCCCGACCTTAGCGAGTTTGTATCCCGGATCAGAAGTTATCCCTACGTTAACATCGTTCACGTGGATTTTAACCAGGCTCTTTTATAGATTTTTACGTTTTGATCGGTTTCGGTGGAACCAGAGAGGAAATAAGGCCGTGTAAAAACCAAAATTTGCAGAATGATATCCTATATTTATTTGTTTTAGATACAACCCCAGCAAATGTCATTCTAATAAGAAACACATAAAAAACGGTTACTTCTGTCAAAAAACATACTTCAGGTTGTTGGATTTTTTTGTATTAACGAACTCGTCCGAGCGACTTTGATAACCAACTTCGGCAAAATTTGGATCAAATCGGACGTAAAATGCGGCCGTTAGAGTGCGAACACAAATATAAAATTACACGCAAAATGTGTTCTGGGGACCATGGTCAGTGATCATTTACCACTTCTGACCTTAGGTCTCACTATAAGAGTTACTGAAAAAGCTTACCTTTCCTATGGACTTTCGCTAATACTACTCCAAACATGAATACTCGTATTTGTTGAAATAAGCTTTTAGCGTCCAAATAACTCTAAATTACCTCAATGTTGGTGGGATGAATGCCTTGTGTTAAGTTTAAAAGATTTTACACTCTAAATGGTTTTATTTACTAAAACCAACAACATGTTGTCGAAATTCTGCAATATGGTTTGTTGCCTCCATTGTTCATTTGCTGCGAATATTTGTAAGCAGACTCCTCTGTCCACAGGACATATTAGGTCCATTAGTCTGCACAAACACAATCATATTTTTATTATCTGTATAAAAGAGTGTTATTTGCCATAATACATGGAATAAAGATAATATTTTTCTCAATACTTACTCGGATTCCTTTAAATCAACAAATCTACGGTCGTCAGATTTATTTGTAAACGTTTATTAGAGCCATGCTGGTAAAGTAAGTTTATTTTAAGGATGGCATCATGACTCAAGAAGACGACTGCCATTGAACTGTTTAATGACGAAATAGATTTTTATAACCATTAAACCTCAGCGAAGCGATAGCCACATGTTTGTTATTTAAAGTTGGCAAACATGTAAAGTTAGCCTCCTTCGTCGCGATAATCTTAGAACTAAATTAATTAAATACATTAGGCATTGTGTTAAACAGCTGTTTTAGGCTTTTCTAAATTTAATTTGTTATATTAAATGCAGAAAAAAACGTGAGACAAAAACTACTCACATATATAGCAGTGTAATCAAAGCAAATTACTTCTTAAAAATACAGGAATGAAATTATTGGGGTGTAAAATAAAATTATGGGAAATAAAATAAAAAAAGAATCAAACAAATCTAAAAAATATTCTGAGTTCAGCGAAAATACCACGAATTAAATCAATATCGACAGAACTGAAATAGTAATCATTTATATTGTTTGACGCTGTATAATTATATTGTAAATAGCAAAATATGTTTGTTGAAAGTTATAGGAGGGTAGACCGGGGCAAGATGACGACGTTAAGAGTTTTTATTTTGAAAGTTTTGTGAAGTTAGTTTTAGTTTGTATAACCATGTAAATATTTAGGTTAGGTCCTAGTCTTTCTAAAAAACCATAAAATAACCTGACATACAAAAATGTATTTAATTTTGTCAGTTGTTGAAACAAACTATTACAAATCAGTCATCTTGCAAGGGGCAAGATGACATTTGCTATGGGGCAAGTTGACGACCACATAAAAGGGATGGGAAATTAATCTTAATTCCAAATTTAGTATGTTATGGTTTAGTGTATTTAACAAATATATTATGTCAAAATCCTATCGTAAGTGTAGGCTAGTTTTAAATTGCTTTAAAAAAATAAACGACACCACCAATAATTATATTTAATTTTAAATCTTATGCAGTTTGATGAAACATTAAAGTCAGTCTTATGTAATTTAGAACTGTATTGGAATCACTTACTTTATTCGTATATTTTTAGCAGTAATCACAAATAAAATTTCCACAATCATAATTTGAAAATTCCTAGTGCAACCATAAGAGGCAAGCAGAGCACTGAACCCAGTCTTCTATGGGTGGGTCTTTGTAAAGTTCATCACAACCTGTGCATTTTATCTCCGAATCTTTGGAAAATGAAGGACTTTCTTGATTATAAATTGGCCCCAGTCATCTTGCCCCGAGTTACAATATCAAATAGTTTAGGTTATGCAATCTAAAAAAAGCTAAGCAATTAAAAATGTAATACCATGTATGAAGGATATGAAACTTCCTTCAAAATGATATAAACGTTATTTGCTTTAACTTACCTTTGTTTGACTAAAAGCTTATTTACTGAGCGGCAAAAATTACATCAGACATCAACAAAAACATGTTTTCTTCTTGGACCGTTTCATATAATATGAAAGCCGTTAGCAGCAAGTATTTTATATCCCTGCCGTGTGATGAGCCACCATGCTAGTCATCTTGACCCTCTCGTCATGTTGCCTCGGTCTCCCCTATATATTATTGTGAAAACCCGAATATGGTTGTTGCTTGTGTTCAGTAAATATACAGTTGGTGCTTGTGCTCGGTAAATGTACAGTTGGTGCTTGTACT
>JAGFPH010000231.1:649875-665520 GCA_018207615.1 Philaenus spumarius | reverse complement strand
AACTAAGCAAGATAGGACAAATGTTATATTGTATTATTTGCTAGTTTTGACTTGCTGAATCCTATTACTTTAAATGAGCAATCTCGTATCTATCTTTGTATCTGTTCTCGGATCTCGAAAACGGCTCTAACGAATTCAAAGAAATTTTGTATTTAGGTGTAGTTTTGATTTTTAAGTACACCCATATAGTTGTATTTCGTGTAAAAACGCAATTTTTTGAGAAAATATAATTTAAAAGTTGAACAATTTTAACATAGGGTCTTATGGGTATTCCCATGTTTGGTTACAAAATAGTAAATAAAGCAATCAAAACAGCTGTTTACAAACAAGCCAATTTATACTGTTTTAGCACGTTCGAAATAGAGTGGAATAGAACTGAGATTGAGTATTATCAAAAATCAGCTGTTCATTGGATAGTTTTTAATTACTGTTAAAAACAATCTAATTTATACTGTTTTAGCACGTTGGAATTAGAATAAATTGAGCATGATTTAACAATTTATTTTGTCAAAAAAAAGGTAAACTTGACAAAAATTGCTAAATTCTAATAGTCAATTTTGTAATATAGGCCTGGCTCATTTCTGAAACATAGTATTGAGGTTATGTTAATCCTGTAATAATTTTTACTATATTTAGGCCTGGTTTCAAAACTTTAGTTGACAGAAGATAGTAGAACTAGGACTAAAATCGTAATGAAAGCCTCTCAAGTTTCTAAAGCATGTATTTAAGGTTATATAATTAATCTTATAATTACTGTTAATATATTTAAGCCTGGTTTCATAATTTTATAAACCTATGTACAAACGAGCCAAAGATTAACGAGACTCTTTAGCGAATTTTCCAACTGCGAGCGAAGCGAAGCAGCCATCTGAGGCCGAAGGCCGAGGCGGGGTTGGGACGCGAAGCGTCCAGGGGCAGAGCCAATAGTAACACTGTAATTGTAAAGTTAGGTAGTATGGTTACAAGACACCCGTATTGTTGATTTAGTCAACTTCTATTCACAGTGTAAACTCTCCGGAGGGATCTCTGGGTCTAGGTGGAAACGGGTCGTTAATCTTTTGACTTGTTATTTCCTGTTGGCACTTGACCTTTGACCTTGGCATCGCCCTTTTTTATTGTCACATTGTACTGCCCGCTTGGTCGAGTTTATTATATTACTTAATGACAAATAATAACGGTTTCTATGTCCAAGCGTATAATAAAACTACAGCTAAACACTGACACCTTGTAAGGCAGGGAGATTTTAATAAACCAGACGTGTGACCGCAGAAAAATATCATATAACCAGAGATTGTTGATAAAAAATGTGACGTGAAAATATCTAAATTAACAGTACCGCTACACGTCGCTTAACCCTTAACTACTACTGAGATCTGTTGCCAAGTTAACGGTAATGGAGTCGTCTACTTACTTACTGTTTGCTTGCTATTGACTCAAACGCAGTTATCTTATTCCTGGTGTACGTCAACCTGTGTAGAATATATTTTATTTATGGAACTTTTAAATAAACTAAGAAGAAAATTGAGAGAGAACGTTTAACTGACAAGTTCCGTGAACATGTGTTACCTCATAATATACAGGGTGATTCAGTAAAGCGTAGTGGGCTATGCAGATTCAGATTCTACATGCAAAAATAAGTCGAAAATGTACTATAACATTTTTTCGATTTCGGCTTAGTTTAGCCGTAATCCGCCATTTTGTTTTTTTTACAAAAACTCACTGTAACTCTGGAAATAGATAAGACATAAAGTTCAAATTTGGAATAAGCATTTTATATGTTACGATTAACAAGTATACCAAACACAAAGAATTTATTTTTATAATTTTCGAAATGGCAGCCGTTACAAATTTTTAACGTGGAATATCTTGAAAACCGTTAACTTAACAAAAAATTTACAAGAGATAAAATATTTTTTATTTTTTAACGACAGACATAATGCTTTTTTTTGTAGTTTCAGTAGGTCAAAGGATAACCAAGTTATCGACAAAAAACACAATTTCTTGGTAATTGTCTACAACAACCAAAATTAGCCTAAAATCATCATTTTTTAAATTTAACAAATCTTTTAGATATTTTTGTAGCGGGCTATGCAGAATCAGATTCTATATGCAAAAATAAATCGAAAATGTAGTATAACATTTTTTCGATTTCGGCTTAGTTTAGCCGTAATCCGCCATTTTGTATTAAAAAAAAATCAATAACTCAAAAGCCCTTGGAGATATTTTTTATGAAACTTGGTATACACTTTAACTCTATAGCTATAAACACTTTCCAAAAATATCTTTGATCAGGCTCATCAAATTTCAAAATGGCGGGCATTTAAACATTTTAAAATAAAATTCCATGAAAACCAGCTACTATAGTTCATTTCACCTCAGCGTGAGGCAAAACCAAATGACCGTAATAAAACCCTTACCCTTAGGCCTATTGTGCGACATCGGGGATGGGCACTTGTCGACTGCCTTTGTATTAGAATTATTGCTGTTTGTCCCAGTGTCATTATGCAAACTTTTTTAATTGAAAGAAAAACTTAAAACAAAATATATCATTCGCTGTGTTTTGATTGCGTGATTATTTTTATACCAAATATGAAGGAAATCGGTTGATTTTGGGGAAGGCAAAGTAAATAGTTAAATCCTATGTGTTTTCAAATATTTTTTATCATCATGAATACGGAAATAAATTTACATTGAATAATGATGTTGAGTTTTATAAAAAGCTCTTACTTACTACTGTACACAATAATCATCACATTATAGTGGCCTGACAGTTTTTTTGTTAATTAAATGCAGTATTAAAATATAGACATTAAGTAAAACTATTAAATAACTGTTCTATATACATCGAGCATAAAATACAATTAAAATTAAATACATCTTAATATTATAGACAAACAGAGCATGGGCTACACGAAAATATAAAATTACACATTTTATTGCAGTACATAGCACGGATAAAAATTAAACATAGGCTATTCCTTCTAGCTACTTGCACACTAAACAAAATTTTAATAGGCTATTTAGGGACAGGCGAAACAAGTACATCATTAATGATAGTCTATTATTTATCTTTAATTTAATTTATAAATTTAATATAATTTGACCAATACAGTATATTTAACGGAAATCTTGAAATTTCTTTGAACTATCTAGTTTTGTGAAAAATAGCTACTTTATTGGTTCATTAAGTTATTAGTCTAATGTGGTCAATAGAGTAATATTAGTTTATTTATTTCAATGACGTAGGTGTGCCATATAAATTTAATATATTCCCTTATAAGGACTTACGCTTATTTAATAATACTTGGGTTGATTTTGTTGTCAATTTTCAATGCCCAATGCCCAAATAAAGAGTAAAGTATTTTTTATGAGTTTTCAATTCAAAACATAAAGCCTTGGTTATTGTTTGATTAACGACAATGTTAAGCATGTCAGGCCACTATAAGGTGATGATTATTGTGTACAGTAGTAAGTAAGAGGTTTTTATAAAACTCAACATCATTATTCAATGTAAATTTATTTCCGTATTCATGATGATAAAAAATATTTGAAAACACATAGGATTTAATTATTTACTTTTCCTTCCCCAAAATCAACCGATTTACTTCATATTTGGTATAAAAATAATCACGCTATCAAAACACAGCGAATGATATATTTTGTTTTAAGTTTTTCTTTCAATTAAAAAAGTTTGCATAATGGCACTGGGACAAACAGCAATAACTCTAATACAAAGGCAGACGACAAGTGACCATCCCCGATGTCGCACAATAGGCCTGAGGGTAAGGGTTTTATTACGGTCATTTATATTTGCCTCACGCTGAGGTGAAATGAACTATACAACCGCATAGCCCGCTACACTTTACTGAATCACCCTGTATACATAAAATGAGAATTAAATTCAACAATAATAATTACTAATATATTTGTGTCTTCATACAAAATAAAATTAATATTTTTATTTCATTAATATTGTAAGTAGTTATTTATGTATTAAGAGCGTAAAGTGCGTCTTCATGGTTTACAGCTTTTGAAGCGGTAATTTCTCGAAAGCGATAAAGACACTTTACGCTCGAATTACGTATTACATTTTTTCTACAACCGAGCGTAATTTTTGTCCAAAATAGGCGAGTAGCACATTCTCTGATATTTTGTGCACTCGTTTTTCATTGCACCTCTTCATATTTTTTTTTCATACAGCTCTCTTGATTTTCGTGGTAACAAGTCTAGTGTTATTTCCTTTGCGATGTTACTAATATTTGGAGGAGTTAGCTCCATACCAGTTTCATAAAATTCGTCTGTCATTATTTATTCAAATATAGTGAACAAAATTACTCACAAAGTTATTGTGGTTAGTCTAATGGTTTTTAGTCAACATATGACACAACAACAATCAATATGAATCAGTAACTTTACCGCTCGGCTAGCGATAAACGGCCGTTTTACAATGTGTTTTAAAATCGTAAAATAGCACTTTACGCTTGGTTGTAGGAAAAAAAATCATTTATGTATAGTGTGTTAATAACTAAGATTTATTATTTTGTAAGTCCCTTATAATTAAAGTGAGTGTATTAAAACCAGGTCGTGTTAAATCTATATATATATAAGCCAAATCCACTGACTCACTGATCACGATTTCTCAAAAACTACCGAATGGATTGGAACGAAATTTGGTATGTATCTTCCTCTAGGGCCATAGTTGCTCTCTAAGAAATATTTTCAAACAATTCAAAATTTTAGGGGGGGGGGGTTTGGGGGGTAAAAGTTTCTAAATCACAATTTCTCCAAAACTACCAAATGGATTGGAATGAAATTTTATATGTAGCTTCCTCTAGGGCCATAGATGCTCGCTAAGAAATGGTTTCAAAAAATTCTAAATTTTAGTGGGGTTTGAGGGCGTCAAAGTAACTAAATCACGATTTCTCCAGAACTACCAAAAGGATTGGAATGAAATTTAGTATGTAGCTTCCTCTAGAGCCATAGGTGCTCGATAAGAAAGGGTTTAAAAAAAAATCTAAATTTTAGGAGGGTTTGTGGGGGTCAAAGTTATTAAAAAAAAAAACACCGATTGGATTGGAATGTAATTTGGTATGTATCTTCCTCTAGGGCCATAGGTGCTCTCTAAAAAAGATTTTCAAACAATTCAATATTTTAGGGGGGGGTTTGGGAGGTAAAAGTTTCTAAATCACGATTTCTCCAAAACTACCAAATGGATTGGATTTAAATTTTATATGTAGTTTCCTCTAGGGCCATAGATGCTCGCTCAGAAAGGTTTACAAAACAATTCTAAATTTTAGGGGGATTTGGGGGTCATAGTTTCTAAAAATCCCCATAACAAATACATAGTATAATATATTTTTCTTATTTGTTTATCCGTGCAAAGCCGGATCGGACCAGCTAGTCTTTTGTATAACTTAGTTAACCGTTAAGGATGGACCAGTCGATTACAAATAGTACGTTTGAAAATTATTTTGTTTTGAATATCTACATATATGAGAGGCTTTGACCTTACTGCATGAACTGACAAAGATTCCACGTGGAGCAAAAACTACTTAAGATGCAAATACGAAAATTTAAAGGTGGGCTATATTTTTAGATCATAGACGCACACTAAGAAAGGATTTTGAACAAAATTTACTTTAAAGCGTAAAAATAGTGAAAATTCGGACAAAACAGGTGTTCGGAGCAAAAGCTTAGCAATACATGTTTATTTATATTTATGCCATACCAACCAACTTAGGAAATTTATAATCAGTTTATTATTCTTTACAACAAACAGCTTTTTAGGTTAGATTAAGTAACTAAAAGCAAACACAAACAAAATCAACGAAACATGCTTACTGTATTATAATTAAATTCAAACATATTTATATTCGAGTTGTTACATATTTTAAATAAAACAGCTGACTTGGATAAATAACTTAACATAATTAATTTTAGGTTAGGCCTACAATGAAACAACGTTTATATGCAACCAATTTGGCAAATTTAAAATCAAGTAATTATTCTTAACGACTATCAGTTTTTCAGATTAGGTAAAATCAAACAAAAAGCTTACCGTATTATAAAGTCAAACATCTGGTGTTACATATTATATTGCTTCCAGTTTGTCATATTTGTTTGAAAAGTTGATTATGGATTATTTAAATATGAATGGTGAAATTACAACGCATGCCGCAATTCGAGTTGTTGGGAATGGTCGTGTCTATTTCCATCTGTCTTACTTCAGCTACGCAGATGTAGATCAACGTTCAATAGTAATTTTCGTGAAAATATCAGAGTAGACAATAATCCGTTTGCATTGGCTTCGCCATGGGTTTGGTGGGCGAAGCTAGTAAACTAGGGTACCTTTATAGTAATTATAGAAATTGTGTTTGTAAAGATGAATCTCATTTACTGTACGTTGTGCACGTCTCACTGGAAAACCACTCCCTCGTTCAGAAAGATTTAATGTCCCTCCCCTCTTCATCCATCAACAGAATGCATTCCCACTTGAGTTAATTACCATTACAGGCCAGAACAGAACCCTCACCCCTTTATATCATAAGCACATGGTATAAGCTTATGAGTTCTCGGTACGGAACGTCTGTTTTAAATCGATCAACACAATTAATTCATAGTAGTAAAATTAGTTGAAAATGGATAATTTTAAAATTCTTGGAGAATAGCTGTAAATTATTTAAGGCTCGGCAGACCCAGCCACCATCTTGAATTTCAACTCCCATAAGAGCAATGTTAAACGCTTAACAAGATTACTGGAGTAATAATGTCCAGAAAATTATTCTGAATATGTCATTTTAAAGATTAGAACATTCCGATTGTGGATCTCGTTTAGTTTTTTAAATTTGGTTTTAACTAAGTTTGCAATTTTTTCTCATTCAATAATGCAAATATCAAAAATTTTAAAAGCGCACCACATTCGAAGTTTAATTATCTTTTAAATAAAAGTAATTTCAATAAATTTGGATAATTTATGACGAGAAAATCTGCTTTATTGTGGAGTATGTACGCGCCGAATTCGTGTTCCTACCCGAGTGTTTAGCCTGCACTCTGGTGGTTATCACAGAAAACTGTTTCGCTGAGGGATACTAGAAAAATGAAATATCCGTTAATTTTGAATGTTTGAGAGAAAGCTGTGTTTAGTAACACACACTCATTGCCACGCATACGCATTTCAGTACGTTTACAGTCAGGGTTACGTCTGTAACATACTAGTTTCCGAGTTCATGAAACTGCCGAACTGCCCTATATTTGCTACCGGAAGAATGAAACGCATACAAACTCAATGATAGTAGTGTATAGCTCTCACTTGGAGTGCTGCGGTCAACTCATAAATATTTTTTCACTCTTACCGTCTAAATTTAAGTTACGATAGCCTGCGCAGATGCGGGAAACTTCAGCTGTTAATTTTATAAAACGAAGCGATGGAAAAGGTTTTCTGGTTTCCTCTAATTACATTTCGAATTTTACTGACCTATAAACTTGTAACGTGTGTTAGAGGTAAACTGAACATGCGATTCTAGTTATACGCCCGATAGTTTTAACGTTAGTGGATTCTCAAAGAGTCTGTAAACACACATATTGGAGTAGGTAGTAACTTGTGCAATTAATAAAGGATTGCAGGCTTTCAGCATGAGCGACTATCTAACTACGCCGTTTTAAGCTGTATACATACAGGAAGTCACATAACTCCTTATCTTGCTATACAGGATCGGATTGTATACATTGAAATAAATTTAAAATGTTTAGTAACTTATTTTCGAATTCGGCTTAATAGTTTAGTCGCTATCCACCATTTTTTTTACAAAAACTAACTGTAGCTCTAGAAATAGATAATATATTGAGTTTAAATTTGGTATAAGCATTTTGTATGTTACGATTTATAAGTGTACTAAACACCATGAATTTATTTTAATAATATTGAAAATGGGTGCAGTTACAAATTTTGAAAGTGTATTATTTTTAAAACCGTATCACAACAAAACATTTACTAGAGACAAAAGATTTTTTAACTACAGACAAAATGGGTTTTTGGTTTTTGTAGTCAAAGGATAACTGAATCCAAATAAACTGCAAACATGATTTCTTGGTAATTGTCTACAACATCCAAAATAATCCTAAAAGCAGCATTGTTTAATTCTTAATAAATAAAATAAAATCCCTTGCTCTGAAATGTTTTTCATGCTAATTTTAAGAGCTGAAGACAATTACCAAAAATTAATGTTTTCACTTTTTTCCCAAAAGCTCTGTTATTTTTTGACCTGCAGAAACGAAAAAATTCCATTTTGTCTGTCGTTAAAAAAGAAAAATATTTTGTATCTTGTACATTTTTTGTTACATTTATTTGTCACCCAGTATACTTAAAACCACGATAAAAGTATTAAAATCACGTTTGTAAATATTTTAAGTACAAACAAAATTTCAAAGTCCTGTACTTATAAAAGAGTTAATTCTTTCTTAGTGTTAAACAATTTTTTAAATGTCTAACCCTAACCTAACATATTCTAGGCACCAAAAGATCTGGATATAAATCAGAATAGTTCATGCAATAACAAATTATTTTTATTTTTTAATCATCTTTCCGACAGTATGGTTTAGCAAATATTGAGTTTTGGATCACCTTTTTCACAGCATTATTTGCATATTTTTTAATTTTTATTTGTATTTCTTTTTCATCAATATTCAATCATTTATTTGGCAAAATTTGAGTTTTTTTATTACCATTTTAGTAGCAGACTACCATTTAAAAAAATGTTTTAGAAACCGTTTTTAACAGCACGTTTTTATGCACCAAAATATGTGGATGTACATAAGAACAATTATTTATATATTTCATAGGCTTTGGTATCTATTCAGCGCATTCGTGAGTTGACGAATACCGAAAGTAGCTGGTTGAAACCCTAGAACATATAAACTTAATTTTGAAAATACGTTCAACTCCACGTCACCGGGCTCAGCTGCGTGATAGAATGTTTATTTATCAAACTTTTAATCGAAAGGTTTATAAACTGATAATGCTTGGGGTAGAAATTTTTTATCAAATGTTGTTATAATTGGTGTATTTCACATTTATTTTCTATTTTAACGAAATCAAAGACCAGGAGGTATTTTTTGCTATTACTATCAGAAATTGTCCAAGTTTAAAACATTTACATACAGTAATTTATTGTAAGTTTTGATTTGGTTTTAATACAAAAGCCACTTGCGTGCTAAATCGCAAAATGTTACATTCTGTTTGCGGTTTTGAGATTGATGAAGATAAACAATGAACGTACCCAAGAACAAAAATTAGAGGGTACGTTTTAGGACTGCTTAAGCATGCGGGGCTGAAGCAACATGTTTGGTTAGGAGTAGCGTGTAAATACCACCATCTGTTCATTTGTGTATGAAAAGGGTATAACTAGTTATGCAAGAAATCACCAGTTGTTGGATTTACAACGGGATTGGCATGATCCCTTTTACTTTTGGTTGTACTTAGAATGCAGTAGTGTGCAATCCATATTCTGTATACAAGAGGCTTTGTCCTGACTGACTGACATGGAACCAACGTAGAGCAAACACTACTTAAGATACAAATACGAAAATTTAAATTTATATTCTTATGAGTCATAGACGGACTCTAAGAAAGGAATTTGCCAAAATTCCATTTTAAAGCGTAAAATTAGTTAACATTTATTTTGTTGGTTCACTTATATCAGATAAAACAGTTGTTGGGATCAAAAGCTTAGCAACACATGTTTGTTTACATTGATACCATAGCAACCAACTTAGCAAATTTATAATCAGTTTATTATTCTTCACAAACAAAAATCATCGAGAAATGCTTACTGTATTATAATTCAATTCAAACATATGTTCGAGTTGTTAAATTTAAAACAAAACAGCTGTTTTAGATCAATAACTAAACATAATTTTAGGTTAGGCCTACAATTAACAGAAAAAAAACACGTTTATTTGCAACCAATTTGGAAAATTTAAAATCAGATAAATGTTTCACAATTAACATTTTTTTAAAGATCATTTTAAAGCAAACAATAGGCTTACTGTATTTATAACTCAAACGACTGGTGTTACATATTATATTGTTTCAGTTGTTAATATTAAAATTTGTTTGAAATGTTGATTATTGGTTATTTAAGTATTAATGGTGAAATTACAATGCAAGAAGAAATTCGAATTATTGGGATCGGTCGTGTCTATTTAGATCTGTCTTACGTTAGCTTTGTAAATTTCACTGCTCAATCATAATTTCTTTGAAAATATCAGAGTATACAATAATCTGTTTCCATTGGCTTCGCCATGGGTCTCCGCTTTGGCAAAACGAAGCGAGCATTTGTGGAGTCCATAGTACAGCATGTGGTAATTATAAAAGACGATTAAAAGTTAAATATATTAGGCTACACATATGCAATCATTACATTTGCTTTATTTATAATTATAACGAAATACCAAAAGAACTTTTAAGTTTGAGTCATTCCAGATAAACTATTTCCTATTTACATTAAACCAGCGTATTAAGTGTACTAACTTCAAATAGTGTTTTTTAATTATATAAATAATTATTTAGAATCATTGTGACAAAATTTGGAACATATATTTACATCACATGGCAATTATTTAATAAGAATACCATTGGTATAACGATACTTCCTTTAGATAAACGTTGTAAACGTTTCACACTACGCTCATAGGTAGCAGCACTAGTATATCTGCTCTACAGTAGACTACACGAACTTTCCTAAACAAATAATGCTTTAGTTGGAAGCAAATAATAAATTTAACAAAATTCACTTCTGGTAAAAAAAGTGCTTTTGGTGTTTGGATTTTTTTTTGGCTAACGAACTCGTCCGATCCACTTATGAAACCAACGAATGTACCATATTTGGATAAAATCGGGCGTAAAATGTGTTCATTATAGTGGGAACACAAATATACATGCATATATACAAATTATTAATTACACCCCAAAAAGTGTTCTCGAAACCATGATTGGGTGCTCATTGACCACCCCGAGCTTAGGTCTCATCATCAGAGACTCTGATACCTCTTTTTTCGTATGGAAATTCGATAATAAATGTCTTGTAATGCTGACGATGGCCTATTGTATCGTCGTATTATGAACGTATTTATGGTTGACCTTTCCTATTGTTAAAGTAAGTGCCCTTTTATACCCGACCCCGATATTACTCGGTTCTTTTAAGTCCTTTTGTGTTTGATCGGATTGTAATTTTAGAGAATACGAAATTACTTGTATGAGCTCTGTTATTCTGCAGATATTACGGTCCATTTAGTCCATAGTACACTCGTTTGTGTTGAAAGCAGTTTATTTATTTTTAACAAATCTTTCAGAGGTTTAAAAAGTCTAGATCAACGATCAATTATAAGTTCGAGTTAAAAATACTTGAAATATGTTTTCAAATAAGTGAGATTACTTTTTAATTTAGTTATTTGTATGATAATATTTATTATTGTTACGAGTAGGTATCTCCTATGGTCTCCAATTTCGATGTAAAGTAAAAAATTCAATTTGTTTTAACATTTTTAATTTATTTAAAGTATTCAAATTCTCAATTCACTTACCATCTTCACGTATCTTAACACTATTACTTTCATTTGTTATCAGGGATGACAAAAATAAAAAGCCTTAACAAAACTGCATAGTTCAATTACACACCAACATACACAGCAACAAATCAGACCTAATAACATAACCTAAATCATCTGTTGACAGTTGAGTAAAGTAAATAACTTATTTATTTGAAACTCAATTAGGTTATCAGCTGTTTAGAACCAATGATTTCCTATTAATTTAGTTGTAGCATACTGATGCAATTTTAAAACTCGGAATGTAACCAAAATAGAAATGTAAATCAAATATTTAGCTTCACAGTGACTTAGAATTTGAAATTATCTTTTAGATAAAAAATTAATCATCAAAATCGGTTTTGTATTAACTTTAGGAAGTGAGTGAATAAAAAGCAGGTTTTTTTTTTAAATATTTAGATGATATATTTTAATTATTAATCAGAATCAAATTTGTATTTTATTTTGCAAAAGGGAAAGAAGTTCTGTAAAAAGACTGTTTGTTCTCCGCAATCACTAGATTATGTTCTAGAAAAAACTATTGGTTATTTGGAATGAATGTTTAATTTTGAAATCTAAACAATATATAAGCGGCTGTATCCTGACGGAATGACTGACTGACATAGAATCAATGTAGAGCCAACACTACTTAAGATACAAATACGAAAACTTAAAGGTATATTCTTATGAGGTCATAGACGTACACTAACAAAGGATTTTGCAAAATTTTCATTTAACACGTAAAAATAGTGAACATTCTGATAAAACAGCTGTCCGGACCAAAAGCTTAGCAACACATGTTCGTTTACATTCATTACCGTAGCAACCAACTTAGCAAATTTGGAATCGGTTTATTATTCTTCGCAAACAACAGACTTTTTAGGTTGGATTAACAAACTAAAAGCAAACACAAACAAAAATCTACGGAAATGCTTATTGTAGTATAATTTAATTGAAACATCATTATGTTGTTACATAGTATACATAAAGCAGCTGATTTGGATCAAAAACTTAACATAATTATAGGTTAGGCCTACAATGGACCAAAACAAGTTTATTTGCAAAGCAATTTGGCAAATTTAGAATCAGATAAATGTTTCACAACTAAAATGTTTTTTAGACTACGTAAATGCAAATTAAAGGTTTACCGTATTATAAGTCAAACATTGGTGTTATATTGTTTCCTTTAGTTGGTAATATAAACATTTGTTTGACGTGTTGATTATTAATTATGTAAATATGAATGGTGAAATAATAACGCATGCCGCAATTGGAATTATTGGGGATAGTCGTGTCTATTTCGATCTCTGTCTTACATTAGCTATGTATTGGTCACCGCTCAATCGTCATTTCGATGAAAGTATCAGAGTATACAATAATCTGTTTTCATTGGCTTCTCGCCAAGGGTTGCCGCCTTGGAAGGTAAGCGAATCGAGCAGGGGCGAAGACCCTAGCTCTTTTATAAATGCTAATAGTGGATAGAAACATATCATATGAAGAAATTATGGAAAGGATAAGAATCTATTATTATCAGTTATAAATGAATTGTTAAAAAACAATTATTTCTTATATGAATGTATGCTGGGCTTCCCCACATCGTCCATATACTTGCAGTCAGGCATACAGATTTTCTAGAAATATTGTCCCAAATTTCAGCAGGCTTTTCTATAGATTGTAATACAAAAAACGTTTCAATAAACATTGGTCCGAAAATGTTTAGTTTTCGAATTATCCACCATTTTTTATTTTTTATTAAACACTTAATATTTTTGGAAATAGAAGAGATATTGATATATTGATTTCAAATTTAGTGTCATATTTGTTACGCAACCTTTTACCCTAGCACAAAAAACCAGAATGTTCTTTGTATACTGTACAAATAGCGGCCATTTAAAAATTTTAATGTCAAATTTCTCTAATACCGTTAACTTTACAAAACAATTTTAGGAAATAAAAAAGTTAATATTTTTATAACAAACAAAGCGGGGCTCGGTTAAAAACTCGAAACATAATTTCTTGGTATTGTCTATAAAAATACAACAATAACAATAATAGTCACGCATTAACTTTTTCAGTTTAATAAAATGTCTTTGTAAAATTCGCGATTTAAGAGATATTTGACATTAAACATTTTAAATAGCCCCCATTTTTAACGAAAGATATTAAGGCTCTGCTCCAGCAAAAGAGAAATTAAACCGGAGATTCCAGCCCTTAACACGATCACTGTTAAGGACGCACAATATGTAAGCTTGACTCTGAACACTATGAGAAGCGGCCTACGCACAGTGCATCGCGTGCTTATATTGGGAGTATTTTCAATATACAATGCAATGCGTGCTTCGCACGCCAACACCCGTGTTGGGAGTATTTTCAATGTGCGTCCGCTTTAAAACATTAGTGATTATTACGTAGAAAGGTTTAAAAATAACAAATAAAGTAATATCTACTCATTTAGGCTATAAATATAAAAAATAAAAGGTCAAGCTCCTAGCATAGGAAATACGAAATTTGCGTAGCAGTGAACGTGTTAATCCATATAGCGAAGTTTCTTGCAGCTGAGCGCTTTGGCACCGCCTAATTTAAAACCATTTTATAAATCTATCTTTTGTAATTGTGAGGTGAGAAAAAACTAAATATTCGTTATAAAATAGTGGATCCGGCTTACTATTTATTTTTAATTATTCATTTGTTATTGTGTAAGGAAAAACATTCTAACTTGTTACTTAAAAAATGTCAACTACATAAAAAATTAACGGGATTAAAAAAAAGTAAAACGCAAAATGGATGCATATTGTGATTGTGGTTAAAATAAGACATTTCAAACAGTTTTATGGTACAAAATAAACGAAATAAATGGTTTTAAATTTAACATTGCTCTTACGGGATTAAAATCTAGTTTGGCCGCCACTACAACAGACCCTTAAATATTAAGTGAAAAATGGCGGATTATTCGAAAACTGAGCATTTCCGGACCTATGTTTATTGAAACGTTTGTTCTTATTTTCACCTACAGCCTGGTGAAATTTGGGATAATACTTTCTAGACACACTGTACATTATTAAATTTTATGCCTCCAGATTCCTGCAGATTCTTAAAATAGAACAGGACTAATTGTCTGAAGAGGAAGATTGGCATCGTAATCATGCAGACTATAATATCCTTAATAAAAGAGATTTCTAATTTCCGTTTCCTGCAAGCTGAAGGATACAGTCGATACAGAGCACTTCGATACAAATCGATATTTTTATAACTGTACGAAGTAGAATGGATTCTGTACTGATACATTAAACTTAAATTTCTTTTGCAATGTGAATAATTGGATCACGCAGCTGAACCCTCGAACGTGAGTTGGTCGAATTTCTAAAATTAAGTTTATATATACTGTAAGGACTATTAATGTTTCAACTATTAGAATTTATTTTTCTCCCCAACCAACTGCCCCGGCTTAAGCGCTGCTTCTTTCGTCGATGCGGAAACACTCACTTTGCGAGTTAGAAACTAAATTATTGACTGGTTCTTTTAGGGAACTTTTATGGTATTTTACGTTTAGACCGATTTTGGGGGAACCAGAGGTGTAAGATCGTGTAAAAAAAACAAAATGTACAGCATAATCTCCTATATTTATTGTTTTTGATAAAACCCTGTTTTTGATAAAACACCAAAAACGTTTAGTTCCAGTACGAAAAATCATTACTTTTGGTGGAAAAGTGCTTCCGGTTGTTGGATTTTTTTGGCTAACGAACTCGTCCGAGCCACTTAGAAATCAACGTGCTTAAGAAATTTGGACCAAACCCGAAGTATAATTCGTCCGTTAGAGTGCAAACATATATATATAAATTTTAATTCCATCCAAAACGTGTTCTGGGAACCATGATTGGTGTTCATTGACTACTCCCAACCTTTAGGTCATACCATAAGAATCATTGCAATAGCACATTACTAGTAAATATTATATATTAATTACTTAAGGTTAATCTTGTGTTTTGTAGCTGCGGTTTTATATATAAACAGTAGTATTTGTTTTACTATTAAGAAAGACAGTACATCAACTTGAGTACTAAG
>JAGFPH010000231.1:561844-623231 GCA_018207615.1 Philaenus spumarius | reverse complement strand
AACTGGTATACGGTCTAACTGATATACTGTCTAACTGGTATAAAGTCTAACTGGTATAAAGTCTAACTGGTATAAAGTCATTAAGAGACAATCATCTAAAACAAGAACTTGTCTGCTTCGTTATGGTAAAACATTTTGGCTTGAAGACTTCAAATTACAATATTTATTGTATCTCTAAAAATAAATTATTTTATAAAATAATCAAACATTTTATTTTTTGTGAGGATACATACAGTACACGTCCATTAATCAATTCTACTATAAAACAATAATATACCTGTTTGAAACTCTTTCCACATTTAATTAGTTTGCGATTGTTTCAGCAAAGACCTTGTTTATTTCGAATATTGTCTTTACTCAGAGGCTCTTCTGTAATTAATATGAAAATTTGAACACCTTTTTATTTGATTACGGAGTTAGGTAATTAAACCGTTATTTTTATTTCAGGCCTTTATCATAAAACACTTTATCAACATTGATCAAATAATTTAGGAAACAATCAGTTGCCTAATGGTTTTGATTCCAAAATAAATTAACAGAATGGAGGACTCATGAGAGACAGATACTATAATAAAGCCTAATTCAAATTAAGTCGGCAGTGATGGAGACAAGAAGGGTTGAACGAGGAGTAAAAGCTTTCAGCTCAACAACTTCTTCAATTCATTGTGTGTGTTCTTCATCTATTTAATTAAACTTACTGAATCTGTTTGACTCGTTAATTGATATCCTATACTGGGGCAGCTCTACTGTTTTTACATCTGAAGTTGTTTGTTGTAAGTGAAGGACTTAATCTAACTAGTACGTTTTGCGTCTGTTAAATTCATTTCCTTTCTCTTTTAATGTAAATTACGTTAAACATAAACACAAATATATTTATATCCAACCAGACAAACACGCCCTCCAAGAATAATAACGCTGACCCGTTTGTTCGAACAGTAGCGTCTGTCTGCAAAAGATGTTAGGCTATTTCCTCCTAGAAGTTGTACTTGGCACTAAGTCAGTACTCATAAATGCGGCCAAAACCAACTACTTGGGGAATACCGTTGGAATTGGTTCTAAAAGATTTTACTTTTAGGATTGCTTTCCTTCCTAACCCATTACTTCCTGGTCATTGCAGACGTAAACGCCAGAAAGCTATTGATAAAGTTAGTATCTGAATAATAAATGGAGAATAAAATTAAATGAATGAAAGACAAGTTATGTAAATTTTACCAACAGAAAGATAAAATTAACACAAATTATATTAGGTCATCCAATATTTCCTGAAAATACAGCTAAGTACCTTGGAATGACACTTGACACAAAGATCCACTGGAAGAATATGTTAAGAATTTCAAAATTATGCGTTTAGTAGTTTTTAACAAAATAATTGTACGTGAAAAAACAAAATGTCACCTGTGTGATTAACTGAGATTTTCGGACTATTTCAATTAAATATTTTTTATATTTGCTTTTGGCCCAGAAACAATGTCTTAATATATTGGTAGAGAGTTCTGAAACTCCCTATATAAACAACTTACACATTGTAGGGTTACTAATGAAAAACTTTTGTAAGACAATCGGTCTTCGTATTATTTATTTTCAACCGATATAGCAACACTCCGGTAGATTTACATTTAAACTTACATAAAGATTGTTTTTAACAAGACAACAATTAAAATAATAATGCAAGTGTACATTTTGCTTGAAAATTGCCACTGGTGACTTGCGATATATAGCTTCAGCCAATAAATAAACCCAGCTTTAGACGACCTAAGAAAGGTAATAAGTAATGAATATGAGTATGACAACAGGCAAAATGTTTGCCAGTATGATATAGATATTGTTCTATTGTGCTACTTTAAAATGTAACTACAAAAATAAATTTACTAAGTAAATAAGTGTTATAATTACTACGTCTGCCTAGTTTACAAATACTAATAGATCCTTAGTAATAATAATAATAATAATTGTTTTCTATATCTATCTGTCGTCAGAGGACGTCTTTACTTATCAAGTCAGTGTTAACCCAATTAATATTACGTGATTCTGTTTATTTATTGTTAAGATGGAAGTCAGCCTCTTCCATCTGTAAGTGATAATTTCAGAAGGAACGTTGGGGAAGGAATAACTATGTTGAAATGTGCGCCCAATTGACTCTCTAAACATAGGTTGTACATAATCTCACATCGACCTTGGCACTCCTATCTGTGTAGTTCAACCTGTACTAGAATGGAAAATCTATGTGGTTATACGATTTAATTAATTCACCAACCCAGTAACATTTAATCGGCCAGACCTATTATTTCAAAATACGCTTTGTCTTTTATAGCGCATTATACTTTCTCTCAATAATAAAAAAAAAACGAAATTATTCTGTTGAAAAACTGCAACATAAACCGTAAATTTGCATTACAATAGTATAAGAAATTATTGTTTTTTCTTATTTCTAGAGTTTTAAATTGTAAATCTAATTTTGACGAAATTTTCGTACATCCCTGAAAAATACTAAAGTATTAAGAAACTAGTTCAGTCATATTTCGAGAATTTTGCATTTTTCGGGTTTTTTTAGGTTCAAAAGATAAAAGCACAGAAAATGGTTGGGGATGACCTGTATTTTAAGGGGAAAATTATAAAACAAACCTTCAAACATGTACTTAAAACGCATTTTTATACCTTTTCTCGTGTTCTATCCCAAAAAACCGTTAATATCTCAAAAAATATGAAATTTTATGAAAAATTACAAGGAAGGTGGCATAAAATTTCCTATAAGATAGTATTTTTATAAATACAAAATTTTCGCTTTCCCGAAAATGCGGGATAATAGTAGGCCCTATACACAAATACATTTTTAAGTGCGTTCCATGTTTGGAGGTTTTTTTTTACAATTTTCCCTTTAAAGTACAAGCTACGTCTACTCCTACATCTTAAAAATTTTTGTAAAAAATAAAATTAACGAAATTGATTTTAAAGCAATTTTTTAAGCCAATTACTTTGAAATAAACATTTTTTGTCTCTTGAAATTTTTTTCTAAAAACTCTTTCTTTTCGAGATATTAGCAACTTTATGTCGATTTATTTCTACACGTTTAGGGCCACCATTTTGTTTTTGTTGGTCCGATTTTTATTTTATTTATGTCATTTTCCTAGTCTTAAATATAACTTTAAAATGAGGTATCACATGGCCATACTGCCCATTTAAAAATTTTGAGTTGCCCCCAAAATCCCCCATTTTTAGGGGACACTCAAAATTTCCGATTGTTTCAAAAGATACTTTGGGCTAAGTTAGTATCGTTCCCCAAAGGATATTTGTTTGTTTTAACAAACACAAAAGTTAAAGGGGAGGAGTGGGACTTTTAAGACACCTGGTATACGTACATATATGTATAAACATTTTAATGGCACGCTAAAACGGTTTCTACGGACCATGATCTGTACTCATTGACCCCTCCCAACCTTAGGTCTCACACTAAGATGTACTGCAATATCTCATCTTTCCTATGGAATTCAACGAAACTAACGTTATCAGATAACTTACCTCCTAGTGTTTCGTTCCATTGTTTAAACTGTTGCCATGACATATTTGTTTTTAACTGGAAGTTAGCCTTTGACCCTACGAAGGCTTTGAGTACGTGCAAAAGTGTATTACCTCGCAATGACCTTGTTACAATGCAAGGTATGTTGCCGGCAACCAGAACTCCTCGGGTAGTCTGTATAGTAGCTTCTAATGACTTGTTGTACAATAGTTTTATTGTTTTATTGTCCCCCAACGCCCTATCAACTTGGCTATAGTAGGTGTTCTTGAAATTTTAACATACTTAGGACAATTGGATGAATATGCACGATATTGAATTTAAACATCCGTGAAATGAAAGAAATAATTGATATTATTAGCGAATTCCAATAGGAAACATTAGTTCTAATAGTAAAACCTAAGGTGAGTGGTCCATGAGAACCTATCATACCCACTCTAACAGCCGGATTTCAAGTCCGATTTGGTCGAAATTTGGTGCACACGTTTGTGGTCGAAGTTGCTCAGTCGAGTTTGTTAGCCAAAAGAATCCAACAACTGGAAGCGCGTTTTTTGACAGGAAGTAATAATTTTTTGAGATTTTTCGTACTAGAATGCCACTTTTTGCGGATTTATCTAAAAAAAAAAAACACATTTTATTTAGTTTTTTACACGACCTTATAGAGCCCGTCTGGTCCCCCAAAATCGACCAATACTTAAAATATAAATATTTTACCTTGGGGCCAGTTTCTGGTCCGAGGCCGATGGGCGGGATACAAGTTTGTTTGCCTCGAGAGTGTAAGATCGAGGTGCAAACTCGCAAAGCGCTGTCCATAATCCGAGGCTGCAAGGTCGGCTGATTATGGACTGCTTAGCTTCGCTCGCAGCGTACAAACTCGCTTCAGAAACTGTCCCAATGTAGAATCCCTACGTGGATTTATGGTATTTTACGTTTTGATTGATTTTGTGGAACCAAGATGGGCTTTAAGGTCGTGTAAGATAACAAAATTTGCAGAATAATCTCCTAAAATTATTGATTTAGATAAAAGCCCAAATACGGACTATTCTAGTAAGAAAATCTCAAAAATAATTTACTTCCTTTTAAAAAAATTTGCTTCTGGTGTTTGGTCCGAACAACTTAAAAAACCAACGTGTGTACCAAATTTGGACCAACACCGAAAATGTGGCCTTTGAGTGCGGACACATAAATATATATATTTATATATATATAAATAATGTTTAATGAAACCCTAAAACGTGTTCTGGGGACCATGATCGGTGCTCATTAACCACTCAAAACCATAGGTCTCACCATTAGAGTCACTGTAATAGCTCGTGTTTCTTATTAAAATTCGCTAATAATTCATAACTGCTTTAGTAGGCTCAGTATCAAATCCTTTCAAAGTTATTGGAAACTTTTTTTAATGTTACCTAAATCTTTAGTATGAAACTATTTTGATACGTGCAACCCTTACTAAACAAGAAATGTATTACTATCTTAGTAGATAGTACAATATCGAGTCGTTCAAATTGTTTGTAGATCTTCCAAATATTACCAAATTGGTTTGCCTGAAACTTGTTGGATAACTGCAACACTTAACGCAGGTTTGTTTAGTGTTAACTTAAGATGACAGTAAATGAGATGAACTTCTAAATTTAATCTATCTGCGTCTACAGGTCGAACCAAAAAACATGATTATTTTTACCAGCGCAACTATACGGTAGTTGTTGATACTATACAGTTAAGTAAAGAGTTCAAAATGTTTGTAGTGAATACTTCTTTTGGCGCACCGAGCACTTTTTGGATGATGTAAGATATTTGAACTCGCGATTCACATCCTAAAGTAAGACGCTATTGATTTCCTCGATGATTTCTTCTTCATTGTTTTACACACGTACTTATATAAACCAGAAGCTTAATGTAACAGCTAATCATACAAGAATAAGACATCGACGAAATAGAATAGGCAGTGGTAAATTAAAAGGTTTAAACTTAATAGCTTTATGGATTTAGTAACGTTACGCTACCGATGAAATGGACATTGCACTCCCTAATTTTGTTGTGTTTAATTAGTTTCTTATGGTTTTAAATGTCTAAATTTGCTAACTTGGTTGTTATGGTGATTAATGTAAATGTATTAAAGAAACGTATTTTGGTTCAGTTTAGGCCTAACCTAAAATTATGTTTTTGATACAAATTAGTTGTTTAACTTTTATATTTAACAACAAATATTAAAATTATAATAAAGTAAGCCTTTTTCAAAGATTATCAAGAAACATACTGTACTGATTTAGTACAGAAGTGAAAACTGTCATGAATATAAATCGTTGGTTATATATTTATTTATTTAACCCGAAATTTGATCATTATTTTTAATGATCCCATTTAGAATTGAAATCTAAAAAATAACATAAACATAATTGTTTATACACAATGGGACAAGACAAAAAAATAATTATCAAATTTCGGAATAAACCAATATAATCAACGATTTATATTTATGGCAATTTTCACTTCTGTCAGCAGTCCCACCACAGTTTTTTTAGTAAAGTGACAGCACATACTTTCACATAAACGTGTTCACAATAATACTGTATGACTAATTCTATTAAATAGACTAATGGGATGTTATATCGTCCGCCTGAATATGTACATGACGTCAGCAACAGCTCCCTAGTTACTTGACAACACACCTTGACAAACCTAATTCACTGTCTCTCAGAATGTAGTTCCCTACTCCTAACATTCCTCGTGAGACTGGCTTACGTTATGACGACGAGTTGGTCCAAATGCAGGTACATACGAATAAATATCGTAAACGCGATGACTTTCTCAATAGCCACTACTAAAATATTAATTCAAGCATTCAAAAGAAACATACATTTGAGGGAAAACATTCATCCACCTTCGGTCAGAAATAATGGCTGTGATTCGACTACGCAGCTGAACCAAACGTGAGTTGACAGAAATTAAAAAATAAAGGTTATATTTTAGGGTTTCAACCACCTATTTGGGAAATTGGTCTACTGATGAAGGCGCTGAATAGCTGCCTGCGTGTACGAAATGTATTAGTAGAATTTCTTTGCACCTAAGCATCCAGTCCCGACTCACGGGCTGCTTCGTTCCGTTCGCAGCGAAAACTTTGCGACTTTACACCTCTACCTTGCTGCCTCTGATTATGGTCTGCGCTGATTATTAGACCTTATGCTTTCGGATTATGGACTGCTTCGCTTCGCTCGCAGCGCACAAACTTGCTTTCTATGCTAATTTTATGTATTTTACTTTACATTGGGAGAACTAGCCGAGCTATAAGGTCGTGTAAAAAAAATGTGTAGAATTTTTTATGAAAACCAAAAAGTTTCATTCTATTACGAAACATCTAAAAAAATGGTTACTTCCAGTAAAAAAAATAATAAAAAAGAATATCCTTGGAAAACGTTGTCATGTGTATATTTATCAATGTGTCTAACTGATGAGGAACCGCGGTTTGGTGCAATATTGCGATGAAGTCGATTAGTTACGGCAAACCGGAAAGGTGCATTGTTAATTGTAGTGATCACGATGTGATATGAGAAGATTCTTAATATATCATTATAGTATTTTTATGGTATTTACGTTATTTTATAGTATTTTATATAAAACTGATTTTCTATAAGTTCTTGTAAAAAATCAAAATGTGCTGAATCTCCTCTATTTATTTTATTATTTTTTTTTTAGATAAAAGTTAAATAAACGGTACCAGAAACTAGCACATACTTTCTCACAAACATATTTACATTATTAAAGAGATTCACAGTGACTTAATTATTGTAGGAAGGGTAGGGAGGTGATTTTAAACTAGGAGATTAGATAATAAATATTATTTTTATTAGCTGGAGGTAAAACTATTCGATCGATTTCGAACAAATTTGCACCAAACACGTCAATTAGGCCTTTATAGATGCACGAAAAAAGGTTTTGAAAATTTTTGGAAAACAATCCCCTTTATGGCCAAAACAAAACCCCAAAAATCAGTTATTATTATTATTATTAGCTAAACGAGAATTTTTAGAAAGATGCTGTTTTTTGCATATGGTAGGGTACATTAAAGGCTACAAATAAGCCAAATTTTATCAAAACCGTTAGAGCCGTTGTTTTTATTAAAAAATAATAACTGATTTTTGGGGGTTTTTTTTGCCAAAATGGGGTTTGTTTTTAAAAATTGTTCAAAACCGTTTTCGTGCACCTATACAGGCCTACTTGACATGTCTGGTGCAAATTTGTTTGAAATCGATCGAATAGTTTTCGCTCTAGCTTTGTATACATACGGACATACATACATACTGACATACATACATGCAGACAGACATACAGACAGACATTTTGTAAAAACCACTTTTTCGGACTCAGGGGGTCCAAAAACGGATATTTCCACAAAAATCTCAACATCGTTTTTTTTGCGATCACTTTACTTTCTCTGTATTATAGTATAGGAGTACGAAAAATCTCAAAAAACGCACTTCCAGTTGTTGGATTTTTTCGGTAACGAACTTGTCCAAGCGACTTACACAGCCAATTTGTGTACCAAATTTGGACGTAAAATACGGCCATTCGAGTGCGAACACATATATGCATATATTTAACATTTTTTCCAAAACGTGTTCCAATTTCAGTGCTCATTTACCACTCTCGACCTTAGGGCTTACCATAAGAGTCACCGCAAAACCTCATCTTTCCAATGGAAATTCGGTAACAAATCGTGTAATTATTTCATAATTTCCATCACGTTCACGAGTGACAGCATAGTTCCGAGATAAGAAGGCCATATGCTACACAAGCTTGCCAAGGGGGCGTAGACGGTACATATCTATTCCATGTAGTGTTCGTGTCAGTGTTAAGTGTGCCATACGTTGTTTTGTATCCTTTGTCAGACGAGTGATTTCATCTAGCTGTTACCTTTAAGTGTTTGTGTTGTTTTGGCGTGATGTTTAATTAATTATAAGTTTGATTTTTATTTCTAAAACTACAGTGAATGTAATCATTATTATTTTGATTAAACATTAGTAGTTCAGTAAACTATCTGAGTACAAAATAATTATACAGGGTCTCTCGCAACCATTGTATCAAACTGTACCATGTTATTCAGCAGCAGGTAACAAATATACAATATAACATGTTTCCTATATTGCTTAGTTTGGAAGTTGTTTGTATGTATGTTTTTGAAAAACAAATTTATCTCATGAACGTGTTAAGATAAATAATTGATGAAATTCAGCATGAATGTTTATCACAATTGTGCCACATTAAATTTTTAAATAAAGAAATACCACAAGAAAAAGCTAACTTTATTATGTCTAAGTATTCAATTTGAAATTTGTTCACTATATTCATATAATTTATTTAAACACGAAATTGTATTGCATAATCTCTATTGTAAATTACGTGAAGTATAATAAATCTAGCTTTCTCCGTGATATTTGTTTATTTATTTTAAAAATACAAATTTCTATCTAATTTTACATTTAAAATATACCCACTCTTTACTTAGACCAATA
The DNA here is from genome assembly GCA_018207615.1 of Philaenus spumarius. Classification (NCBI taxonomy): domain Eukaryota; kingdom Metazoa; phylum Arthropoda; class Insecta; order Hemiptera; family Aphrophoridae; genus Philaenus; species Philaenus spumarius. Next base: position 614,207 of record JAGFPH010000231.1, on the reverse strand, counting down.
ATACACTATTCCATAAATGAATTTCTTCAATAATCAGAGAAACCCGTTTTCAGTCAGAATTATTGCATTTTCGCGGTTATCCTTGACAAAATGATAAAATTGTATTTCAATTGTCTACATATTTTGTATCTTAAAATTTTTTCGTAAAATTTTTAGTTTTATTGGATTTTCAACTTTAAACCGTTTGGACCGCCACCATCTTGAAACGGATAACTGAAGTTGAATTAAATTTTTCCCATTTATGTAATCCAATGCGATAAGCATTCAGGTTGAGTTTTATGAATTTATCTTAAACATGAGATAATAACATTATTTCAAAAACACACATGCAGACAGACAACTTTAAAATAAGCAAGATAGGGCACAATGTTATCATCTCCTATAAAAGTGAATGTACGGCCGTACGCACGCGAGTAACGATTCCCCCATCATTTGTAATACTTAAAAGAAACCTAGCGTAGATTATACTTTGGGGTTATGTTTACCACTTCTATCAATAATTTTAATGTCTTGTGAAGTATTTTTTTTTAAATGAGTTATAGAACTAATTTGTGCTATAATAAGTTATAAGATTTGCTTTGATTTTATACAATTAATATAAATGCAGCCTTTTATCACCAATAATAATATACATTGAAACATTCGTACATCTTCGTGTAACATATACACATATTCTATTATTAACTTCTTCATTATAACATTAATAATTTTTAAATCATTTGACATATCAATATGTATTAAAAATAAATTAAAAGATAACATTTTTATCTTTATTTTGATATATAATCATGTATATAAATACACAATTTTTACAAAGAGGCCTGCAGTTTTATAATCCTTATAATTGTACACATTTACCAGTTGACCTACCCTTAGCATAGTTAGGTAGGTCTAGATAAAGTTTTTTTTTAATAGTATTTTTATAAATGATGTATTTCTGATGTGTATGTAATTAATCAGCCTTTGATTTTTTACGAGGACTTACTAGTACTGTATCTTTCACTAGTGCTGAATAACATGGTCAAGTTTTCTTTAATGGTGCGAGGCAAACTGTAGATAAATAATATCTGTAAGGAATACAATTTAAGTATAATAATTTTCTAAACTTCTAATCAAATAATCTTATTTATTATTCTATCAGAAGTTGTATTGGAATTTGAACAGGCGTTTGTAAAACATGTTAGTTTAGCCTACCCTAGTTAAATAGTATATTCATAGCACACAGTATTCTTAAGACATTTAGTTTCGGTAAGATTGAATTAATATCGGAAAATTGTGTATCAATAGATACAAACCTATAAAGTACCTTTTGTAGGACGTTGTCAGTTTATATTCTATTTCTTCTTTCTTTCATGTTAAAAATTACTGACTGTTTTAATCAATATAATGGTAACTTGTGGCCATTGGTCGTTTAATTTGTAGAAGTTAGATATTACATAAGATTGTCTTCTCTTACGTCAATTAAAATCAATGGACCCAAATCTGTTTCTAAAATATATATACTTGATGCCTTAAAAAACCTTAGTGTTCTACACAGGATTGGATTGCATACATTGAAATAAATTTAAAAATATTCAGTAAACTTTTTTCGAATTCGGTTTAGTTTAGTCGTAATCCACCATTTTGATTTTTTACAAAAACTCGCTGTAACTCCAGAAATATATAAGATATTGAGTTCAAATTGGGTATAAGCTTTTTGTACATTACGATTTACAAGTGTACCAAACACCAACAATTTTTATTCATGATTTTTTGAATGGCGGCCGTTACAAATTTTAACTTGGAAATCTTGAAAACCGCTAAATTTTCAAAGAATTTATTGGAGACAAAATTTTAATTTGTTTAATGACAAACAATATTTGTTTAACAAGCTATCGAGAAATAACTGAAAACATAATTTCTTGGTAATTGTCTACAACACCCAAAAGCAGCCTAAAACCAACAATATTTGCATTCTTATAGTTTTAATAAATAATATAAAATCCGTTGTTCTGAAATGTTGGTTTCAGGCTAATTTGAAATGTTGTAGACAATTACCAAGAAATTATGTTTTCTGTTTTTTGTCAATAACTCGGTTATCTTTTAACCCACAGAATGAACAAACAACATTTTGTCCCTCGTTAAAAACGATGCACATTTTGTCTCTTGTACATTTTTTAACGGTTTTCAAGATATTCCACTTTAAACATTTATAACGGCAGCTATTTTAAAAATTATTAATATAAATTCTTGGAGTTTAGTACACTTGTAAATCGTAACATACGAAACGCTTATACCAAATTTGAACTCAATATCTTGTCTATTTCTGGAGTTACAGTGAGTTTTTGTAAAAAATCTAAATGGCGGATTACGACTAAACTAAGCCGAATTCGAAAAAAGTTACTGAACATTTTCATTTATTTCAATGTTCAATCCGATCCTGTATAGCAAGCTAAGGTTTTTGTGACACCCTGTATTTACATAATTTATGAACGAAATTATTTTTTAGACCTTGGTTTTTATTAGGATTAACTTAGTCGGTATCGCTTAGAAATGAAAATGTGCGATATTTCTATTTTTGTGGTTAGGCCTATTTCTCATTGTTTGCCAACAAGTAAACTAAAGTCACACAACCACCAAAAATCAGATAGAATCTCTTTCCAACCTCATATCTAAACGAATATTTCACACATTTCACACGTATATAACTTAAACAATTGTCTGTCATAACTTTCCTAACAATCTCTAGAACAGGACAAATACTTGTAACGCGCTTGCATTTACAGCCTCGATGATAGCACAGACCTACTGTTGCGGCCCACTTGCCTGTCTGACAGGTTGCCAAATTTCTAGACACAAGTCGATGACATTAGACGTGAATAGTTTGTCAAAAAGGTCGCCATTTTGCTGTCGCCGCTCAGCTGATGTCATGCACCGTTGTGGAGCTGCATTATGTAGTGTCTATTTGAGATGTTTTTGAAATAACTGCCAAAGATGTTAACATCTCCAAGAATAATAAAAGCGAAAACGGTTCCTGAAATACGTTTCGACGTTAAATCTTTTCTTGTGGATTTATTTGATCGTTAGTGGCCTTCTGACAAATATAACGTATTTATAATTTATCATTAATATTTTCAGAGTATTTAATATACACATTGCTTTTAATAAAAGGATATAATATACAATTTCTGATTGAAAGTTTGAAAATATATATAATACAAAACACAATTTTATTCTTTTCTTATATCGATAAAATTATTTATTTACTTATATTATCAAGTATCCCATGTTAATCTCTGTAGGAAAAAATAAATTTAATTATATTACTTTCAGAAGCAGTTGAATTGCTGTATATACAGGGTGTCTCGTAACCATTCTACCAAACTTTACCAAGTCATCCAGCAAGTCAAAACTAGTAAATAATACAATATAACATGTGTCCTATCTTGTTTAGTTTAAAAGTTATCAGTCTGTATGCCTTAAACATTATTATCTCACGAACGGTTTAAGAATAAATTCATAAAACTCAGCACGCATGTTTATGAAATTGGTGTACACAAATTTGTTAAATTTTATTTCGCTGAAGTTATCCGTTTCAAGATGGCGGTGGTTCAAACTTTTCAAAGTTAAATATCGTAGACAATTTAAAGACAAATCCAATGGTGTATCTTTTTCTATCATTGAGTCAAGGGTAACTGAGAAAATACAATAATTCCGTCTGAAAGTAGTTTTCCGTTTCTACTACATTTACGAAAAGTGATCATGGAAACTGAGTGATAAAAATTGATAAACCATTTTAATTGTTTTTAAATTGTCTACATTTTTTGTATCCGAACATTTTTTCGTAAAATCTTTAGTTTTTTTTTTAGATATTTAAATTTGAAAGGTTTGAAGTGCCGCCATCTTGAAACGGATAATTTCAGCAAAATTAAACGGATATTTATTTATAAATTAAATTTTGCACATTTGTGTAAACCAATGTGTTGAATATGCCTGCTGAGTTGCATGAGTTTATCTTAAACTCTTCATGATATAATAATTCAAAACAGTATGCAATAATGTGAAATGTACCCTTAGATGTTAAATACACCTCAAAACATGATTTTTAACTATGTGTAAAAAAAAACTGGATACAGCCAGCCAACTTCTAAACTAAGCAAGATAGGACACGTGTTATATTGTAATACTAGCTGGCCTGATCTGGCTTTGAACGGATAGACAAATCAAAGTTAAATGTATATTAACCAAAAAATATATCAATATAATACTATTATACTATGTATTTCTTATGTTAATTTTTAGTAACTTTAACCCCCCAAACCCCCTAAAATTTTGAATTTTTTGAAACCCTTTCTTAGCGAGCACCTAGGGCCCTAGAGGAAGCTACATACCAACATTCATTCCAATCCGTTCGGTGGTTTTTGAGATTTCGTGACGAGTGTGGGAGTGGTATTTAGATTTTGTATATATAGATTTGCTAGTTTTGAGTTTCTGAATAGTTTGATAAAGTTTAGTAGAATGGTTGCGGGACACCCTGCATAATATACTCGTGAACACTGTTTTTAAATTTGTGTATGCCTTAAGAAATATAATCCCATAATAATATTAGGAAAAACAATATAATTTTTGTTTTAATTAATGTATAAATTAATCATATCACATCCATGATTATAAAGTGTACACCAAGCGCTTAGTACTACCAATTGTACCTAAAGTTTTACGAAAGTGAAATTAATAACTACAACGCATCAACATAATATGCTAAATGTACTTGACTAACCAATAACAATAACCCTGCCTTGAATATGTTATACTTTGGTTGTGCGATTTAGTGAGAATAGTTCACTACCTCCAAACACGGTATTATTGTACTGCACTGTAATTTAAAGAATTGTACATATTTTACATAACTTTCCGCAAAAGTTTAGATTCACTATAGCTGGCCTGTAAAGTGTATGAGTACCGGTACCTATAGAACAACAGCTGTTTTCAAAAATAAAGCAGCTTTAAAAAATTAAATGGGAACGTTTTTGAGCAACACTTCCAAAAAAAATCTTGAAAACTACGTTCCTCGAAATACCTAAAAAAATAGTTTTTTTGTTCTTATAAAATCTTTCTAAGCGATCTTTTTAAAGTTAGAGGGGTGTCCAAAGACCCACTATTATGGTGTCTGCCGGCCAAGTTTAAACCACACCTTCTCACGAATATCGATTAAGAAACTTTTATTAAACTATTAAACCGGTAATGGAAATTAAATCAGATTATATTTTAGATTTCCGAACAGTTCTCCTTAATTTTCCGCGATCTTAATACAATAAAGTGTTCACATTGCATTTACTATACTTGTGCAGTTGGAACGAAGAGACCAACAATTAAATGTATATTTTGTAAACTGTTTGACATGTATTTTACTTAAATATTCAGCTAACGGACTCAGTGCTTGTCCTCTGTGCGATACCAGGACGAACCAGTCCCATACAGTCCTCTTCAGTATAACTTATCTTTCATCTAATTTTGAACATAATCTTTTCTAATTTCCAGGAAATCGTTCATGAACTAATAAATTACAATTCTTAGGCGACGAAAATTGTAAACTATACATTTTTATTAGAGATATTTGCTTATAAACAAGACGAAAAACATGATTTTCAGTCGAGTCACCTGATAGTGGTAAAAGTTTGGGGTGAATTTTGTTACCTACTAACTGTACATTGGCGCTTTCTGCAAATTTAAATGTCGTACGCACATGGTGGAAACTAAAAATAAGACCGGTATTAGTAAAAACGAAAGTGTATACACGCGGTATTCTAGTTGCAATCGAGCGATTTACCAATGTAATATCTTAGGCCTCACTGCATTCGTTGCTTTTTCTCGAGCGGTATTGCACACCCCTTGTGACATTTACGTCCAACATAGTTTCATGTCTGTTATAACTCAAATGAATTCTAAACATTTGAATTTCTTAAAATGTTTTAATTCCTTATGATTTATCGCAGAACATTTTGAGCCTTTTAGTGAATTCCGACTTATTACGTTAAGTTGTTGGCTAACAATCACAATGGTACGTAAAACCTACTATAAACTCAATAATGGTTATTAAATACTATGTTGTCTTTATGTCTCCAAGATGTTTGGGTGGGCAATTAAGATAGTTAAGTTGTTTGTTTATAATTAGTTTTCAATTTGTATTCCTTAACAATGTTAAAGTATAATAGGAAAAGAACACAATGTTGAAATTTCGTCCTACGGCTTTCAAAAAACTGCAAACGGTAAAGTGATTTTAATTGTATATTACGTTGCAAGCCCGGTAAGTAGGGGTTTTCATGAAAGCTCGGAAAACCTACCGGGCGAGTTACCTTACTACACCGAAAAAGTAATATAATATCTGTTTATTTCAGAAAACAATACACCTTTAATTATTGTTTACAATTTAAACTCAGTGCATAACTATATTTTAAATAAAACAATTATCTTACTATTTGAAATTTATGTTTATTATGCAATTAGTGTTGTTTTTTATATTTAATCCTTTACTCAGAACTACAATCATTTCAGTTATCGCTGATAATGTGAAAGTTGCTAGAAACACAAAGGGTGTATAAACCACTTCGTTTAGTCTTATTTGTAACTAACCTGTATAAATAATTGTGTTATTGTTGTAATCAGCTGTTTACATAAAACTGCGATGTTTATTTTTATTTGTAAACAGAAGGTGAAAAATAAAGTTTCTGTGTAGTTCATGGGAAAAAAGAACTTACTTGTCTATGAACAGGTAAAGAAAACAGCTGTTTTCGGTGTAGTATAATAATGAAAATATATTGTCTAACGTCTAACAAGTATATTTGTGATTTAACGTAGACGAATATTAATTAATTATTTAGTTTATTTTAAATATCGTAAAGTTTCAAATCAGCAAATTTTATGATGTATATTTGACGAGAAAACAGCACCAACTTTCAATAGAAAATGTTCTATGAATTAATTAAATTAAGGTTGACTGTTTGAACCTTAGCGATGGATAGTTCTGTTTATGCGAGTAATTTTTGTCCTAAATTGTAAGTAAATGCAGCCATTTAAACATGTGTGTATTTTAAATGAAGTAGAATTACTTAGACAAACAAATTAATTGTTTACATCAATTGAATTAGTTTATGTTGAACAAATTGTGTTTATCTTATTTTTAGTCCACAACAGTGTTTGATTTATATATGTGGTAAAAGTGTATTTGTTAAATTTAATGAAACATGGTGTTTTTTCTTATATACACGATGTCTAGAAAATACTGTCCCAAATTTTACCAGGCTATTCTATAGGTGAAAATACAAAAACAAGTGTCAATGAACATAGATCAACAAAAGCTTAGTTTTCGAATTATTCGCCAATTATTTCCTTTTTTACTAAACACTTAAAATAAATAAAAATTCGTCTCAGTAAATAAAGAATATTATTATTATTATTTTGGTAATAGAAAAAATATTGCCCTTAAATTTGGTGTAGACATTTATTACGTAATCTTTTACCCTTGCACAAAAAACCAGAACCTTCTTTTGTGAACTTTAAAAATGGCGGACATTATAATGTTTAATATCAAATATTTCTAAAACCGCTAACTTAACAAAGCAATTTAGGAAACAAAAAAGTGATATTTGTTTGTCAGTATTCAAACTAGTGAGGATACTGTGAATAAGTGCTCGAAATTTGAGATTGCTATCTCAAAACTATCTGTTTTCTGAGTAATACCATACGATCGGAAAATGCAATCAAAAACTTGAAAGAAGTGTACTTCAATGATGTTTCAGTCTTATTTATGAGAAAACAGTGTAAATAAACATTTAAGGTAGGAATGTGTTAACAATGTAATTTCTTACATTCAGTAGCGGCTTTGAGCAGATGGGCCACTTGGACACTCCCTCCCCTCAATCTTTGCAGATAAATTAAAAAATTCCCAATTTAAATTTTGTTTTAAAAAACAACAATAGAATAGTACTACAACTAATGAATGCAATGTTTCTACAAACTAAATAATTTAATTAATATTAAACATGCGTTATGCCAAGCTTTTATAGACTTAAAAGTTAGCAAACATTGCAAAATTGATGATGATAAAATTTATGAACAGAACAGAAGTTTTAAAACACAACAAACCCATCTCTACTAGATGACTTCGTTTTACTGGAAACTATAGGAAAAGGACGAAATGAGCAAGGCAACGAAGACTCGGAACAAACCCAAAATGGAAGTTCTTTTACACCATTTAGATACATTTTCGGTGAAATGCAAAGATAATAATTCGATCATGCAACTGAACCGCTGACGTGAGTTGAGCGAATTTTCAAAATTAAGTTTATATGTTTCAGGATTTCAATCAACTATTTGGGCAATTTATCTACTCACGAAGGCGCTGAATAGCTGCCTTTGTGTACGAATATATTAGTAGAATTTGTTTGCACCTAAGCCTCTAGTTTCGACTCACGCGTTGCTTAGTTCCACTCGCAGCGGAAAAAACTAGAGCCCCCCTATTAGTAGTTCGAAATCTTATTATAAATATGAATATGCAAAAACGGCAATGTATGTACAATTTATATATATATATATATATATATATATATATATATATATATATATTTCTTAAAACCCCAACCCACATTTAACTGAAGTAAAAACTAAAAATAAATTTGTAGAAGGTTATATTGTAAATTTGTATGTATTTATAAAATTGTTAGTAATTAAAACTAAAGTTGGTACATTTAAATCTCTGGCAGGAGGCTTGCGCAGAACTCTTGAACCAAGTGGCAAATATGTCGTCATTAGACGTCGATCCCTCAACAGTTTAATCTAAATATATGTACTTAGGTATGCAAATGATTAATTAGACTCAGCCCTTTAACACGTTCACTGCTTCGCAAATTTCGTATTTCCTATGCTAGAAGCTGACCTTTTATCTGTGCTAATATTATAAAGAGGTAAAGTTTGTTTTCTTGTTTGTCTGTTTGTTTATTTGTTTGTTTGAATGTAGGGGGTAATCTCTGGAACTACTGAACCGATTGAAAAAATAGTTTTATTAATAAAAAGCTACACTATCCCTGAGTAACATAGGCTATAATTCAATTCGATAAAAACCTTTTTTTATTTTAATATTTGTAAATTTATTCGGGAAAAATTCTTAGGTTAGGCCTAGACTGATAAAAACACAGTCATGTATTTAAAATTATTACCATAGCAACCAATGAATAAAATAGCTATTTGCTCCAATATTTCCATTAACAGTTGATTTCAAACTTTGATTCGATTATTTTTGTATTTCTAGCTTTTAGGTTAGGGTTTTAAAGTGTAGACCTGAGCCTTGCTGGTTCTTTTATCCATTATTATAACTAATGTTATAAAATATACGACATAATTTGATTTGAACATTTAACATTATTTACCCTCTTAGCTTTGTAGTTATTATTAATCCTACACCTTTATTATAAAGAAAGCATAACATGATTATGTGTGTAGAAGGTTCCAACGGGATTGGCGTACGAAGCACGCAGAGGTTTCCCCTTGTGTTTTATATTTATAGTCTAAATTAGTAGACATTTCTTTATTTTTTATTTTTGAACCTTTCTACCTTTCACTAATATTTTAAAGCGGACGCACATGTGCGTCCATAGCACAAATAGGCTAAAAATTGTAGGCACGCAATCTCTGTGTATTGAAAATACTCCCAATACGGGGGTTGGCGTGCGAAGCACTCAATATCTGTGTATTGAGAATTCTCCAATATGGGGGTTGGCGTGCAATGCACTGTGCGTCGGCCGCTTCTCAAAACGTTCAGTATCAAGCTCACATGTGCGTCCTTAGCAGTGAACGTGTTTATGTTATTTACCACGCTTGATTTAAACCAGTAATTTTGTGTTGTTCAGGTAAACCCTGGAAGTAAAGCTGCTCAGAAAGGTGTCCGGGAAGGGGATGTCATCACGTCTATTAACGGACAGCAAACAAAGTCTTTAACCAACGGCGAGTCCCACGCACTTCTGCGTACTGTTGAAAATACACTGAGACTGGGCCTTAATGAGTGAGTATGGCAATTGTTAAAAACATAAGTAACAACTGAATGTGTTGGAAAAACCACCGAATAATAATTAGATTGAAAAATAATTTCATTTGCTGTAATCTAAAGCATCGTGAATGAGTTCGTTTAGGCCGTAGAAACAACTGGTTTATTAAAAATTGTTCACATTTTTAAGTTCGTATACTCGTAAATGTTATTAGTGCAACGTTAAATTTAATTTTTATTTACAGAGCACTTTTAAAAAAAATAGAAAATATTTAGAAGGTAAAATATATTTATCTAGCTAAGAGTAAGCTATCCTAACCAGCTCCCTACTTTGTATAAATATAAAAAAATCCTTTTAATACATTTATACTTTACGCAGTTGTTGTATATGATAATGTAAACAATATATTTAGAAAGTGAAATCAGTCGTGGGACTACCGACAGAAGTGAAAACTGTCATAACTAAAAAATCTTTGGTTATATTGGTTTAATCTGAAACTTGATCTTTACTTTTATCTTGTCCCGTTTAAAACTTAAATCTAAAAAATAAAATTAAAATAAACATAAACATGATTATCTATAGGCAAATATAATTTAAAGAAAGCCCAATTTTAGGTCAGGCCTATACTGAACCAACACATTTACGCATTTACATTCATTACCATAGCAACCGAGTAACCAAATTTAGACATTTAAAAAAAAGTAAATGTGTGCGGTCGTGGGACCCCCTTCAGGAACGAAGTTCATCACGCCTTTTTTCAATTCTTTTACCAGCCTTAAAGACAACATACACACATAATAGTATTAATCTTTCAATTGCCGTTTATTATTAGATTTAGATTGTTTTTTATACAAATATTTACCGTTTCCATACGTTCAATGTTATTATAATAAAGTTATAACATCAAAGCTAAGACGGTAAACACAGTTAAATGTCCATTCATTGTAAATACATTCAATAAACATAATATGTTGGTTCATCCGTTTAGACCTAACCTAAAATTATTGTGTGTATGTTTACTTTATTTTACCTGTCTTAACGGCAATATACAAGCCAAACTTTAGGTTAGGCCTAAACTTAAAATTACTTTCTAGGCCTAACCTAAATTTTCAGAGCTTGACGATAATATCTGAACTACGCCGGACGGAACCGATCGTCTCTTAATTTATTTAAATTGATGAACCAAAATACATGTTTCTTTAATGTATTTACATTCATTGCCATAGCAACCAATTTATTAACGCCTATTCGTTACTCGTATTTTATATTTGTCATTGCCATAGAAACCAATTAATAACACATTTTTTCATTACGCATTACATTTTCTATTTGGTAACTCCTACCGCAACCCGCGTTAAGGAAAAAATGAGTCGATGGGACAAGATAAAAATAATTATCAAATTTCGGACTAAACCAATATAACCAATGATTTATATTTATGGCAGTTTTCACTTCGTCGGCACTACCACGGGTGCTGTTTTTTTTTACTAAAGAGACATCACATACTTTCACATGAACGTGTTCACAATAATACTGTATTATGACTAATTCTATACCACACACTCATGGTATGTTGTATCGACCTCCTGAATATGTACATGACATCAGCAACAGCTCCCTAGTTGCTTGACTACACACACACACACCTTGACAAACCTAATTCACTGTCTCTCAGAATGTAGCATTCCTCATGAGACTCGTTTACGTTATGACGACGAGTTAGACCAAGTTAGACCAAATGATACACATATAAATATCGTAAAATCGATGATTTTCTTAACAGCCACTACTACAATATTCATTCCACCATTCAATAGAATCACACATTTGTAGGAAAACATAGTCGGAGAGAACTTATTCACCTTCTGTCAGAAATAATGGCAGTGATCCTCGCTAACTTTAAAAATAGCTTTTTACTTTCAATGATTTTTCACTTTACAACGATTGTACTAAAAATTTAAAAAAAATAAATTGAGATACCTTTAAAATGTATGTTATGAGATGTTTTATATTAATGACTAAGAAGAGTGGTGGGGTGCAGTCTTAAGTTTGCTATTTTTGGAACTTAGCTATGCAGGTTCGAATTAAGCTAAGGTGCGGATTCGCTTCTCCAAGTTTTAATTATTCTTATTGACATAAAATAAACACTCTAAAGATTAAAATGTTGATTGTTGACTCGCTTACGTTATGACAACATGATTGTCTATAGACATTTTTAAAATTTAAATTTTTAATGGGATAAGATAAAAATAATGATCAAATGTCGGATTAAACCAATATAACCAACGATTTATAATCATGACAGTTTTCACTTTTGTACTGAACCAACACAGGTTTCTTAAAATCTTCGAGTAGGCCTAAGGCTTAATTTATTATAATTTTAATATCTGTTGTTAAATATTAAAATTACACAGCTAATTTGTATTAAAAGTTTAACAACATAATTTTAGGTCAGGCATATACTGAACCAACACACGTTTCTTTAATACTTTACATTAATTACTATAGCAACCAAGTAAGCAAATTTATATACTGTAATAAAAAATTGAGAAAGCACTATGATGTCCTTTTTATAGGTATCACCAAGTACACTAACTTAAAACAACTTACACAATTAGGAGGTGCAATGTCCATTTCAGAGGTATATCCAAGTAAACTATGCTAACACTACTTGCAAAATGAGGATATACATATTATACAATTTCCACTTCATCGGTAGCGTGACGAGACTAAATTCATTTTATAGCTATTGAGTTTAAGCCTTTGAATTTACCACGGCTTATTTTATTTCGTCCATTTCTTCTTCTTTTACGATCAACTGTTTCATTAAACTTCTGGTGTAGGCCTATATTAGTACGTGTGTAAAACAATGAAGAAGAAGAAATCATTAACGAAATAAAAAATACAAATCGTCTTACTTTAAGACGCATGGCGAGTTCGTATATTTTACCTCATCCAGAAAGTGTACATTTTTTACATATATATATAATTTACACCAAAATTTGTTCTTGAACCATGATCGGTACTTATTTACTACAGCCGACCTGGTGTAGTACAGGTCTTACCATAATGGTAACTGCAATAGCTCATCTTTCCTATGGAAATTCGCTAATAAAAATCACTATTGTCATGGAATGGAACCATGGTAGACCCAATTTCAATTTTGCTGTACTAGATAGGAAATACTCTATCAATATTCATGGCTTCCAGCAACTCTGGACGTCACGACTCGATACGGTTCCGCATGAGCCTCGCCTTCACCTTGACTTTCACTTTTTGTAAATTCGTTGTTTTATTTAGTAATATTTTGTGGATTCTTTTGTTCGGGTTGACAGTTTAGAAACCTGGATATTATCGCTTGTGTTATGGTTTTTGCAGGTACTGTTCGTTTGGTAGTATAATGGAGCATGTAAAATTTCATTTGTGGGGCAGCGCGTGTTGGTATGTCGTGATTTAAAGAGTTTCCATTGTTTGCGGAGTTAATAATGCTCGCAAGATATGGAATGCAAGCTTCTAGTAGGAGTAGACAAATCTGTTTTTAAAATCTGTATTTTTGGTTCGAATTTTTTCCTGGTACGAAGGCTACTTGTACGATCAGATCAGATCAGAGCGGAGCCGAATTTTCCGGTCTGTCGCGGAATTCCGATGTAGTGACTAAATCTATCAGATTCGCAACGTTCCGACATTCCACCTCACCCACCATCAGTTAGTCTGAATTTGCTGTTACTGTAACAACTACGGTAAATTGCAAAATCATCATGGAAGAATAGCTCGGACACCGACGAAGAATTTTTGTTTATTGTGTTGGATGAGGAAAGAAAACAAAGAAAAATAGGGACACATCCTATCAATCAAAAGCGACAAGTAAATAGAAGCAAAAAAAATTTTTTAACTTAAATTTTGCATAGGCAAATAATTTCGAAAATCATTATAATAAACAACTTGTAGTTGTTTTTGTCAGTTGAAGCAACGTAATTAAAAACAAAAAATAAAACGAAATATGCGTCTGTTGTGATTAGTCCAGTATTACGTATGTCAATTAAGTATTGCCAATTTCATAATAAAAACCAAGGTTAAAAGTATCACTGCTTCTTACGGATGACATTTATAAAGACTTAGAAATATGAAGTTTTAGGTCCTACTCCAACATCAAAGAGTCAATATTGTTTTGTAGCTTGTAACAACCGAGTCCTTTGGTAAATTTTTAACAGCTTCAAGTAATCTGCATATAAAAGTATATTACTGCGTTTGATGCTTTTTTATATCTAATTTATTAAAACTATGACATATATACAAAGTCTGTTACCTATTATTTTACTGTATCACTGTTATGTTTTGTATGATTGTTTTTAAATTTGAGTCATTTAATTATAAATAAAGATACCTTTTCCACATAGCCAGTTTCTTAAAGTGCCTTTTTTTTTTTAATATACAAACTGATAGGCAGATAAGTTAGGGTAGGTTGGTTAGCTTTTTCACTACATTTAGAAAGTTCAGGGTACACTTTGTACATTTGTGTTTTATTAGTATTAACCTAGGCTATTTTGTATTTGAGTTTAAAATTGTAATGCAGTAAAAAACTCTTTATACAAAAAATATTTTATTTAAAAGAATTAACTATTTTTTTAAATGCCACTGAATTTGATATAAATTTACCATGATATATGAATATTTACTTGATTTTTCCAGTCATTTGGAGAATTTCATCACCTTTTATAATCACGAACTGTCTTGATTGTTGACGAAAGAGACCGAATGTTCTTTCTGATCAGGAGCGATCGGGAGGGGTGGCTATATCTCTCAGATCCGCGCAGAGCGGAGCCGAGCCGACCCGTTCCGGTATGCTCTCAGAGCATGGAAAAAATTCGGCTCCGAGCTGATCTGATCTGATCGTACAAGTATAGGCGTAGCTTAATTCTGAATTGAATGTTTGAATATACGTATACATTTGTGTATTAAATAATAAAGTTGTCATCATTTTAATAGTGAGAGGTGGTTGAATTATGATATAGTAAGCCTTTATCGTGTATGTGTTTGATATAACCTAACCTAAACAAACTGTTGGTTTTGAAGAATAATTACCTGATTCTAAATTTTCCAATTTGGTTGCTATGGTAATAAATCTGATCCATTATAGGCCTAATCTAAAATTGTGTCTGTGATACAAATTATCTGTTTTATTAGTAATATGTAACAGATGTTTGAATTATATTAAAGTAAGCCTTCTTCGTTTGTGTTTGTTTTAATTTTGTTAACCTAACCTAAAAAAACAGTTGGTTGTGGAAAATAAATTAACTGATTCTAATTTTTCTGAGTCGGTTGCTATGGTAATGATTGTAAATAGGCTACAACAAACGTGTGTTGGTTCAGAATAGGCCACATCTAGAATTGTGTTGCTAAGCTTCTGATTCAAATCAGCTGTTTTATTTGTTGTAGGGCTGGGAGTGAACAGCCGTATTTTGACAAATTTTAACTATTTTAATCAGTCAGTCAGAACGTGTTCTTTTATATAAGAATATAATATACCGGGTGTCCAAAAATTGTCCCCTTTTAACTTTGGAACAAGTAGAAATAAATAAATAAATGAACTTCGGGATATCTTTATATGACAAAGAAAGATGAATTTTGGTATTACCAACCATTTCACCCCAGACCCCAAAGTGGGGGAGAGGTGGGAGGGTAATTCAAAAATCTTAAAAACAAACCCCCATCAAGACAGTGATACCTCATTTGAAAGGACTTGATAAATGAAGAAGTTGTACATTATTGAATTGAACATTATTCATAGAACTTTAATATATAAAATAATATACTTGTGTATATACGCATTTGTTCATTTTCGTGTAATAAAATTCTTGGAACTAGCATGTTTTCTATAATAAACGAATATAGTTTTCTGTTTCATAGTGGTAACTTTGCCCAACAGAATGCAGCACCGGTCTAGTTCGTGTCGTGTAGAGCTTCAGTAGAATGTCGCTAGATCGCTGCAAGTTAAGCATAATGTAACCAAACGAACTTGTTTATATGTATTATTTTCCACTGATTTTAATTGTTTTCCTTGTCATAACAATATTGATTTTGTTTAATATGACAATTAATAATTATTGTTTTTACATTCGCAATAACTCTACTATGTCTATTTTGCTAAGGTTAGTCACTAACTGAATAATAATAATAATAATAATATTTCATTAATTCTACTTTAACTTATCATCAGATTCGAAAGGCTGTATCTACCAAAAATTATTTTCGTTCATTATTCTTTTAATTTTTGTAATCGAGAAATCTCTAATGTCTATTGGTAACTCTATAGATTACAATTCATCGGTGACAAGTTACCGACAATAATCAAGGGCGGGGGTAAGAAATTTACTTACGATTTTAGAAAATGTGTATAAGCAGTAAAAATCCAAACGTGAATAGGTAGCCTATCCTGTACATAAAAATAACTGTAACGTATAAAATCCATAAAAGAGAAATTGTTCTCTAAAGGCATGATTATAATATGTTTGTGTTTCCTTTTCTTTTATTAGCGAATTTCCATAGGAAAGATGAACTAATGCAGTGAGTCTTAGGGTTGACCTAAGGTCGGGAGTGATCAATGAGCACCGATCATGGTCCCCAGAATACGTTTTGGGGTGTCATTAAAAATGTTATATATATATGTGTGTGTTCGTACTCTAACGGCCGCAGTTTACGCCAGATTTGTTCCAAATTTGGTACACACGTTCTTTCCTAAGTCGCTCGGATGAATTCGTCAGCAAAAAACTCAGAAGTAAACATTTGTGGGTGATTTATCGTACTAGAATTACACTTTTTGGGGTTTTTATCTCAAAAAATTAACATAGGAGTTTAAATCGATAAAAACGAAAAATGCCATGAAAGTACCGCGGGCACAGTTTGTGATCCGAGGCCGACGGCTGTTATGCCAGCGCGTGAACCATTGCTGGAGGCTGAAGTGGAAACAAATTCTACTAATATATTTCTTACACGAAAGCGCTGTTCCCAAATAGTTGGTTGAAACCCTAAAACATAAATAAACTTAATTTTGAAAATTCGCTCAACTCAAATCAGCGGTTCATCTGCGTGATTGAATTATTTCAACTGGCGATGCTCTAAAATGGGTCAGTAAAAAAATGATACAGCTCAGATAAAATGTATGTCATTTTGTGTATACAGTACCAGTTTGCTTTATTAATTCGTAAAACTATATGCGATTTAATTATTGTTGAATGCTGATGTATTTTCATAAATGATTTGTGTCACACTGATCTAAAAGGGACACAGATGGACAGATAATTTGTACTGTTATTTTATTAATATTATAGTGGGGAAAAAACAAAAATGATCACAAAGTCTGTTATTTGTTATGGATGGAGTTTAAAGTCAATTTGTATACATTTGTTTGGTTTTATAAAGTGAGAAACGACAAAGAACACTTTCATACAATTTAGTTATTGCTGCTGAGGTACAAATCCTTATATTAATAGTCTAATAAACATCTTTTGGTAGTCAATTGTAGACGTTTGTGAAACTGGTTTTATTTAAGGTAATTATGAAGGTTTCAGTACTCGTTCTGACATGGCCTACACTCTTTTTATAACCCAAGAGTGTTTAGTAAATATATGTGCGAATCTGTTGCATATAAATTACAACACTTACAAAATTATTGCCTCCTGTACACATTCTATTTAAAAAAAAGATCTTTTTTCGGTACGATGAAATGCATTATTTACGCAGACCTCTCTCCAGAGAGGTACTGTGGGACTCACCTCTCATTTGCATGCATGTGAGAAGCACTACCCACTAAAACATCCTCCCTCTCCCCCACGGACATGTACTGATGAGAGAGGTAGCAGTATCTAGGGACATACCTAATGGCTGCAAGCTGCAATCTATACCGTTATTGAAACATACATAAAATTAGAACCATGAGTTGAAGAAGCTCCTACCAATGAATCAGAACCAAATAAGAAGCTCAACGATTATGGAGAATAGTCAGCCCGGTTAGTTGGCGTAAAATCGAGCTTAGCGCGGCAGCCGTCAGGCAGCGCTGGGTGAAAATGTCCATCAGTTTGCGACTCATCAATCCTCCGCGCCAGGTGTGAGTGAAACAGAGATTGGCTGACTCATTCTATATCTCACTCACAACTTGCCGTACCGACGACAGCCTTATTCTTCTTATTCTTATAAGTTCTGTATTCATTGCTCCTACTAAACGGAGGCGCAGCAGACGTAACTCTACGGCGGATCATCCAAGATGGCGGTTGGCAGAGGCCTGGCGTCTTCGGGGACGTCGAGTCTCCTTTAAATGAGCTAAACGTATAAACCGTGTTTATTAATAAGTTTAATGAGTATTCCTAGCCTATAGAATACTGTGAATATTAATTTACCCATAAGCAGGTCTACTAGCAAAATGGGGATGGGTTTTGAAGTGAAAGTTTCTTTAGGCGCAGTGAGCACTTTTTGGATGAAGTAAAATATACGACCTGCGACGCTTAAAGTAAGGTGCATTGCGTTTTTGATTTCTTCTTCTTCATTGGTTTACACACGTAGACTACTAATATAAACCAGAAGTTTAATGTAACTGCTGATCGTTAAAGAAGACGAAATTAAATAGGCAGTGGTAAATTCAAAGGCTTAATCAATAGCCGGGTTTAGTCTCGTCACGCTACTGATGAAATGGACATTGTGCTTCCTAATTTTGGAAGTTGTGTTAAATAAGTGTACTTGGTTATACCAGTAAAATGTGAGTTGTGATTTCTCATTTTTTGTCTAAATTTCCTAACTTGGATGCTATGGTAATGAATACAAATGCATTAAATAAACGTGTGGTGGTTTAGTATAGGCCTAACCTAAAATTGTATTTGTATTATTATTTTACTATATAGACAATCATGTTATTTTTAGATTTAAACTTTTCATGGGACAAGATAAAAATAATGATAAAATTTCAGATTAAACCAATATAACCAACGATTTATATTCATGACAGTTTTCATTTCTGCCCGCAGTCCTACGACAGCTTTCTTTTATGGGTTTTGGCTGGGATTCATTTATTTAAAAAAAATGCAGGACGTCTTACCTTTCCAAAATAAAAGTGCTCCTAGTTAAATCCTTGATATTTCAATCTTTATTTCTTGCGATACTGTAGTCAATGACATGTCAGTGGTGCTGACTAACAAATTGCAGTGGGCACAGAATTATTGCACACGCTTTATCTTTGGTTTGAAACGTGATGCCCACATCTAGGGACATACTATAAAACTCTTACTATTTTAAAACCCAACGATATACTTTTACTTTCTCCACCCTATACGTAGTATATGGAGAAAGTATTGTTTTCGTCCAAATTTTCGAATTTGAATTTTTAGTGGATTTATCTGTGTTGCTGCTCCCTGAACCCAAACATATTTTTAGTGGAATTATTTGTTTTGGTGATCCCTGATTTTTTTTTGTGATGTCTGTCCGTGTGTCTGTAAGGATGTGTACAGAGCTGGAGACCATACCAACGGTCCGATTTTGATGAAATTTGGTATGTAGGTGTAGTTCTGAAATATCTCCAGGTTTTTTTTTTTATTTTTTCAAATTTTTGATTTTTAAGAGGTTTTACCCCCAAAAAATGGCAAAAAAAACGTGGAAAATCAAAATTTCCCAAAAACGGCTCTAACGATTTTGATCAAATTTGGCTTATTTGTAGCCCTTAATGTACCCTACCATATGCAAAAAACCGCACCTTTCGAAAAATTATCGTTTAGGTAATTATAATAATAACTGATTTTTGGGTTTTTTTGGCCAAAAGGGGGACGTTTTTCAAAATGTTTCAAACATTGTTTTCGTGCATCTATACAGGCCTAATTGATATGTTTGGTGCAAATTTGTTCGAAATCGATCGAATAGTAAATAATAATATAATATAGATGTGTGTTACATGCATCTAATATTTTCCATGGTAACATTTTCCTACTTTTGCAATTCTAAATAACCACCTCCTATGCTACTCTTGGGAAGGTGTAATGTTTCAACTGGGAGAAAGTATGTAGCAGTTATCTGGTACCGTTTATTTTACAATATTTTAACTATGCTACATTCTGTCCTACAAATTGGATTGCCGGCTTACCTGGCAGAAGGTTTTGTATATTAATTCTATATAAGTGCAAAGAGCACAAGAAGTGAATCTATTATCAATGAATACTTAAACATTTAAGTATTCATTGCTATTATGCTCACTGGACCACTACACCGAACCAATGTTTATCAAATCGTTTACTATGTCCGTTTGCCGCTTATGGAATTCACTCCCGGAACAAATAAAGTTGGTTGACGGTCGAGTTCAGTTTAAGGAAACCTTAAAATCTTATAAATATATCTAAAAGTAAAAATAAAAATACAGAACACAATTCTCACAAAAATACGTTCTGCTTAAAATCTTACTTTATAAATAAAATCGAAGAAGCGTCCTTGTCGTGAGGTGAATAAATTACGGATTTGTATGAATGGGTGTTTAAATGTTTGGAAGAAAGATTATATGCATTATTTTTTGAAGTAATTTTAACTGAGACAATTAAAAAAATTTTTTTTTTAATTAGTTGCTATTATTTTTTGTTTGTTTTGGATTGTAAATGTTGGTAAATATTAATTTTAAAATTAATGTAATGATAGATATTTATGTAATGGGTTAGATGGACGATAGGACTATAAAGTCCTTATGTCGCCCTAAATAAAGGCAATTCAATTCAGTTATTTCTTTTTATTTTATGTTTCTTTCTCAAATCGAGTTTTAGAAAGCTTTTATGAAAACGAAAGGAAACATTTATTGAAGAGCAACTACGCAGCGAAATAAATCTTTCACTACTCATATTTAAATATCTAAATGCTCGTCGGGTTTTCCTTGGACTTTCAATAAGAGGGCTTCTATAAAATAATCTCTGAATCCTGTTCTCCATCGATCAGCCATCGGTTGTACAATCACGGTTTGGACACGCCTTTACACTCCAACCATTATAATGATACTTTCTCCTTAGTTGCGTAAACGTCGAGATGAGTGCTGTACGCGTGGTTCCGGATGATTGCGTGGGAATGGTCCAGTACGATCAGGCTCACATTGGTCAAAGCCCGCGCCCTGGTCCGCCCTGATACGCCTAGTGCGAATCCATTGTGTCACCGATATCAATACAAACACTGTTTAGGCTTCATTGTGAATCAAGCTTTTATTATTTCTGATTCATTTATTGGAGCGATTGAAATGGGTACGTACATTGTCCGTGTAAATATTTTAAAAAAGTAATTGCGAACTCTGAGGAATGTCATTGTAGTAGGATGGTTGGATGACGGCAAGCTTGTTTTGTTTTGGCTCTGCTAACATGGAATGTTATTTAACCTTTTGTCGTTCACTCTATAACTGATTCTTATACGTTGAAGGTTTATTTTTAGGTGTTTACGCCAAGAAATGCAAGTGTTAGAAGTAATGTAGGCTAAAAATGCGATTTCTTTAATACAGATATAAATAATTCGATTTCGCAACTGCACCGCTGACGTGAGTTGAATGAATTTCCAAAATTTAGTTTATATGTTTTAGGGTTTCTAACAACTATTTGGGAAATTGCTCTACTCACGAAGGTGCTGAATTGCTGCCTGCGTGTACGAAATATATTATTCGTCGATTTATTCATCTTTTACGATCAGCTTTTTAGTCCAGTCATTTAAGCCAAAAAAGGGTGAACCTGTAAACTAGTATAAACCTACATTTTGGCATTATAAAAGTTGTCTCAAAAGTCTCATAAAATCTCGTGTCCGCGTCTTAAGATATTCAAGGTCAAAGGTCACAAAAATCTCGTCGGAGAGCGCTCAACGCTTACCCATACATAGTATAATGCAAAGTCAACTGATAAGAAATTCCTATCTCTCCTACACCTCAATCTACAGAGGATAGGCATAACAGCCCAGCTCCTGCAGGCCCACCAAACGTTTTTGATAACGAAAATAATGGGCCTACCAAATCACCAACTTCACTTAGGCCTACAGTTATACCAAGAGAATTCTCGATTTATTTGGGTGCGTCAACATCACGAGATTGTCATCCCTCCTGTTACTGCAAAAACTGCTGTTGTAGCCCTCAAGTCCTTCCCTAAATCTGAGCTGAGAAAAACTAATTAAAAATGTGGTAAGAAAAAAAGATATTCTGCTGTGCTTACAGACACGCCAGAAAAGAATAAAATAGAGGCAGATAAGATGCAGGCGACAGTTCGAAAAAACAAGACGCTTCTAGTCAAAAAAAGGTTAGGCCTACATGATGAACTGTCAAACGAAAAGAAGAAGCAAAGAATAAATCAAAAACCGAAGAGAAATAAGATTGTAAAGTCACGTAAGGAAAATGCGCTTAAAAAAAAGAATATAGAAGAAGCATATTCAACTGACGAGGATGCCCTCTGCTTATTGTGTCGGGATGACTATAATAAGGAAAGTGCTCCCGATGAAACCTGGGTGCAGTGCACAAGATGTAATGAGTGGGGTCACGAGAAATGTGGACGAGATTGAACACTCTTCTATGTTTGTGAAAATTGTGATGCTGATGAAGAAATCTACACTTATTTTAGAACTTGAATTAAAATTGTTCCACTTCAATTTTCTTTTTATTAGGATGTTAAAACCAATTTTACAATGCCAGGTCTTACATCAATTTAATATAGACTAGTTCCTAAATTAAGCACAAAATGTCTTTGTATTATAGAAATACTTATATCTTTGATTCAAACATATACTTTTGTACCACAATTTGTAATTAAATAGTTTTATCAATGAAGCATGTGCAGTTTTTAAACCAGTTTACTTAGGTTTAAGATACATGTGACAAAGATCCCAATGCTGTGTGAAAAAGTTCCCGTATATGGGACACTTTGTCACAATTACAGGGCTGCATAAAATAAATTAAAAAGTGTACTTAAAGTGTCAAAATAAAATGTCGCTAAATTTACCTAAATGTGCACCTAGATCAAAAATTAAATGTCACACATAAAAATAGGTTCCAAATTTCAGGGGGAATAAGAAAACAATAAAATGTGAAGATTGTGAAAAAGTGCCCCGGTCTTCCCTATGTATTAATTAATAAAGAACGAATATTAATCATAATTATCGGGTTTTAACTATTTATTAGCTCTATACTACGCTTTATTCACTAGGACTCATGGTTGACCTTGCATTCCCTACTATGCATGGGCATAGATCATGAATAATAAAATAGATCATGCATTCATACGGGGGCTGTGTGACGAAAAAAAGGTTGTCGGAAAAATAGTGCACGATCGCGCCGCGAGGTAGCTCTAGGGAGAAATTATTGGTAGCATTGGTGTTTCACACAGCTTCCGTCGTTTCCCCAATTGATAGCGCCACTATCGTCGAATTTCCAGTGGAACGAAATATTGCATTAGATTGGAGTTCTATTAGGTTATCCAAATACAATGGTATGGGTAAGCGTTGCGCGCTCTATGTCAAAAACGGTTAACAGTATAAAGAAATGTTATGCACAAAATGTGTAGAGAATTTTATGCTCTACAATTTTTATAATATATGCAAATAGCATTGAACGCATAGGAATCGAGATATTTGTGAACAACTGATTTTTGTGACCTTTGACCTTGAATATCTTAAGACACGGACACGAGATTTTATGAGACTTTTGAGACAACTTTTAGAATGCCAAAATAAAGGATTATACGAGTTTACAGCTTATCATCTCTCATTCCGAGGTGAAATATGGCTGGACTATTTACATTAAACTTTTGGTTTATATTAGTAGGCCCTACGTTTGTAAAACAATTAAGAAGAAGAAATCATTGACGAAATCAAAAGCGTCTTACTTTAAGAGGCGCTTCGCGAGTTCGTATATTTCACCTCATCCAAAAAGTGCTGGTGAAAACTAAAGACGTTTTCAGTTCAAAAAATACCCTGAAAATACTAAAATGATTTTCAAGGTCTAGTCTAAATATATCTTAAGCGTGTACAGTTTCTATAAATTGAAATTGCCAGAACCATTTTATTGGAATTATTTTTAAACGATAGTCTCGTAAAAATATGTACGGTGAAAAGTAAACCAAGGCTCTAGATTAAGACTAGTTTAAATATGCCAAGTCACGTCTGAACTGCTCCGAGTAGAGTAGTTAATTTCAAACAATTCACTACAAAAGTTAATAATAAAATGCAGAATACATTAAAATTATTCCTGTACTGCTGACAATAGCTCTTTGGTTAGTATTACCAAACTTGCATAGCGTATTAGGAAAACAATTAGGGCCGTTTTTCACTTGAAGTTTAAACTCAGTTTATTTTGAACTGGATTAACTTTAATCTTAAGTTCTAACTAGAGTTTATTTTTTAAATTGTAGTATTTTAACATTTAACCACAATTAAATGCATTATTATTCATTCTGATATAGCTGTTTGTATCTATATTTTGCCGAAATCATTTTAAAGTTAGGAATCATTGTGTGCAAATAATTATAAAATACGTTTTTAAATTATGGGGTATGCCTAAATTTTTGCATTTCTCTTCCTTAAATCGAAATATAATCCGAATGTGTAAAAGAAGAAGTCCTGACTAATTCATAATCATCATACAGCCAAAACTATGATACCAAAATATTGATTTTAATGGTTGAAAATGGTCAAAATAGGGGGTTAACTTCCTGCTCTATAACAGATTAAAACAGCTGATTTGAATCAAAAGCATATCAACACAATTCTAGGTGTGGCCTATTTAATTCTGAACCAACACACATTTGCTGAATGCATTTACATTCATTACCATAGCGACCAACTTACAAATTTTAGAACCAGATATTGTTTTTCATAACCAACAGTATGTTTAGGTTAGGTTAACAAAAATAAAAACAAACACAAACAAAAAATAAACGTGAAAGGCTGATTATTATAATTCTGAATTGGATAATAGGCTTAACACAATTTAAGGTTAGGCTTATAATGAACCAACTCACGTTTCTTGAAAGCATTTCGATTTATTACCATAGGAACCAAATTGAGAAATTTAGAATTAGGTAATTATTCTTCACAATAAATTTTTGTTTTGTTTTAGGTAGTAGCAAACACAAACAATGCAAAAGCCGTACTGTATATAATTCCAATACCTTTGATTATTAAAATTATGCCAACTTTATTCTTTACTAGACATATTTGACCAGTTTGAAACTAAACTGATCACATTTACCGTATCACATTTTGGTTATAATTTATCACAGAAGGAAATTGTCTCGCTTCTATAAACATAAAAAATCTGTCCTAATCAATCGTCATTCCCGTGAACATATCATGTATGCAATAATCTGTTTGCATTTGGAAAACATTTATAGTGGAAGATACAAATCAAAAAGTACCACATTTTTTCCAAGGAGTAATTTCTGTTCGTACTATTGATTCAATAATGTTGACTAACATTCTTGCGCAGTAGTATGTTTGAACCCAAATCACTTAAATAGTCTCCGTCATTCTATTCATTAAAATGATCAACCCTCTTTATAATAATTATTGCAGATGGTCTTCTGGACATGCTAACCGCCACAATACAATAGTTGCAATCCACATAATATTTGACAGCCTACTTTATTTTTTTAACTCCCATTCCTCACACGTTAACTTCATCTCAGATTTAAACCAGATTAAACTAGATTTAAACTATATTGATAAACTCGATTTTAATCTTTAGTTTAACCTTAATTTTAAAACCTTGTTAATTTCATGTTTTTAATTATGTTTTGAGTGTATTTGATACGGGTTTAATTAGGACAGCATATTATCAAGTTTACAGGTGAAAATCTTGTTATCTCTATTAAGTATGCCCTATTATTGTATTATTGTGTTTTCAGTGATTTTTAGATTATACAGGGTGAATCAGACCACCCGAACGCAATGTATAGCAACGGAATCAAATGAGCTACAGACTTCGTTTTAACTTAACCCCCCCTATTTCGACCCTAGAGAATTCAGGCAATTTTCAAATCTGAAAAATGCCCCAAAACAGCTTTTTTTTGGAAAATGTTCAAATTTAAAGGTAGGTCGAGTGATACCTCATTTAAAAGGTCTCTGTTCATTGATCATTTTGGAAAAAAGTTTTAACTTATCTTACTGCGTATGTACAGGGTGTTCCAAAACTTCAAAAAAATTTGTGTTTTACAGTTAGTTTTATTGTTACCACATAACATAGCCTACATAAACCAGATTGTTATCATAGATTCACGAGAACATACCCTTTCCAAAAATGTTCTAAAGTTACCCATTATTCAAACATTTTCGAATTTTAAAAATACATTCAATTTTGGAAAAATAATAACAGATTAAAACTCAAAAACTTTAAATAGTAACATTAGTCATGAAGCACATCATTGAAAAGGTCTTTCAAAACCAAACGCTTTTTGTATTTAAAGTTTGACTTTATCTCTAACCGTTTTAAAATGGCGCCTGGGACCTGGGAAACTTATTTTCCAACACTCTGTAACGCCTATTACTCAATGACCTTTGAAGGAGATACAAATTGAAGTTCTCATTCATAACAGGTCGAAGTTATGCAAACAATCTTAATGCATACGGACTGGAATGGTATTGGGCATTCGAAAATCCACATTGGATGCGAGAGATTGACAACCAGAGATATTGGACTTTAAATATTTGGTGTGGTATTGTTGGTAACAGAATTTTTGGTAAATTTGTTTGACCATAGCTTAGATGGAGATAGTTACAATTACTTTTTGGTTGATGTAACTACTAAATTTACCTAATTTAGTAATAGACTTACTTACCTGAAGAGACCATACACAATATGTGGTTTATGCAAGATGGAGCATCAGCTCACTATGCCCAAAATGTGCGACAAAGTCTGGACGAACAATATCCTGGAAGATGGGTTGGAAGAAGTGGTCCCACAAACTAATCCACCAAGATCACCTGATTTAACTTGTACCGATTTTTATGCACGAACGAATTCTAACGAATTAGAGATGCACTGAACTCAATTAGTGGTGAAGAAATACTGCAAGCTGTAGATAGCTTCAATTTCAGAGTAGACCATTGTTTGAAAAGCAATGGGCTGCAGTTTGCGCATCTGCAAACCTTCCGAAACAAGACAAATATTAGGTTAATGTTGGAGTGCAAGTGATTGACATACTGTTTTAGTTTTTATAATTATGTTTTAACTGCAATGGTCTTTTAAACAAAACAAGACTATTCGTCCCTTTCATAGCACAAAACACGTTTTTGTGTTCATTATTTTTATAACTTACTGTTTCATTCAAAAATTAAAATAGATTTAAAAAATTATTTTATAAAAAAGTGTAATTTGACAATTTAGTGTTATAGTGTCAACACACCCCTACCATCCAACCCAAAAATGGGAAATGTCATTAAGTAATAGGCGATAAAGAGTGTTGGGAAATAAGTTTCCCAGGCGCCATTTTAAAACGGTTAGAGATAAAGTCAAACTTTAAATACAAAAAATGTTTGATTTTGAAAGACTTTTCAACGATGTGCTTCATGAATAACGTTACTATTTAGAGTTTTTGAGGTTTAATCTGTTATTTTTCCAAAATTGAATGTATTTTGAAAATTTGATAATGTTAGAATAATGGGAAACCTAAGCACATTTTTGGAAAGTGTATTTTCTCGTGAATCTATGATAAAAATTTGGTTGATGTAGGCTATGTTATGTGGTAACAATAAAACTAACTGTAAAACACTACTTTTTGACGTTTTGGAACACTATGTATAACACCCAATAACACCTAGTAAGATAAGTTAAAACTTTTTTTTCCAAAATGATCAATGAACAGAGACCTTTAAAATGAAGTATCACTTGACCTACCTTTACATTTGAAAATTTCCCAAAAACGACACCCACCCCAAAAAAAAAACACTTTTGGGGCATTTTTCAGATTTGAAAATATTTTACCGAATTCTCTAGGGTTGAAAAAGGGGGTTTTAAGTTGAAACGAAGGCTGTAGCTCATTTGGTTTCGTCGCTATACATTGCGCACGGATGGTCTGATTCACCCTGTATACTACAAACTGTAAAGAGTAATGCTGCTGATATTCTGTTTTGATTGGTTATTTTTCACACAAAAAATAGTTACCAAGCATATCTCGCATTAAAATTGTTAATTGTATTTATAGGAGTTAGTTTAAATTGTCTTGTTTCCTTTTTCAGAGACACAAATGGTTCACCAAAAAGAAAAAGTAAAGAGACAACAAAACGTGAGTAAAAAACTATACATTAACATGTAAAAACGACGATCTCCTAAAATAAACTAAAATCTCAAAGGCGTGTTTGTAAACTCATATGTACAATAATATAGGTCTATTCACACAAACCGTAGTCTGTAGACTTTAGGTTAAGGACGTAGTTGTAAGCATTTCCTAACTCTCCACACGAACGTCACAGGAATTGCTAATTCATGACTATCCTTCCGAACTGATGTCTTAGGTACTCTTGGACGTCCCGTACTCTTCCCTTTGCAAAGACAACCGGTGACTTCAAACTGATGATAACATCTACGGATGTT
This sequence comes from Philaenus spumarius, assembly GCA_018207615.1. Lineage (NCBI taxonomy): Eukaryota > Metazoa > Arthropoda > Insecta > Hemiptera > Aphrophoridae > Philaenus > Philaenus spumarius. The sequence continues at coordinate 585,629 of JAGFPH010000231.1, read as the reverse complement.
ATTTATTATCAAATGGAACTAAAGATTCAGTCCTTGCAAACTGTAAAACACAAAAAGATTTCTGTTCGCTAGTCGTCTGCTTTGCAACTAGCGCTTTCTAACGGAAGACAGAGGAAACAGTACTTGCGCATGCACACAATGTACCAACAAAACTGTTCGTGTTGCTCTTTCGTTTGATGTATTATTTATAATTAATTATAAGTTAAATGTAATAAATACAACAATGACTTAAAATCACGACATTCATTCTGAGACACCAGGTACGTTAACCCCAAAATTATTCAAAGCTATGTATCAATCACTATGCATGTAGGTGGTGGTGACATATTTTATCACGTTTTAACAACAAAATGGATACGTTATAGTCTTCCTATAAAGAGTGTGAGTATCTCTTTTTTTACAAATTTTAGTTTCAGTTCTTTGCCTATGACAGATAATCAAGAGGCTTTGAGTGACAGAATGACTGACTGGAATAAAATCAACGTAGAGCAAAAACTACTTAAGATACAAATACGAAAATTTAAAAATATATTCTTATGGGGTCATAGACGCACACTAAAAAAGGGAATTTTCAAAATTTGTATTTTAAAGCGTGAAAATAGTGAAAACTCGGATTAAACAGCTGTTTGGATCAAAAGCTGTGTTTGTTTACATTCATTACCATAGCAACCAACTTCGAAAATTTAGAATCAGTTTATTATTATTCACAACTAAGTGCTTTTTTAAGTTAGATTAACAAAACAAAAACCATCGAAAAATCTTTACTGTAATATAATTTAATTCAAACACCTGTTGCTACATATTATAAATAAAACAGCTGATTTGGATAAAAAACTTAACATAAATTTAGGCTAGGCCTACAAAGAACCAAAACATGTTTATTTGCAACAAATTTAGCAAATTTATAATCAGATAATTGTTCTTCACAACTGACAGTTTTTTTAGATTAGGTGAAAGCAAACTAAAGGTTTACTGTTTATAATCTGGTGTTAATTATTATATTGTTCCCTTCCGTTTGTAATATTAAACTTTGAATGCTTGCCGCAGTTCGAACTATTGGGGTTGATCGTTATTTTTTGAATCTCTGTCTTGCATTAGCTATGTGCAGTAGGTCACCGCTCAGTCGTAATGTCCTTAAAAATATCAGAGTATGCAATAATATGTTTGCATTGTCTTCGCCATGGGTCGCCCCTAGTCATTCTATAAAGATTCTTGTTTTTCTTTTAACGTACTAAAGCCTAAAAGTAACTGTTCTTGTTCAACAGCTTCTTTTCCACTAAACCATTGAGTGTAATGAATTCATACTAAGAGGTGGAGCAGTAACCTGTATTTCCGTCCTTGTCTGGGTGTAGTCGAGACAAATGCTTTACATATATATTGAATGTATTGAAGTCGTAATAAAAAGCTATGCTCAGGCTACGCACCACTAAACTTAGTTCCGTCATCGTCTCAAAGAGTCTTCCTTTGTTGTTGAGGAATTTAACATGGTAACTTGAATATTACGCCGCTTTCCAAGAGAGTCTGGCCAGCCCTATCTCCACAATGTTAAATTTGACAATCTTAAGTACCTTTTTCTCAGCAACCACAATAGAGATATGCAGTTATTACCACATATTCTTCAACTTACACATTCTACTACGTAGGCTATCTCCTGCAACTTAGACAAGCTCTTAAAAAAAATTCCATTTACATTTTGAAAAATAAGGTTTTTTTACATGCAAAATTTGTTTCATGTTTCTTTACATTATTATTTTTTTATTTTAAAAACTTTCACTACTTTCGGCAAAACGGGTGTTAGGTTAGCCTACCTTGTTGCTAGGCCTATGTTCCGTGCAATACTGAATGATTGGTGACCGCCGCAATCTCGGCATACTGCTCATGGACGTACCCAGAGAGGAACAGGTGGGGGGCAGCTGCCCCCCCTGGAAGCAAAAAAATAAATTGTTATTAAATTTTGTTGCTGGAATTTATTAAAATTCTTGAAATAACTATTTTAATAATCAAAAAAAAATACTTACACTATTGAAAATTATGAAATTAGGGTAATTTATCGTTACTTTATTGTCGATCGAAATTGTCGTACAATTGTACTCAATTATTTTCTAACCTAACCTAACCTGAACGACCATGGCTTGCCCCCCTCTAGTTTTGATCCTGGGTACGCCCTTGATACTGCTACTTCCAAAATTATTTCAAAATGCAACTATCTATAACCAAGTACTCGCTGGCATCAGCATCATACGTACTATATGTATTTTCATTCGGTGTAAGCTGTTTGCCTGAACATTGTTTGGGACAAACAAGCCTAGGCGGACCAACCTTTAAAATGATATATTCGAAATAATTGTTTGATCATTATTACTCGAGTAACCTTGCTACGCTATTAAAATTGCTCTTATGGGCGTTGAAATCCAAAATGGCTGTAATGCTTGCCGAACCTTATTGTTTTGTAAAAAAAACAGTATAACTGTTGGTAATTCAGTTGTTAAAGATTTGAAAACGATGTTGTTTTATAACCAGTTAAGGGTTGTAAAAATAAATATAGTTTAAAAAAACTAAAAAACACGCTTTTAGAGCATATCAAACTAAAAAGTTAAAAATAATTTTTCAAATAAGCTTAAAACAATAATAAACGATAAATACTAGCATTATTGTAAAAAAAGCGTTGGGCGTTCGATGTACGAGAAATATGGACAAAGCGCCCCACGCTTTTTTTACAATAATGCTAGTATTTTTCGTTTATTATTGTTTTAAGTTTATTTGAAAAATTATTTTCAACTTTTTAGTTTGATATGCTCTAAAAGCGTGTTTTTTAGTTTTTTTAAACTATATTTATTTTTTAATTTTTAGTTCGATTAATTATTGAAAAAAAAATTTGGCCGTGGACGGGATTAGAACCCACGATCGGTGAGTCTGGGGATTGACGTCAGCGACGACCCGCGCCTTAGACCGCTCGGGAAACGAACGAACGTGCGTAAGATATACTAACAGTAATAAGCCACTGGCTTTTAGTCCAAAGGAGAGTTACTTACAAACATACAAGTGAAGCTAATATAAGCGTGTTAAAAAGCTGTGTTTCTCTCCAAGTGTCAGCAAAGATTGACGAAAATTTGGTTTTACAGTAATGTATAAAGTAATGAATCTGTTTACCCTATCAGAAAAGCTCTTAAACTCATAATATTTAATCCAATCAACATGATGCTTTAAATTTCAATTATTCGTAACTTGTTTTAAGTTGTACATGTTTTATTAGACATTTTCACAACAATCTCGAACGCTTACATATTATGTTTTGCAAGTTTGAACGCATTTGATTTTGTATTAAAAAAAGCAGTCGTGGGACTGCCGACAGAAGTGTAAACTGGCAAGAATATAAATCGTTGGTTATATTGGTTTAATCTGAAAATCGATTAATATTTTTATCTTGTCCCATTTAAAGTTGAAAAATAAAAAACAACATAAGCATGGTTTCTTGGTCCACCTCGCGTGGTCTGGAATCTTCTCCAGATCAAGGTTACTATCAGACTAAGTGACTGACTCAGGCTTGAACGTTTAGCCTCAAGCTGGCTCCCCTCTCTTTAACCATAAACTATGACATCAGCTGTTGTTTGTGTGCAAGCCATTATTTAGCACGACCACCACTATCATAGATCCAGTGTTTATTATTAGTATGTTTATTAATCATTATATTAGGTGAAGGGTACATGATTGTCACACTAGAGTCGACAGTTTCCAACATCGTTATTGAAAGATTAATATTTAGTTAAAAGTTTATAGTGATTCATAACTTTAGTATTTACGTTTTGGGCTACGTGCATTTGAAGTACTTAAAAAAGATAGGAAAACAATTCGGTAATAATATCAAGGCTGAAGATAAAATCGCGATGACGAAATACATCTTTATAAATACATTAAATTAGACGTGATTGTAAGGAATGATAAGATAAATGTCTATAAAACAGAGCAGCGTGAATCCGGTCCTAATCGGCAATGATATCACCGGCTCAACAGATGATGTCACCTGTCCTGTAGTCTTGACTGGCTTATCGACTGTTTTCTCCGAAAGCAAAAGTTTTTTGTACTTTTTATTTTCTGTTTTTGCCAGAATTTCTTCCAAATAGATAAATCAGAATCAAACTTATAAAACCGCTAAACCATAAAATACTTGGAAGACACGGATTCCCGAAAAAATATTCTTTCAAAATGATAAACTTAAGTAGGCCTAAACGGAAACCGAAACTCTTTCATATATTTTCGAAATGACGGCCGTTTAAAATGTTTAAAGTAAAATATCTCGAAAACCTCTTACTTTACAAAAACGTTTCAGGAAAGAAAAACCAAGTATTTCCGAACCTATGTTTATATTAACTTTTTTACTTATTTTCACTAGTAGAACACGTCCTGAATTTTGTCAGTTTCTTCTTGAATCACCCTGTAAATAATGAAATTTATTAGACACTTTACTAATAAACAAACTACATCACGTACAACGTAAAAAAATTACCAAACCAAAAGTTTCTTTTTATTAAACATCGAGAATCTTTAGCCTGTTTTTTTACGCGATAGCGATATAGGCTATCAGGGTTGCCACATTTATTTGAACTGAGTTTGTATGAAAGTAAGAAGTGCCACTAACATAATTATTATTATTATTCAGAAATTAAAAACATGTAATCAGCTGAAGAACTTAAGACAATTTTTTATAAAACTAAGAAGTGTTACCAACTTTTATATGTTTAAAACTGGAAACATACTCAGACTAGATACTGTAAGTTAGAACTTCAGGCTAAGTTTTTCCCTAGGGTTGCAACTGTGTTATACAAAACAACTTAATTGGTGTTACCAACTTTCATGTGTTTACAAACTGGAAACGTATGACTACAGTAGTCTCAATCTTGGAGTGTGTCTGAGGGGCAGGGCCGTAGTCAGCTTTGACGGGCCCCTTTGCAATAATATTGTTCTAATCTCTTGTGGTTTACCTTATAACTTGCGGTCCGCCGGTTATAGTCGAATTGTTGCGCAAAGGCGTATGCATTCGAGCAATTGCATTGAGGGAGTCAGGTGTTTAACTAATTTAGTTTGGTTTTAGTAGCTGTTGGGTAAATTCTCGTTACACTTTTGGGATGGTGAATGAAATAAATCCAACAATAAATACTTTTCTAATAAACATGTTGATATTATATTTTTTGAAGTTTGCAGCGTTTTAAAAATATTAACAGCACAAATCTCCTCAAATCAGCATTCCTCAAATCTCAACTTCGCCACCACTTTATTCCTAACGTTGCAAAAACTAACGTTACATCAGCAGCTTTCCTTTCTTACGTGAATGCTTAGTGATTTTTTCATGGCTCGTCTTAAAGCCATGTGAGGGCCCGGACCCCGGGCAAATGACCCGAGAAAACTGGTCTGACTACGGCCTTGCTGAGGAAAATAGGTAAAACTATAAGAAAGTGAGACTCAGTCCGCTATACAGAGTTGTAACTTTCTTAGTTACAGTATATGTAATTTGCGAACCTAGTTTTCGTGGAACTGGTTGTACCGCAAAGGGAGGTTTGGGGAGAAATAAAAGGGGTGATACACCCTTCAGGCCAGACAAATTCATAGTCTAAAGATACTGTACTAGAACTAGAGACTTTGTTTTAGGGTTGGGATTGTGTAATCTTTTACATAATGTTCAATTTGGCAACTTTAGTCAACTCGAGGATTTATTTTATTATTTTATAGCGTTCAATACTGTTTTATATGGTTCATTGATATTGTTTATTGTTGTTACTTCAGGTTATACAAAACAACTTAATTGGTGTTACCAACTTATATATGTTTACATACTGAAAACTTACTAGGATTAGAGACTGTTTTTTTGTACATAGGGTTGCATTCTGTAGTCTTTTACATGACTTAATATTAAATTTGGCAACGTTAATCAACTGGAGGATTTATTCTATTATATCATAGCTTTTAATATTGTTTTATATGGTTCATTGTTATACTTTTAATATTAAACTTCTTGTAAAATTATTTTACATTTTTCACGTATATTTTTATGATTTCTTTCATTACTTTTATTTAGCCAACATATCGTTTACCCGTTTGTGTCTGTTAATTGTTTTGTTTCTTTTATTTAGTGCAAACGTATCAAAATATTTTATTTAGTTAGTCTTCCAAAATAAACTTTCCTAAAATATTTATTTTGAGCGGATATTTATAAACAGTTTAACATGATCTATCAGAATATGAAGACTATTTCAAAAACCTCTAGTCACCGCATCCTCCATTTTCACCGAGAAACGTTTGATTCACAATCTTAATTATAATTGCAACAACAAACTTAATTTTGTAGTTGTTACAGTTTGATTTAGCAATCGCTTGATTTATTTAGGGATAAATAGGACAATTAATTAACGCTTTGAAAAACATTTAAATGTTATCTGTAATCGTATTTATCTTAGTTTTACGTCCGTAGGTGTAAATGCATTCGGATAACTAAACAGTACATATGTGACAGTTAATCCACACAATTTTTTTTAATTATTTAATTAACGTTAATTTTCTAAATAATTAATGACCAAGTAATTGTATAAAGTAGTCACCAGAACAAAGAAATCACTGAAGAGAATCCTAAGGGTTCGAAGAGGGCGGTAACTTTTAACTGGGCGTATCCTTTGAATTAAAGAATCGAAGCATTGTTCGGAGTATTGAATCAAAGACAGGCAGTGCCGTATCTTCTCGCTTCGCTCTTCTCTTATTTATACACTAGTGATTGACAGTTATGTGCGGTTTCGTAATTCCTGATTGGTGGAATTTGGTGTTGTGCAGTTGGCTAAACTGTGATTGTGCAAAGTGGTTGGCTGATTGCGCTTAGCGATTGTTTTCAGTTTAAATCATGACTATTTATAACGTGGATTGTGTGAAAATAGTTTAGTTTAAAATAATGCAACGTTAAAGTAAAGGAGATTCGGGATTTCCTCGTAAATTACTTATATCGTTTAACTCGGATAGTTTGTACAGTTACAATTTTATACTGCATCAGTAAATACAGATAATTCATGAAAAATCGGAGTATGTTTTAGGAGGTATTCTACTATTGGAAATTAAAAAAATCATATAAACATAGGTTCTGAATTGCTTCGTTTTCCAGTTCTCCAACATTTTTTTTACAAAATACTTAATATTTTTTGGATGTAGCAAATATATTGAACACATATTTTAGATAAATCTTTAGATGAAATATTTTACAAATCTAAAAAACCAAAACTTTTTCATAAGTTATATTTTTAAAATTGCGGTCGTTTAAAATTTTTTAATGTAGACCTCGAAACCGCTATCTCTACAAAAACATTTCCAGAAATAAAAAATTACTTTTTTCATGACAAACCTCTTATATTATTATTTCTGTAACTTAACGTTTTGGTTTTTTGTACTCGGATAAAAGATTTCGTACCAAATATGTATCCAATACAGAAATAATTATAGTACAGAAAGAAATTATGTTTGGAGTTTTTAGCCGGTTATCTTGGTTATCTTTTAAGCTACGGGAAAATTTAAAAAAAAATAATAAAAACTGATTTGTTTGTATTACAAAAATAAACTTTCTTGTTTCCTAAAACATTTTTGAAAAATTACCGGTATATGAGATATTTTAAATAAACAATTTAAATGGCCGCCATTTTGAAAATATAAGAAAAGTTTTAGTTTTTGTATGTGGGTAAAAATGTCACAGCAAATATGTATCAACAATTTGCGTTCAATATATTTCCTACATCCAAATATATTAACTATTTTGTAAAAAAAAAAAAAAAATGGTGGAAAACTGGAAAAAAACTTTTTCTTTATTTTCACTAGAATAGAACACGTCCTGAAGGTTTCTCCGTTTCTTCCTGAACTACCCTGTCTAAATAATATCCCTATAGTTCTGCTGTTAATCTTTTCATTTTCAGACAGAAAATTACCAATTGCGTTTTATTTTTGAAGTAAATAGCAGCAAAATCCATCGAATCAGATAAGGGTTTAATCAATCGAATACAATCAACTCCATCGGTTGCATATTGTTAACAGTTCGATCGTGGTTTATAATCTGCGTAGTTAATTTCTATGAACCGTGTTACTTAGCTGCGGCGAGTGCTAACCCTCAAAACATTTATCAAATTCTTATTAAAATTACAGCTGTCGGAAATTTGTTTACATGAATATATTTGTTTTTATATTTTAACCACTAATCTTTTTAATTCATGGTAATAATAATACTTATTTTCAATTATTTGATGGTCAGTGTGAAAAAAGAACTAACCTAATACAAAATAAGAAACTTACAAATAAATACAGAATAATACTCCTTGTAATACTTTATTTATGAAATAATGCGTCTACTCCTGCGGTGGTATATCTTATCAGACCTCTTCATGTATAAATAATAATTTAAAATTAGTTTTTTTGTAAAAAGCCTATCTTTATCACAGGCCTGTTAAAAAAAAAACAACAAGTTTGTCCTAATAAGACTGAATGATTTTTAGCCTTATACAGAGTGATTCAGGTAGAAACTTTCAGGACGTGTTCTACTAGTGAAAATAAAGAAAAAAGTTCATATAAACATAGGTTCGGAAATGGTTCGTTTTCCAGTTATCCACCATTTTGTTTTGTTTTACAAAATACCTTTGGATGTATGAAATATATCGAACGCAAATTTTGGATACATGTTTGCTATGACATCTTGTACAAAAAACGAAAACTTTTCATATATTTTCAGAATGGAGGCCATTTAAAATGTATTATGTAAACTATCTCGACAACCGGTAAAATAAAAAAATCTTTTAGGACACAAAAAAGTTATTTTCATCACTCCGTACCGAAAGTAGCTACTTTCGATGTCAGCTGGTAGCAACGAAAACGATCGTTTCCCAAGCTCTAATTTAGAGCAAGGGAAAAACGATCAGCTGATTTTCCCTTGCTCTAAATTTGTTTTCCCTTGCTCTCAATTAGTTTTCCATTTGCCCGCTACGCGCTCTGACGTCGCTTTGCCGTTTATTCTTACAATTTATATCAGCTGCACAATAAACATAACCTTGAACTTCTAATTGTTACGTTGTTATGTAGGCTTATTATAGTAAATTTGTTATTATAAAAAAATGTTAATTGAGAAATATAATAGTTTGCATTTTACTGAGGTTTCTTCTTCAGCATTGTGTGTATTTTTGCGTCGTGATGAAAAGTACCGTTCATAACTTGTACCGAAAGTGATTTTCCGGCACTTGCTCCAATTATTCCCGTACTCGGCTTCGCCTCGTACGTGAAACACACTTTCACATGCTCGGCTTCGCCTCACACGTGAAATTCGATATTCCTGTGTTCGGCTCCGCCTCACACATGAAACTTGGGCGCGCACCGGAAAGTGCCACTTTCGGTACTAGTAATGAAATATACTATTTTTGTAATACAAACAAATCAGTTTTTTTTTTTCATTTTCCCCGTAGTTCAAAAGATAACCGGGTTATCTGCTAAAAACTCCAAACACAATTTCTTTCTATAGTATTGTTGTTGTCTCTGTAATGTTATAGAAAATTCCATTTATTTTATTAAAACATGAACGTTTTTGGTTTTCTATCGTTTTGTGTAAGGCTAGCAGTTTTCAAGATATTTAACAATAAACATTTTCAATGGCTGCCATTTTTAAAATATATAAAAAACTTTTCTGTTTTCGTACACGGGTAAAAATATGCATCCAAAATTTACATTCGTTAAATTTTCTACAACCAAAGATGTTATAAGTATTTTTTAAACAAACGGTGGATAACTGGAAAACGAAGCATTTCCGAAACTTTGTTTACATGAACTGTTTCCTTTATTTACTTCCACTAGTAGAACAAGTTCTGATTGTTTCTGCGTTTCTTCCTGAAATACAGGTTAGGCAGTTTCAAATACTGTATGTTGAAATAATTTGACGACAAAAAAGGCTAAGCAATTTTGGCCGTTTATGAAAATTCAACTTTCAGTTTAGTCCCAGTCTTTAGAAATGATAAATGTATAGAGTGAGTTTGATTGTTTTTACTATTTATTCCTTTTTTGATGTTAGCCAGTATCTAAGTACTAGTAGTATTTATTTACTATGACTTTTTACTTCTTTGTATTAGGGTATAGTACCATTTAAACAAATTGTTTACATTAAAATATTTCGTAATAACTTATTTGCAGGGTGTTATTAACATTGATTACACTTAAATAATAAAAAAACCTACATACAGGGTGTCCCATAAGTAAAGTGCCAAACTTCGGGGAATGGTTCTGTGAGTCAAAATAAGAAAAAAAGTTCATATAAAAAACGCTTCGCTTTCTAGATATATGCCATTTTGTTTTTTGTACAAAATAATTATCTAGAGAACGGTTTGACTGATTGAGTTCAAACTTGGCATGAAGTTTAACCTAATAATGATATACCTCAAGAAAAATAAGCGATTAAATCCAATCACGAGTTTCATAATGGCGGCTGTTTGGACATTTCAAACCTAAATTACTCAAAAATTGTACATTTTAACAAAAAATGTCAAGACACCCTTTTCGTAGCCCTTTTGATTCCCTATCGGGTGGTTTAACTGTCAAAACAATCGGATGAAGGATAATAGTTACGTTATGTCGTTATGTGTAATAGTAATAACATTTAACATTTATTCAACCCGGCATCCTATACCAACACAGTAAACACAGCAATATTGTATGTACATTTGCTGTCATTATCTTTAACTTAGCTATCCTTTATCCGATTTTTTTAACAGTTAAACCATCCAAAAGGGAATCAAAAGTGGTCAAAAAAGGTGTTGACATTTTTTGTTAAAATGTACGGTTTTTGAGTAATTTAGGTTTGAAATTTTCAAACAGCCGCCATTTTGAAACTCATGATTGGATTTAATTGCTTATTTTTTTAAAATTATATCATTGTTAGGTTAAACTTTATGCCAAGTTTGAACTCAATCAGTCAAACAGTTCTCTAGATAAAAATTATATTGTACAAAAAACAAAATGGCGGATATCTAGAAAACGAAGCGTTTTCGGGTCTGTGTTTATATAAACTTTTCTTATTATTCTTAACCTGCCATCTCTTAAAAATCTCAAACTTTCTCAAATTTGTAAAAAAAGTTGTTGAAGCTTTTAATAATGTTTCTAAGATATTCGTTAGCTTAATGTTAGTGGTAAGTAAAATGCCAGTTCGTTTATGATGCCCTCTTCATGAACTATACTTTGAGGAGGTATAATTTTTCTCTTCTTAAATGATAAAATATTTTGAATAATGAATTCGTTTTCAACATCCAGGTCATCAATTGATGAGTATGGAGGTTCTTACCTTTGTTTCCGAAGTGTTTCTTTTTTAGTCTATGTAACGCGTTTCGGGGCGTTTATCGCATCTTCAAACACAATTATAAATTCCTCGACCGAGGTAGTCAAACATTAAAATTAATTACACAAAACACACATAACACATTTAAAGTACGTTTTCTTGTACAGCATCTGGCTACCGGTCGTCAACTGTCAGTCTGTTATCGCGTGTACTTGGAACTTGTTCTTTCCGCGGGCTTCTTGAACTCTTATCGCCGTGTCATACAAGGTATTAGAGTGGAAATTCACCTGGTCGTTCAATAGTTGATGTTCGTCGTTTTTATCTTTTGATTTGAATGTCTTGTAAATCTCAAGCTCCTCAACAGCGTTCATGTATCTTTCTTTATAACATACTAGGGGCTCTGCCCCTGGACGCTTCGCGTCCCAACCCCGCCTCGTCCTTCGGCCTCAGATGGCTGCTTCGCTTTGCTCGCAGTTGGAAAATTCGCTAAAGAATCTCGTTAATCTTTGGCTCGTTTGTACATAGGTTTGTAAAATTATGAAACCAGGCTTAAATATATTAACAGTAATTGCAAGATTTATTATAACCTGAAATACATGCTTTATAAACGTGAGAGGCTTTCATTACGATTTTAGTCCTAGTTCTACTATCTTATGTCAACTAAAGTTTTGAAACCAGGCCTAAATATATAGTAAAAATGATTGCAGGATTAACATAACCTCAATACTATGTTTCTAAAAATGAGTCAGGCCTATATTACAAAATTGACTATTAGAATTTATCCATCTTTGCCAAGTTTACCTTTTTTTTTGACAAAGTAAATTGTTAAATCAGGCCCAATTTATTCTTATTCCAACGTGCTAAAACATTATAAATTAGCTTGTTTTTTAACAGTAATTAAAAATTATCCAATAAACAGCTGATTTTGGATAAAACTCAATCTCAGTTCTATTCCACTCTATTTCCAACTTGCTAAAACAGTATAATAAATTGGCTTGTTTATAAACAGCTGTTTTGATCGCTTTATTTACTATTTCGTTGTTATTTTGTAACCAACATGGCAACCCATAAGACCCTATGTTAAAATTTTTCAACTTTTAGATTAGATTTTCTCAAAAAATTGCGTTTTTCCACGAAATACAACTATATGGGTGTACTTAAAAATCAAAACTACACCTAAATACAAAATTTCTTTGAATTCGTTAGAACCGTTTTCGAGATTCGTGACAGATACAAAGATAGATACAAGAATTTCTCATTTAAAGTAATAGGATTATTTTAATTGTTTCAAAATTATTTTGTAAGCTCTTAGGTCCTGGTCTATTAGAAGGTGAAAATTTTGATTTGTTACCTGAAATAGTTTTTCGACAAGTTTTCTTTAAATGGAATTTTAAACGCTCTCCCAGTTTGGCCTATATCTTCTCACAATCATCGAGCGTCGATCTATATACGCCTGTTTGGTCTTCTGATAGGTCTTGGTGTAGACCTTTGGTAGTCTTGGTAGCATTTGTTGTAAACCTTTGTAGGTAAACCTTTATTCTAATATTTTGAATCTTAAGGTTGTAATGATTATTGGACAAAGTGGACAAAACTTGAATGAATTTCTTAATCTTGAAAACACAAAACAAAGTGTGACAGTAAGCACACTTAGTTCTGTTGACAAAACAAAGCCTAACTGATAACAGACTAAATTAACTCCCGCACCGTCAAGGCCGTTGTGATAACGTAGTCGCAACATGTCGTAAAGGATTCCTACTTTAGTCTGTCGGCGAGCAAGTTAGGCGATGCGATTCCAAGTCTGTCCAATGTGCGGCGGTCGTAAGACGTTTTCGGAGAGCAACGAGGATGTGTCGAAAAAGTCGAATATCAACAGCGACCACCGCGGTGGCGGATGTTCCGAGCTGTTCCGAAATTTGGGGCTGCTTAAGTGGAAGAATAGAGAAAAGAGGAGACGGAGCTTGACCGAAACCCAGGATAGAACCAAAAGGAGATTGGATAGATATAAAAAACGAAGACAGTCCTCCGGTAGTAAAGGAAGCGGTGAGTTTGATTTTGTTTGAGAAAGCCGTTATTCTTAAAAGATTTAGCTTAGACGTTTTCTTATGCTACACTAGAGGGCTTCACCCCCTGCTCGCTTCGTTCAAGTTATAAAATATGACCAAAAATGGGATACGGTAAAGCAGAATTTAAATCTGGTCAAATAGGCCTAGTAAAAAATAAAGTTGGTATAATGTTAATAGTGATAGATGCTTTAATTGTTGTTATTATTACCTAACCTAAAAAGAACAGTTGGTTGTGAAAAATAATTACCTGATTCTAAATTTGCCAATGTGGTTGCTGTGGTAATAAATTTAAACCATTTCAAGAAACGTGTGTTGGTTCAGTATAGGCCTAACCTAAAATTGTGTTAAAATTATCAACCAAATCAGCTGCTTTATTTGTAGTAAGTAATATCAGATGTTTGAATTATAATGCAGTAAGCCTTTTTCGTTGTTTGTGTTTGCTGTTACCAATGACTACATATGTAGTCATTGCTGTTACCGAACCAATAAAAGTGTTGGTTGTGAAGAATACTGACTTGATTCTAAGTTTGACAATTTCGATGCTATATTAATAAATATAAACGCTTTTTAAGAAACGTGAACTGGTTCACTGTAGGCCTAAACTAAAAATTATTGTGTTAAGCTCATGATCCAAATCAGCTGTTTTATTTGTAGTATGTAACAATAGATAGCAGATGATTCTTGCGATTTTGATTCAATAGTGTTTAGTAACTTACAAGAGAAAACACCACACATTATTTGTCGTTTTATCAGGAATGGATAAAGCTACCCCAATAAAATTTTATATTTTCTTACCGCACATAATTTTAGTAATCAGAACACAACAAATATTGTTTATGCATTTTGTTCGGTCAAAATTTCGTACAAAAATAAAAAAATAATTCGATCACGATACGAAATAGCTTTATTATTGATATAAAACCTATTTGTTCAAATTAAATATGCTCTTTACTGAGATGACATTTATTACTTGGTAATTCAATGAAATAACCAAATGTAATGAAAATAAATTTTGTATTTAGTTTAGTTGTTACTTAAACACAAATACGTCATTAAAAATACTATTTAAAAACAATAGACTTTATCTAGGCCTACCTGACTATTATGAGGGTGATTTCTAACTCGGTAAATGTGTATAATTATAAGGATTTCTAACTGTAGGCCTAGTTTTTAAATTTGTTATTTACATAATATATATTATTGTATATGACGAAAGATAAAAATATTATTTTTTAATTGATTATAATAAATATTTCAAATATCAAATAGTCAAATGTTGTAAAACTTAGATATGATTTTTTAAAACTGATGGCATATTTGTTAAAATAATGTATTTATGTACATTATTTTATATACAAATAAAGATAAAAATATCATCTTTAATTCATTTTTATTTAATTTTTATATGTCAAATGATTTAGAAGTTATTAATATTATAATGAAGACAGTAATAATTGAATATGATTTACGAAGATGTACAAATGTTTCTTAAGTTAAACGAATGGGTATCTCTTATTTAAATTTGTATAAATGAATATACTGATGATAAAAGGTTGTATTTATATCCGTTGTATAACCTCAAAGCGAATCTTATAACGTATTACAGCCTATATTAGTTCTGTAACTCATATTTAACTTCGCAAGACATTACATTATTGATTGAAGTTGTACACATTACTATAAAATATAATATAATATGCTAGGTTTTGTTTAAGTATTACAGATACTGTAACGAGAAAAATCAGCTGTTATATTACATTGTTCCTCACGTACGTACGTACACTCACCTTTATAGGGGTTGATAGTTTTATTTAACGCGGTGAAACTTATTTAAAATTAGAACGACTTGTTAAAATTTATAACATGAAATTGTTACTACATTTCAATTCATAATGATTATCTTAAAAGAACACATTTCGTGTTTCATGTCTCCCAACATATGAAGAATATAATCTTAAAAGATTTTATACATAAAAGTTAACAACATAATTAATCATTCTTAAACGGTTACACTTTATAACCAAACTGAACAACTTAGAAGCCTAAATTCAGTAGATAAGATAAATACAATTGTCAGTAGTGGAATGTTTTAGCAATATTATTAGTTTTTTTGTTTTGTTGTTGTTGTAAATACAGATTAGTTTTATCTGTAAAAGAAGACATTTGTTTAATCTATTAGTGTTGCCATAGTTGTAATTATTTAAATCAATACTTTTAAAATTAATTTGATCCTTTTTATCGTATTTCCATAGGAAAGATGAGCTATTTCAGTAACTCTCGTGGTAAGACCTCAGGTCGGGAGGGGCCAATTAGCACCGATGTTGGTCTACAGAATACATTTTCGGGGTAAACGCTCTGCCATCTGAGCCCCCTGATCCCACCAAATTTTTGCAAATGTTATTTCACTTGTACAACTTACTGCTTTTTTTAACTACTAGACCGTGTTGTTATTTGTTGTTATTTTTAATTTGTAATAACACCACTGTAAGCTGCACATAGAATTAAGATTGTTTTCAATGTCGTTTCATACGAAGTACTCAGTCTATTAGTATTAAAAAAAGCAGTAGACCGTACAAGTGAGATAACCAATATCTGGTGTGATCAGGATAGCTCAGTTGGTAGAGCGTTACGACGGAATGGTAAAGTTCCTAGGTTTGAATCCCGGTCTTGGCTAATGTTTTTTCACGTGTAATGTAATAAAATTAACCCTGGCTGGAAAAGTGTGAAAGCAAAAAATTATTAAAAATGTATTTAGTTTACGTCCGGTTTGATACACATTTCGCTCGGACAAGTTATCCAAAAATCCAACAACCGGAAGCAAGTTTTTTGACCAGAAGAAATATTTTTAGGATTTTCGTACTAGAATGAATCTTTTTGGGATTTTATATAAAAAAGGATTATTCTCTCTCTCTCTCTATATATATATATATATTTACACGACTATATAGCCCTTTTTATTCTCCCGAAATCGATCAAAAAGCAAACGATGCGAGCGGAACGAAGTAGCGAGTGTGCCGTGGCTGGAGGCTGAGGTGCAAACCAATTCTATTCAGCGCCTTAGAAAGTTGACTACTTTCTCACATATTTGGTTGAAACCCTAAAACATATCAAATTAATTTTGGAAATTTGCTTAATTCACGTCAGCGGTTAAGCTGCGTGGTCGAATTATTTTTTTATATTAGTTCGATTGTGAACTCATTGAAATCAGAATAAAAATACAATGCTTATTTCTCGATTAAACGATAATTAATTTTAAATACAATTTTTTTCTTGTTAGTAGGCTATTTTATTTTATTGCATATCGAAAATTAAATTTTTAGGTATTTTCCCGAAAATAATGGTTTGTAGTGATCTATTTTTGTTTAGATGCATTTGTATATGCACTTTATGGTTTATATTTCTTAGTAGTTTCTTCTTCTTTTGTACAATTCATTCTTAGAGATACATGTATATCTTAAAATACTACTAATATCCTAATGGAATTCTTAATATTGTAATTATTCTAATATTGCAGGATGCAGAAAATTATACCGTTCCTATAAATTAAACATTACCTACATATTTATTAGCGAATTTTTATAGGAAAAATAAACTTTGCAGTGACTCTTAGGTGAGAGTTAAGGTCAGGAGTGGTCAATGAACCCCTATCGTAGTTCCCAGAAAATGATCATAGTTTTGTGGGTCACATTAAAAATTGTATTTATATATATATGTGTGTGTATTTATGTATTTATATATGTATTCGTACTCTAACGGTCACATTAAAAAAAAAAATTATTATTCTCTATAACGACTTATCAAAAAATAATCTTCTCATCGCATCGTGTTCGGTACAAATTCAATGATGAAGCTCGTTCTGCGTTTAACAATGCATCTTTCTGGTTTCCCATAACTAATCGGCTTCGTCGCAATGTTTGCACCATACCGCGGTTCCTCATCAGTTAGACACGTCGGTAAATATACACATAACAATGTTTTCCAAGGACATTATTTTAAACAACGAAGTACTGAAATGTAATTTTGTTATTGAGAAGGGAAATGCGTTACTGATGCAGTGTTTGGTTTCTCTCAATCTATGTCTGAGAATCTAACCACTAAAACCCACCTCTTCTTTTTAAATCAAACTTGATCTTTAGAAGCTAGCTACTTACACCATGGACTAGCTGAGGTATTATATACTAGCATAACTTCTTGGCAAGCCAGGGCTCTTCATTTTTCTAAATCTACTACTTGTTAGTAAAAGTTAATTCTCAACTGTCTCTCCTTACTTTTTATTGCCTCTACCACATAATCCTCTTCTCTTTGCTTCCTGGCATAGTAGCCTGTTAGATTTATTCCCAGATCCCTATAGCTTCCTCCAACACGTCCCTGAGGACCTCCTTTTCTCACATTCTAAAAGCGTGTGACCGGGTGTCGCGTCGTTTTACTCGATGCAACTAGCCTCTTCCACTTTTTTGAACCTAGGAGGTATTTTAACCTTTAGCGAGCCCTGCGTTCTATCTAACAGATTGCGCAAAATGTTACAGAGTTTTATTCCTAACGAATAAAGACATATTTCTACATATATATATTTATATCTTATCGTTTACAATAAGTCATTATATTATTGTGTGGGGGGGGGGGGGTGTTTGTGTTTGTGACCCAATATTATTGCATTATCATCCACTTCTGAGCTATGTTCAAAATTTGAAGTCTCTAGACTCTAGACCATCAGGAAGTTACTTTAAGACGGATTACAAAACTTGTACCACCAATGTGAGTTAATAAAAACATTGTCAACAATTATAAATACAGTAAATGAAATCTGCCCTTAAAGCATTTCGGGGAAATATTTCGTAACATCTTACCAGGAAAAATCTATATAATTAAAGCCAAATCCACTGACTCACTGATCACGATTTCTCAAAAACTATTGAACGGATCGGAACGAAATTTGGTATGTAGCTTCCTCTAGGGCCATAGGTGTTCACTAAAAAAGGTTTTAAAAAAAGTCGAAATTTTAGAGAGGGTTTGGTTGGGGTTAGTGTTAGTAAATCACGATTTCTCTAAAACTACTAAACGGATTGGAATAAAATTTGGTATGTAGCTTCCTCTAGGGCCGTAGATACTCTCTAAGAAAGGTTTCAAAAAAATTCGAAATATTAGGGGGGTTTGAGGGTCAAAGTTACTAAATCACGATTTTTCTAAAACTACTGAACGGATTGGAATGAAATTTGGTATGTATCTTCCTCTAGGGCCGTAGGTGCTGATAAGAAAGGTTTTCAAACCATTTGAAATCTTAGGGGGGTTTGGGGGACAAAGTTACTAAAAAAACCCACAGAACGGATTGGAATGAAATTTAGTATGTAGCTTCATCCTAGGGCCCTAGGTGCTCGCTATGAAAAGGTTTTAAAAAAAATCGAAATTTTAGGGGAGGTTTAGGGTGTCAAAGTTACTAAAAATCCCCATAAAAAATACATAGTGTAATTTATATTTATTGGTATAATATATTTTTTGTTAATATACATTTAACTTTGATTTGTTTATCCGTGCAAAGCCGGATCGGGCCAGCTAGTATGTTAATAAAATAACGCAGAAAAAAAAATTTTTTAAACGAAAGTGTTTATTCTAAATGTATGCCTTATCAGCATACAATTTGTATAGAAAATCCGTGAGATCGATATAGGAATTGATAGGTTATGTTTTCTATTGTGCCAGTTGCACGGTCGAGGAAGCAACCGTAGAGTAACACCCTTCCGGTGTCCACGCCTTCCCCTCCCCCTCCCTTACTTTAGCGGTTTGTATTTTACAACAACTCAGTTGTTAACAAGTCACCTGTGTTGGATTTGTGACGTTTTGCAGGTAGGCTTATGTGTATTGTTGACATTGGACATTGTTTGTGCGACTGACATGTGTGGACATGAGTTCGAAATGTGGAGTGTTTTACTTGTTTGATTAGGAGACCAGTATTGTATACACGTTATTTTAATATGGCCTACAGTGAATTTATAAAAAGTTAATTGCTCTATTTTGTTTTGATCATTGTTATTGATGAAGGTTTATAACTAATGTATAGCTTGTATTAAATACATTTTACAAAATAACAAGGTGTGTTAAAGCCACAACAGTAATAGTTCAGCAGGTTACATAGTTTAATAATGACAAATTTGTCTAAGTCTTGCACTCTTGAATTTAAAATTTAAAGATATCGCTCCGTCAATATTAATATTTATTAGCGAATTTCCGTAGGAAAGATGGGCAGTGACTCTTATAGTGAGACCTAGGTCGGGAGTATTCAATTACCACCGATCATAGTCCCCAGAACACGTTTCGGAGTGTCATTACGTTTTTTGACCAGAAGTAAATATTTGTTTGAGAGTTTTCGTACCAGATAGAAACTGTTTTGTAGTTTTATCTATACAAATAAATGTAGGGTACTACACATTTTGTTTTTTACAGCTCGCTTGGTCCCCCAAAATCAATCAAAAATACCATAAATGTACCCGGTTCAAATCCACGTAGGGGATTTTACCGTTGCACTGTTACTTTCGGATTCTTTATTTCTTTTTTTTTCGTATCATTGTATTTTGTATATTTTTCCGGTGTAGCGGTTAAGGAAAGCTTTAAAATGATGCATGGGGATTTTATCGTTGCACTGTTACTTTCGGATTATTTCTTTCTTTTTTTCGTATAATTGTATTTTGTATATTTTCCGGTGTAGCGGTTAAGGAAAGCTTTAAAATGATGCCTCATTCATGTAATTTGATGATGTATTAAGTAAGGAAGTTATGGCGTACCGACAAAAAAATGGCCTTGAGAAATAATATATGTGATATGGTTCGTATTTGTGTATATATATATATACATATATAAATGGTAAACATGTAGTACATGGTATATATGTAGTATATGGCATATATGTAGTATATGGTTTATATGTAGTATATGGTATATATGTAGTACATGGTATATTTATTATATGTAGTATATGGCATATATGTAGTACATGGGATATATGTAGTATATGGCATATATGTAGTACATGGAATATATGTAGTATATGGTATATATGTAGTATATGGTATACATGTTGTACATGGTATATATGTAGTATATTGCATATATGTAGTATATGGTATACATGTAGTACATGGTATATATGTAGTATATTGCATATATGTAGTATATGGTATATATGTAGTATATGGTATACATGTAGTACATGGTATATATGTAGTATATGGCATATATGTAGTATATGGTATATATATAGTATATGGTATATATGATATGTTGTAAATGGTATATATACATTCGCACATTTTACGTCCGATTTGGTCCAAATTTGATACACGTACACGTTGGCTGCTGCTTGGTGTATTTCTTTAGCTAAAATAATCCAACAACAAGAAACACTTTTTTTTACCGAAAGTCCAATTTTTTGATTTTATCTAAACATATATATTTATAAGATTATTATGTACATTTTGTCCCTTTTACACGACCATATAGCCAGTTTGGTTCTGCTTAAAAGTATCAAAAAGTAAAAACCCAAAAAAAGCGAGTTTTCCGCAGCGAGAGAAGCAAAGTATCGCGGGGCTGGAGGCTGAGGGGCAAACAAATTCTCCTATATTTGTACACGCAGGCAACTATTTAGCGCATTCGTGAGTAGACCAATTTCTCAAATAGTTGGTTGAAACCCTAAATCATATAAACTTTATTTTGGCAATTCGCTCAGCGGTCCATGATCGGTGCTCATTGATTATTAACGACCTGAGGTCTCACCGTAAGAGTCACTGCAATAGCTCATCCTTCCTTTGGGAATTTACTTATAATTGGCCTCCACAATCTTACATCCTGGAAAATATTTTATACATTTTTGGTACATCCTAAAGAAGTGAATTAATATTAGCGTTATTGATTAATTATGCTTTCGGGTTATCAAGGATTCGCTGTATTACCAAATGGTTATCTATCTATTTATTTGCATCAATTTGGCATACATAGTGCAGCAATGCTGCGGTATACATTTTAGTTGTCATACCTTAATACATATAAAACCATTACATACAACACAAGATACAATACAACAAGTACACAAGATACAAATTTATAATACAAACAAATTAAGACACAGTGAATCCATGTTTACATGATATCTCTTATTAATTAACTTCTGAGTGTCATCCTGAATACAAAATGCATCCTAGTCACCCAGAGGTCATGAACTGAGGTACTCCTCCACTGAGTAAAAAGCATGCCTCAAAAGGTATCCTCTGAGTGATCCACGGAAATTCTCGAAACGGCTTTGTTTTTTAATATTTATTAGGTTGATATTACATAACCTAAAAAATACACAAGTCTGGCTCATTCATAGGGTTATTGCACTAAAAACAATAAATTACATTTGTATAACTGAAATAGTCAGACGAAATTAACGAAATTAGTTAACTGCATTTATTAGTTGATTGATTTATTGAATGGCGTAAATAATTCATGGAAATGATAAGAACACCATGTTTGTTTAAATTAAAGAGTCGAACGAGATTTCTGTACACCCGTTCAGCTGTTGAACATTTTATTAATTAATTGGCTCATACGGTAATTAATTGTTAGTTATTTTTAGCTTCTAATCTCATATCCTAATTTTAGTAGGTCTCTGGTGGCTGGATGAAAAAATTAAACAATCAAAAACTGGTGAAATTTCGTTCTACGCCTTGAACCGACAAATGTTTACTCAAATTTTAAAAACCAAAACATTCGCTGGGTAGTTGTTATGTGTTATTAATTGTGTTGTAGCAGCTAATAAATTATGTCTTCGAAAACATGATTCGAAAACATACCAATAGATATTTCTTTGGTGTAAACTAATGCTACCTGTATTTTAGCGAATTTCCATAATAAAAATAAGCTATTGCAGTGAGCCTCTTAGGTGCGACATGAGGTCGGGAGTAGTAAATAAGCACCGATCATCGTCCCCAGAACACGTTTTCGGGTGTAATTAAAAACGTTACATAAATGTGTGTTCGCAATTACGTCCGATTTGATCCAAACTTGGTACACACACTGGTTTCCTTAGTCGCTCGGACGAGTCTATTAGCCATATATCCAACAATCCAAAGCACCTTTTTTGTCAGGAAGTACATTTTTTTAAAGATTTTAGTACTGAATTTGTATAGCACTCCAACCCTTAGAGTTACCAAAGCATTTACACTAATGACGCGCTACCTTAACACGCGATCTGGGAGGGGCACAACCTATATAAGCATAGATTCCTGTAAAACGATTGTTTCAAAATTACTAATAGATTTTTTCGTACAGAAATAATATAACCATCCTTAGTAAATTTTAACTATGTTCACACTAAAGACGATTCGTAAAGTTTTTTATTTAAAAATCAAATTAGTCTTTGTATTTTAAAATTAATAATTTTTAATTGTTATTATTTGTCATCGTGACGATTCAAATTTGGAAAATTACAGTAAATGGAATCATTTTTATAAATCTCGTGTGGTATCGAAATAAAACTGTTTTAAATCAACCTAACGTTTTATCAAATAAAAACTTTTTTTAATCAATCTAGTGTGGTATCAAATTAAAACATTTTATACCAATCTATCATGATATCAAACAGTATTGTTTTAAAACCAATCTAGCGTGGTATAAAATTGAAATAGTTTTTAATCAATCTAGTGTAGTAACGAAATAAAACTTATTAAATCAATCTAACCTGGCACTAAATTGAATCGTTTTTAAATCAATCTAATGTGGTATCAAATTGAAACGTGTTTTAATCTACCTAGTGGTATGAAATTAAAATTTTTTTTAATCTAGTGTGGTATCAATTTGAAATGATTTTCTAATCAATCTAGAGTGGCATCACATTGAAATAGTTTTAAACAATCTAGTGTGGTATCAAATTGAAACGTTTTTTAATCAATAAAATGTGGTATCACATTGAAACGTTTTTTAATAAATCTATTGTGGTATCAATTTGAAACGCTTTTTAATCAATCTAGTGTGGTATAAAATTGAAATGTTTTTTATCAATCTAGTGTGGTATCAAATTGAAACGTTTTTTATCAATACAGATTGGCATAAAATTGAAATAGTATTAATTAATCTAGTGATATATCGATATAATACTTATTAAATCAATCTAACGTGGCATCAAATGGAAACTTTTTTAAAATCAATCTTTTGTAGTATCAAATTGAAACGTTGTTTAATCAATCTAGTGTGGTATCAAATTGAAACGTTTTTTTAATCAATCGAGTGTGGTATCACATTGAAACGGTTTTTAATCAATCTAGTGTGGTATTAAATTGAAACGTTTTTTAATCAATCAAGTGTGGTATCACATTGAAACGTTTTTTTTTTATCAAATTGAAACGTTTTTTAATCAATCTAGTGTGGTATC